>JAKSZT010054523.1:9567433-9654636 GCA_026826555.1 Tolypeutes matacus | reverse complement strand
GGGGGCGCGGGGGCGCGCCGGGAGTTCGCGCGCGCGGGGGCCCGAGTCCTGGGCTGTGCGCGCGCCCCGGGCCCCCGGCGCTGCGGACCCCGCTGAGCTCGGCCGCGTCCCGGGGGGCGGGTGGGGCCCGGATGGCCGGGCCCGGGACGGCCCGCAGGCCCTCGGAGCCCGGTGCGCCGGGTCCCCGCTGACCGCGCGTCTCCCCGCAGCCCGCCGCCGCCATGCCCTTCTCCAACAGCCACAACACGCAGAAGCTGCGCTTCCCGGCCGAGGACGAGTTCCCCGACCTGAGCGGCCACAACAACCACATGGCCAAGGTGCTGACCCCCGAGCTGTACGCCGAGCTGCGCGCCAAGTGCACGCCGAGCGGCTTCTCGCTGGACGACTGCATCCAGACCGGCGTGGACAACCCGGGTACGCGCACCCCCGCCCCGGGCCGGGTCTCGGTGTCCCCGCCAGGGATCCTCCACCCGGCGCAGGGTCCCGGCACGCCCTCCACAGGGCCCCCCCGGCGGTGTCCTCGCGCTCCCCCCAGGACTCCTCCGGCGCAGGGTCCCGGCAGGGGATGCGCCCCTCCTCGCCGCGCAGCCGCAGGGTCCCGCTCCGCGGTCGCGCTGGCCTGCAGTGACGTCACCGTCCCTGTTCCGCGTCCCCCCCCCAGGCCACCCGTACATCATGACCGTGGGCTGCGTGGCGGGCGACGAGGAGTCGTATGACGTGTTCAGCGATCTCTTCGACCCCATCATCGAGGACCGGCACGGAGGCTACAAACCCTGCGACGAGCACAAGACCGACTTGAACCCCGACAACCTGCAGGTGCGGGGCGCTGGGCTGGCGGCGGGCGATGGGCTGGGACCGGGGGCCCCGGGCGCTCACCCCCGCTCCGTCTCCAGGGCGGCGACGACCTGGACCCCAACTACGTGCTGAGCTCGCGGGTGCGCACGGGCCGCAGTATCCGCGGCTTCTGCCTCCCCCCGCACTGCAGCCGCGGGGAGCGCCGCGCCATCGAGAAGCTGGCGGTGGAAGGTAGGCGCCGCGGAAGGTGGGGGCCGGGGGTCGGCCGCCTGGGCCGCCGCCCCTGCCCCGGCTTGTTTACAGTCACCCGAGCCGTCGCGCAGGGTCCGGTTTCCCAGAGGGCGGGCAGCCCTGGGGCCGCAGAGAGGGCGGGCGCTGGCCGAGGTCACACCGCCTCGACCTCCGACCAGACGCCATAAAATTGGGGGGCGGCCCGTGCTGCTGGGGAGAGCGGCTGCCCCCTAACTGCGCCCCCCGCAGCCCTGTCGAGCCTGGACGGCGACCTGGCCGGCAGGTACTACGCGCTCAAGAGCATGACCGAGGCCGAGCAGCAGCAGCTCATCGATGACCACTTCCTCTTCGACAAGCCCGTGTCGCCCCTGCTGCTGGCCTCGGGCATGGCCCGCGACTGGCCCGACGCCCGCGGCATATGGTGCGCGCTGCCCCCTTCCCCTCAGAGGGCGGGCGCCCCTGCCCCTCTCCTTTGGCTGCCCTTCCCCGCAGGGTGGGGCCCACCTAGGCGGAGGGGGTGGTCAGGTACCTTCCAGGGCTCCTTGCAGGTGACCTTGGCTGCGCAGGTGCGTAGCCACTCCCTCCCTCCTCCGTTGCCCTCCTGGGAGCTGGAGCCTCTTGTTTTCTCTCCTTTCTCACCCCTCCCTCCCCCACCGGGACTCTGCCAGGTGCTGGGTGACGCAGAAGCTTCTTGAGCCACGGAAGGGGGGAGGGGAAGGCTTCCAGCCTCCTATCCCCCTGTCTGCAGGGCCAGCTTGACGGCCCAGCCTCAGCTTCCTCTGCCCCCCACCCAGGGGGAGACCTTGGCCCAGAGAGGGAGGCAAAGCGCCCAAGGCCACACAGACCTTTGTGCCCTCTCCAAGGTGTCCCTGAGTGCTGGGGATGGGGCCTTGGGAAGAGCGCACGCTTCTGGGCACAGCTGGAATTGCCGCCTCCGGGAACTGAGGGTCCGCTGGTCTGGAGGGGGCGCCTGGGGGATGTACAGGGATTTTTCTGGATGTGATGTGAGGCCAGACTGGGCCCCTCCCTCCAGGCACAATGGCAGCAAGACCTTCCTGGTGTGGGTCAATGAGGAGGACCACCTGCGGGTCATCTCCATGCAGAAGGGGGGCAACATGAAGGAGGTCTTCACCCGCTTCTGCAACGGCCTCACCCAGGTGCTGCCCCGGGGGCTCGCCAGTGCCAGGAGGGGCCAGGCGGGGCCCCAGAGCTCGTCCCCAGGGGAGCCTGGGCATCCAGCCAGGGGTACTCGAGGGGGGCGTTCAGCCTGGTCGCCCCTCTCAGGCCCTTCTCTCTGACTCCAGATTGAAACGCTTTTCAAGTCTAAGAACTACGAGTTCATGTGGAACCCTCACCTGGGGTACATCCTCACCTGCCCATCCAACCTGGGCACAGGGCTGCGTGCAGGTGTGCACATTAAGCTGCCCCACCTGGGCAAGCACGAGAAGTTCTCCGAGGTGCTCAAGCGGCTGCGGCTTCAGAAGCGAGGCACAGGTGAGGGGGACTGCAGACCCGCGGCCGGCAGGCCCTCCGTGCTGGGGCGCCTCCCCCGCCTCCCGCCTGGCCCCCCACTTCCTCCGGATGACCTCACCTCCTCCCCAGGGGGCGTGGACACGGCTGCCGTGGGCGGGGTCTTCGACGTCTCCAACGCGGACCGCCTGGGCTTCTCGGAGGTGGAGCTGGTGCAGATGGTGGTGGACGGGGTGAAGCTGCTCATCGAGATGGAGCAGCGGCTGGAGCAGGGCCAGGCCATCGACGACCTGGTGCCCGCCCAGAAGTGAGGCCCGGCGCGGCCCCCAGCCCGCTGCTTCCTCACTTACTGCCTGGCAGCGCCCGCCTGCCCCCGCGGTGCCCGCCGCCCGGCGGTGAGCCCTTAGCCTCGCTGTAGAGACTTCGTCGCCCCTGGTAGAGTTTATTTTTTTGATGGCTAAGATGTTGCTGATGCTGAAATAAACTAGGTATTTGGCCTGCGCTGAGTCTCTGAGTGGGGCCTCCCTGTCAGCAGGCGTGGCCTGGGGTCCCGCAGTCCTGAGTCTGCCTCTGCTTTCCAGGAGATGGGAGGAGCCCCCAGCCGTGGGCTCTGGCCCACCCCCTCCTCTTCCCTGTGGGGTCTGGGGCACTGGTGGGCAGGGGCCTCTGGGGAGGGGGAGCAGCTACGGGGCGCAGAGCCATGGCACGGGCATCTGAGGGTACTTTCCTCAGCTCTGCCCTGCAGGGTGGGGAAAGGCATCCAGTTCCTGGGCTCCTGGCCCCCACCCCCCTACACAGCCCTTCACATCTTCCCCACCCCACATCCCTGTCCCTACTCCTGTTCCCCTGCACCCCCTTCCTTCCCTGCTGCCAGCCTCAGCCACAGCCCCAGGCCCAGCCCTCCAGCCCCTTCCAGGCACCTGCCACCCTAGGGCTCCTTCTGGAACCTCCTCAGCCTCCAGTGGTGGGTCCTCCGTAGTAGGGGCCTGACCCAGCAGCAGGGGCATAGAGCTGCTCAGGGGCCCCCACCCCCGGCTGCCTGGGCATCCCGAAGTGCTCGGTCAGGGCTTGGGGAGAGGCCAGCTGGACGGAGGTGGGGGGCCTGTTTCCCACCCTCCGTAGTTGCACAGATGCAGTCTGTGCTGCTACTAGCTGCCTGCTGGCTGGAGCCTCCTCTCCCCTGATCCCCAGATCTGGGGGCCACCCTGCAACTGGGGGGAGGGAAGCCAGGCATGGCTTCTGTGCCCACCAGCTCCTGGGTCAGACCCCCCAGGAGCGAGGAGGGAGGGCAACAGAGTAGGGTGGAATCCTCACCACTGAAGGTTCTCATTTCCTGGGATGAGAGGATCAACCTGGGCCCCCAGACTGCAGGACAAAGCACAGGAGGCAGAAGGTGTGGGTGTCCCATCTGCTTCAGTGGCCAGACTTGGACCGGGGGGGTTGGGGAGGGCTCCGAGGAGAGGGGTAGGTCTGCGCACAGTACAGCAAGGCCCCTGGTGCCAAAGGTTGGAGTGGGGAGGGGGCTCTGCATCTGCCTTGCCCTTTTGCCTGTAGAGACCGAGGCCAGGGTGCCCAGTGGGCAGGGCTGGAGACGTTCAGGTCGTCTCGACCTGCGGGGTCTGTGCTGGGTCAGACAGTGCTTTGCAGACTAGAATCTGGTAACGAATCCACTTGAGCACAGGCAGCCAGGGCGCTGGAGGGCAGGGACAGGAGGGAGCGCTGTCCTCCTGCAGTGGCGCTCTGGCCCCAGGGGAAGCCTCCCCCAGCCAATCCTGGAGCCACCACCTGGCCCGTACACGCCACATGACACGGTGCCAGGAGCACCCGCAGAGCTCAGCAGGTGCAGACCAGAGGCCCTGAGGAGCGCTCCACGGGAGCCAGTGAAGGGGCTCCTCCGAGTGGAGGAGCCTGGTCAGGCAGGCCCCTACACCTTTTGAGGATGTCACTGACATCCCCTTCCCATGTGCCTGGACTGTCCTCAGAACCACCTTCCCTCCTCCGGGCGAGCCAGGCCAGGCGGGGCCAGTGGCAGTGCCGGGAGACCTGGCCTGGTGCTCGCGGCCCTGTGCCCCAGCTGAGCCGCTGCCTCACTCCTGGGCCGCTCCCCCTTCCTCACTTGGGTGGTAAGCTGCTGAATTCTCTGGGGGACCAGGGAGGGCTCTGTCCACACTCCCCTCGGTAGGCGAACTCCCTTTTCTGACTGCCTAACTATTCCACAGAAGAGCCTACATGGCTTCTCTTTCCAAGCTC
Source organism: Tolypeutes matacus (assembly GCA_026826555.1). Classification (NCBI taxonomy): domain Eukaryota; kingdom Metazoa; phylum Chordata; class Mammalia; order Cingulata; family Chlamyphoridae; genus Tolypeutes; species Tolypeutes matacus. The sequence goes on along the minus strand of JAKSZT010054523.1, from coordinate 9,649,890 downwards.
TCTGGACCATGGATTCCAGAGACCCGTTTCCAGAAGATCATGGGAAGTCCAAGAAAGCCCCATCAAGCCATAAAACCTAGGGCTGGTTAAGGGTGCAAGAACATACATTCACTGGTTTCCTGTCTTGGCTGGAGCAATACCCGTCACAAACACGGCAGCCGTACCTGCCACCCGTGACTTCACGTCCTGGACAACTGCAGCACTGTCGGCCGTGGGTCCGTCCTGACCAGCATCCCTGCCCCCCACTCTGGCTTGTGTCAACCAGAAACATCTCGGCCTTGCCCAGTGCTGCCCTTCCCCTCCCTACACAACTATGAAGACGTAATTACTTCTAACAGTGGAAACTGGTCACGACTGCCAACAGCAGCAGCTTGGCTGAAGAGCTGCGCTCCCTCCAGCGGGGTCCCCTGCAGGCAACGGTGTGTGAACATTTGGTGAGATGCTGAATTGCTAAAAAAGTTGAAGTGTGAAAGCAGGTTATAAAACAGCTTGGGGGGGAGGCGGCGGCGTGGTTGGCTGGCCCGGCGAGCACGGGCAGCAAGGGGGGGATAAATGAATAAATAAATAAAATCTTAAAAAAAAAAAAAAAAATAAATAAATAAAACAGCTTGGGGGAAGCGGCTGTGGCTCAATCAGTGGGGCTCCCATTTACCATATGGGAGGCTCCGGGTTCGGTTCCCGGGGCCTCCTGGTGAAGGCAGGCCCGCCCGCACGGCGTGGTTAGCTGACCCAGCGAGCACAAGCAGCAAGGGGGGATAAATGAATAAATAAAATCTTAAAAAAAAAATAAAAAAAAATAAAAAAATAAAACAGCTTGGACTCTGAGATCCCCCCAGAGTATGCACGGAAAGGAGACCCAAAGAACAGGAGTTAGCTGGGGGTGGTGGGGTAACAGGTGATGCCCTTCTTTAGACTTTTCCAGAGTTTCTACTGTGAACATGTATTTCTTATATAAGCCACACACACACTTTTTGTAAAAGATGAAAGCATAGCGAGGAAGGAAGCCCCTCCACAGATGGCGGGAGCCCAAGGCCGTCAGCGAGACCACCCAGCTCCTAGCCCTGGCTCTGCACTGCTGCTGGCCTCTAAGGACATGAACCCTGCTTCTCTGGGCAGCAGCTGAACAGGCGGGAATCGCCTGGTGGGCGCCTCCTTCCGCATTTCTATTTTTGAACCACCCTGGTACTTAAAGCTTTTCTAAAGCACCCGGGGGGGGGGGGCTGTACAGTGTACTCACGTGGATTCTATGTTAATTTCTTTTTCTTCAGGTTAGAAAAGGAAATCTTTTGATTGGCAAGAAGTCATCTTTCTGGATGTGAGCAGGTGACAGCATTTCAGTTTAGAGAAGTGAAGCATAAAATGTCTTTATTTAGAACTGCTGAGACATGAGGCTTTTTACGTGTGGATTGCCGACAAAAATACCAGTTTCTGAGTCTGGCTGGAGGCTGTCTACAGTGATGCACTTGAAGTGGAAAAAAACTTTCCTTGATTTCAGAAGTCCTGACCTTCCCAACCTGCTCAGGGTTGGGGACTTAAAATTTAAAGCCCGACTTAATTAACCCTAGGCACCCCCCCACCCACCACATGTACTACCACCAGCTTGGTTTTCCTAGCAGAGACCTCTGGTTGTCTCCCAGCAGCCAAATTTCCTCCTGCTTTCGTAACGTCCCAACTTCCAGCCTGGCATGCAGTTGCTCAGCTAGAAGAGCACATTTCCGAGACACGCTCTCAGATAGGTGTAGCCATGTGATAAAAGCTGGGCCAATGATAATAAACTGAAGTATTTCCTGATACTTCCAGGGGATGTCTGAAGAGGGAAGGAAGGTGCCTTTCTCCCCTTTCTGGAAGTTGAGATGTATGGCTGGCACTCCAGCAGCCATCTTGGATTATGTGGACAAGGCCAAGCCTAAGCATGGCCAAGTGGAACACGTCTGCCTACTTTCATGTAATATAGTGCAAACAAGTGCTGTGCCTATCCCCACTCCTGGCTTAGTGACGGGGAGTGGGGCTGGGACCCTACTCTGCCATTCATTAACCATTATGACAGATCAAGGGTCTGGCTCAGGGTTGGCTGGTCTGTTTCCGGGTCCCGCAGGGCTGTAGTGAATCTATCCAAGAACTGAGGTGGAATGGAGAAAGAGCAGTTCCAGGGACACAGCCTGGCTTCTGGCATCACCCATGCCAATTTGCACTCAGAAAGGCACACGCAGGGAGGGAGGTCTGGGGAGATGAGACTCGTGGCAGTGGCACCAACACCTTCAGAATTTCTATTTGCAAACCCCCTCCCCACCCCCACCGATGCTTGCTCCCTGCTTTCCACAACCTGCCCTGCCTGCCCCAGCCCTCCTTTCAGGAAGGAACCTGGTCTGCACCCATCACGCCCCTCTGCTTAATCCTTTAGCCCTTTACCCTGTCACATATTTGTGTCACAGATGAATCTTCCCTCCCAGAAAATGCTGAGAACTGGTTCAGGGGTTAGGTCTTCTGTCACCCTGGGAAGGACCCATTGCCGGTGCAGGTGATGTTAACACATGCTGAGATCATCCCCAAAACACATCTTAGAGCAAAACTAAAGTGCTAACTCCTATCCATACTCTTAATCCACCAGCTGCCCTCAATGCACTACATGCTCCTAAGGAATGATAAAGGTGATGCACTGTTGCCCATCCTGACACTGCTGACTCTGGGCTTGATGGGAATTTTGGGAGAGGCCATTGTGGCTGTAGCAGTCGTGGCCCTGGTGCCTCCTGGAGACACACCAGGTGGAGGGGCCCAAAGCTCCTGCTCCTTCTTGTTCTTCCTGGTGACTAGAAAGCAGGAACGAGGTGCTGACTGTTCCCTCTATTATCCCGGCCCCGAGGCCCCAGGAGCCCACGACTTTGCTCATTTTCAGCCTGAGTTCCAGTGTTTTTGTTCAGTTTATTAATGGCATGCTAACAGGAAATAAAGCAGAACAAACGTGCCCTTCATGCTGTGCAGTATGAGGACAAAAGGAGTGCAGCTCGGCCATGGTGGAACACGCTGTGGAAGGCTGAACTGCTATCAGCTTGAGGAGCCGTGAGGCAAGGCCACCCAGATCTGGTGGAGCCTACAGGATGAGGAAGAGCACAACGGCGCAGGGCGCTGGGGCAGCAGAGGGGAGTGGTCAGCAGGCAAGGCCGAGAGGGTGCGAGCCTCAAAGACCGGGGCAGCAGGCGAGAGCAGAGCTGAGCTGAGCTGAGCTGTCAGCTCCGCCGTGGGAGCAGAAGCAGGCCCGTGGCAGCGGCAGGCGGGGCCAGCGGCAGCACATTTGGGGAGCTGGTGGCCTCTCTGGGGCTCCATAGGGCACCCTCCACCAAAGGACTCCCAGAGCCACACCTGGGAACGCAGCTGCTTTGAGAATGTCGCCACCCCCTCCTCAGCGCAGGTCTGCCCAGAGCACCCAGCACAGGCAGCGCGCGCACGCAGGCTGCTTTCTCCTCCGTCTCCCGGCACAGCTGGGGCCAGGACACACTGTGCCCGGAAGATGCTAGGTTGCCCCCGTGATGTTCCAACAGAGAGAGGCACACACCTGAGCCCTACCTGGTTGGGACGGCAGCAACAGCGACAATACCTCAGTGGGATGTCCAGGGATGTGCCGGCGCAGCTGCTGCCCCCACATGTCCGTCTGTAACGAGACAGGCCCTCTCTGTGACTGCCTTTGCTCTTGCTGCCCCCTCCTCCACTGTGCAGGCTCAGGTGTGTGCTTCAAAGCTGCACCTGACATCTCTCCACACCTGCCGCCCACCCCCCACCTGGACTAGATGCACCCCTTCAGCCTTGAGTGCTGTGTTCCTTCACGCCATGCTGGCCACCCTCGGTTTTGTGACTGTGTTTGGGTCCCTCTCCTCTGCATGAGCCTGTGAGCTGCTCAAGGACAGGGGCTCTGCCTTGTGTTTGTCTCCCCCAGGCCCAGCACAGCCTGGCACAGAGTCGCTGCCTCATCCCACACCTCCAAAAGCAGGCGTGTCGATGCATGAAGATAGGAAGAAAGAAACAACGATGGGAAGTCTTATTCTGAAACCTCTGAAAAGAACTGTGGCAATGTGACTTGGAGAAGCCAAATTCAGGGAGGGAACAGAACTTTAACCTTCACATAGTTGAGCCTTGACTCGTCAAGACTGAAGAGCAGGAGATCACTTGGATGGTGCAGCAGCCGATCTGCGCCAGGAAAATGACCAACACTGGAACCCTCCCCTGACCCCTTAGTGAGTGAGCAGTCTGGCAAGGAGGGGCTCCAAAAGCTGAGGAGACAGATTCTAGAATGCTAGTTTAAAATAACTCTTAAGAGACGGAGCAAGTGGGTGGGATGTAGAGAGAGCAGGAAACTGCAAAAGGTACTGGTGGGGGCAGTGTGATTCATCACCTCTTCCCAGGGACATCCGTGCCAAGCCCTCTGTGTATCAACTACTTGGTAAACAAAACACCGTACCAACCTCTTAAGGACCAGTTCTCGTGCTGCTACCAAGTCCCAGGCTGCTATTCTCTTAAAGGGTTGAACTCTGAATACTCCATAGCCCGTGAGTCTCTCTGCAGGGGTGGGGCAAAGAACACAGTGCTAGGCCAAGTAGAGTTTCGAATCTGAAGTAGAGTTTCGAATTTGATGGCAAGCAGGGTGCTGGCCCGAGGCAGGGCCCACCTGCGTAAATCCGTGAGAACTTGCCCGGTCTGCACTCACACACGAGCTGGATGACAGAATACGGGCACTGGCCGTGGAGGTGGCACGAGGCAGTGCAGGCCCACTCAAGTCCCAGCCTCTGAGCCTCGTCTTCTGCACAATGGGAAGGGCTCCAACAGCTGTTGGAGACCAAAGAGGATGTGCCAAAAACCAAAACATGAACTACCACAGCCGCAGCCTGTCCTCTCCTGGGGTAGGGGCAGCTGTGGGGTCCTCAGGGAGTTTAGACTGCAAGCCACTAAAGCTACATTGCACTTCCTCTTGCCTGCTTCATTTTTGGTACAAATACTTATCTTGTGCTCTGTGCCAGGCACTGTTTTAGGTCCTGCAATACAGGGGAAAAGGAACCAAGATCCCTGCCCCACGGAGACAGCAGACAGGTCTGTAAATCACACTGACCACCAGCATGCCCCTGTTAGAGAGTGGAGAGAGCAACTCGGGTGAGGGGCTTAGGACAACTGGTTGCGATTTTAAATGGAACTGCGAGGGTTGCCTCTTTGAGGAGACACGAGTGAAAGCTTGATGGAGGTAAGGGATCTATTTCCTCCACCCAGCAACAGGCAGCTCTTGCCACCAGGCTCACCGCTTTTACTGGTCACCTGGGAATATCAGCAAGAGCTCTAGGCCGGGAAGGAGGCAGCACAGGCACGTGAGCTTTCCAAGCAGCAGGTTCTGAGATGCATGTCCACCTCAGAAACGAAACATTTCCTTATCAAGACTCAGCTCAGTGAGTGGAGTTCTCTCCCGAAAACCAGGGACTACACAGCGCAGGGACCTCAGTGCCCTGGTTGTGTTGGGAGGCGGGGGAAGAGGGTTAACTTTTGTTATTGTTTAAAAAAGAACTGTGCCTGAGCGCGTCAGCTTCCTTATAAGCAGCCCTCTCCTGACACATGCTCTGCTTTGCCCGGGGCTCTGCACTGAGCAATCCTGAGTTAGGCACTATTATTATCCTGTCTTTACAGAAGAGGAAAGCAAGGCTCGGTCGACTTAAGTAGCTTCCCAAAGTCACCAAACTAGCTGTGCAATTAAAAAAAATTTTTTTACAAGAGAAAAGTCCACAATTTTATTTATTTACTTTTCAATAAGTTTAGATCCTTGAGGGGTGTGGCATCCCACGGATTTGGTGTCCAATGGCCTTAGCAGGAAGGTTGCTTCGGGATTTAGCACGAACATGCCACTATTTCCGTGGGCACGAGTTACCTGTCCGCAGATTACTCTGGCCTTGTGAGGTTTGCTGCCAGGCGTCACTGTGTTGTTTTGTGCTTTGTACACAGAAGCACATCCCTTGCCCCAGTAGAATTCAGTGTCACCTCGGGCATAAACGCCTTCAGTTCTGAGAAGAGCTGTGAGCTCCCTCTGCCTCTGGAGCTCCTGCTTCTGGCCAGCAAGAGTGGCCTTGGACCACAGCCTTCCAGACACATTTGCTTTTTTAGAAGTCCTCTTCCCAGCAGGCCTCCACAGGCTCCAAGGGGGCGGGAAGAGCACAGTTCACTTTTAAACACTGCTTCACCGTCATCTGGGCGAAATCAATCGCAGGAGGCCCTGTTTCGAAGTGAAACCCACCCCACACTGGCTTCCACTGCCACCCAGAGTCTACAGCAGTACGAGTGGGGAGCTCAGCACCTCAGGTTTAGCTAGGGCTTTACTTCCCAGCAAAATGCTTTCTTACTGAGTTCACAGAGCCTCCCTGCAATGGCCACTTGGCTATCAGTTCTGCTTTCTAGGACCACCCCAGAGAAGCTGTGTTCCTCTTTCAGAGTCTGGCTGGGACATCAAGAAAGATCTCAAGCATCTGCAACAACCCCCTCCCCCCATTTCTCTACTTCCCCAGCCTCAGCCGGACACTTCTGAGTGCTCCTCTGAGACAGCAGTCTTGTCATCCTGATCTCCTGGATCTCCTTCCCTCCCCAGGACGCTGCACAGGCTCTGCCCTGGATGTGTCAAACTTCCACTGACCACATGCAGTGCCACTCTGTCAGCCCTCAAGCTCGCTATGTGGTCTGCCTGTCATGCCAGGATGCTGCCACACCCCCGAGGAAACGCCAGCTCTGTCTGGGTTGTGGTCTTTCAAAGGTGACAAACCAAAGAACTATTTAAAGACACTTGTCAGGCTTGGTATTCCTTCTGCTTCTCCACGGGGGTACCTGAGCTCTGCTCACGGGAGTCACACGTCACACCTGTGCACTGGCAGATACATCACTCTTCTCCCTTTAAAAGCAACAACCCCCCCCCATTTAAAGGTGGGCCACTAAGCAATTAAATAAACAAAAATGAAAGAGTGCCGCTCCAATCCAAGGCTTCCTCACTCTACATTTCTGAGCCGTCCCAGCAGGCTGTGATGCTGCACGCAGGGAAGTGGCAAACTGCACTGCAGATTCCAAAGACAACGAAGCAAGACCACCCACTACATGGAGCTGCCTGGAACAGGATACTAGAAGTTATCATCTCCATAGCAACGGCAACTTGTTCACAAGGCGCATGCACTGAGCTATTGCTTTTAACCACCATCATCCTCTAAGCTTTTGGAGAAACATATGCTGTGCTTCTAAAAGTCATGTTTCTGTAGCAGGTTCTGCATGGGTCTTCACTTTTAGAAACGAAAAGATGCTCTGGGAACATTTGTAGGGATGTTGTTTGGTTCCTGGGCTGGGTGAGAAGGCAGTCAGCACTAACTAGAATAGTGACATTATTTTCAGGATTGGGACAGTGTTCTGGCTGTTGCATAAATGAGACAGGCAGCTGGCTCAACACTGCCAGGTACTCACCACACCCCTCACATCTATTCCATGGGAAAATGTGGCATTGTCCTTGATTTACAGGAACTCTTTTTTTTTTCTTCCTTTTTGAGGTACTGAGGGCAGGGATTGAACCTGGGACTGCATATGTGTGAAGCCTGTGCTCAACCACTGAGCTACACCCACTCCCCTTAGGTACTCTTCAATATCCCTTTTCTAAATTTCATTGTATGCAGAAAAAAAACGCTGGATTGTGAGAAAGTCACTTAAAGGAAGGGCTTGGGCCCTTAGTAATGGATGAGCTTCCATTTTATTTTCCTTTTTGGGGACATGGCAAGAGAGAGCGAGCAAGCGAGCGCACGTGAGCACTTTCATGTTTTAAACTCAATAAAGGTAACGAGATCTGTGTTGCCATTCAAGTCAAGTCGACATCAATTGGTAACACACCTTTTAAATATAAACTTCTGGGGATGAATACTGGTCTCACACACACCTCCTTCTCACGTGAGCAGCAATATTAAAGAGTGTGGCCATTTCATCAGGTATGTGGTCAATTTCTTTCAAAGGAGCTTCTAGTATTCAATTTGTCCTTTAGAACATAAGTATAATAAGTTCAAAATGTGTCCCAGGCATAAAGGTAAGAAGGAAATAGCATGCTGCCAAATCTTTGCATGGCAGCACTCTAATTCATCTCTGCCAATTTCTGCAGGGTAATTATGCGCAGGAACCTGACAGGAGGGACTTTCTGGGGTGGAATGTTAATGAAGCTAAGCCTTAGTCATGAATTTCACCACACAGCTCAGGAGCATCTGCCTTGTGGAGGAAGCAATTTAGCAGAAGCTCGTCCCCTGCAGCTCCCTGTAGAGCTGAGCCCAATAGAAGGGGCAGTGGCAGCAATGCCAAGGGGAGAGAAGAGGCCCATGTGCACATGGATGGAAAGATATCTGGCTTCTCCTGGTCTGGCCAGCTTTGCAACGTTTTAATGGGGTGTGGGAACAGCTCACACCAGGCAAAAGGCCAGGGTGAGTATCATCTTTGCAAGCAGCTTTGCACACTGAGCTCATTACAGAGCTCTGAAGGAAAGGAAGTGGATCTGGAGAAGGAAGTGAATGCCTCCAGTTAAAGGGGGTGGGGTGGGGAGTGGGCAGGGGGCCTTCCTACTTTAATACCATAGGTTGGACAATATAGTAAAGTGAAGATGATGGTCCAAGGGCAAACAGTCTATCTGCACCCAACAGTTGGTCCTGTTGCGGCCTCAGGAACCGGCACTAGCCGGTGCTCCTCCTCCCTCACAGCTCTGTCTGCCAGCGCCAGCTCTTCAGCCCTGGCCTCTTAACGTGTTTCCAGGGCTCAGTCCTGGTCTCCTCCTCTTCTCTGGCGAGCCCATCATCTCACGTCATCATCTGCTGAAGACGCCCCTCATCATCTGCTGAAGACGCCCCTCTCTCCCTCCAGCCACAGCCTCTCCCACGTCCTGGACAGTCTAGCCTAAACTGCCCATGTGTTGTCTCCATTTGGGGTCTAAAGGCACCTCAAGCTGAACAGGTCCAAACCCAACTCCTGATCTACTTCCCCTCTACCCCCAGACTTCTTCACCAGCAACCTTCCCCAGTACAGCTGACAGCAATTCCATCTGTTCTGCTCTCAGGCCAAAATTGGTAAGTTGTGCCTGGCTCCTCTCTTTTCTGCTCACCACACATCCACTCCAAATGCAAATGCAATTTACTCTTATTTCAAGGCACATCCAGATATGTCGCACCGTCCCCACCCCTGTCCAAGCCAGCATTTCTCTTGCCTATATTACTGCACCAACCTCCAAACAGCTTTCCTGGCTTTTCCTTGCTCCCCTACAGTCAATTCTCAATACATCTGCGACAGAAACTGCCTTAGCACATAAATTAGGTCATGCCATTCATCTGCTGGAAACCTCGGCTCTGCATCTCTGCATGTCAGAGTGAACGGTAAATCCTTGCAATGGCCCACCAGGCCCTGGGCCTCTGCGGATGCTCCTTCTGAGAAGTCTGCACGGCCAGCTCCCGCAGGCCAGTTCCCTGCTCCAGTGTCCCCACCCCTCCAGTTGCCCTACTGAACACGGCAACCTGCCAGTACCCGCGCCCCCTGGCACCCCTTACCCCACTCTGTGATGTTTGTCATGGCAATGACTGTCTTTTCCATACTAGATAAATTACTTACTTATTACTGCTCATTGACTGCCATCCTGTTAGAATGTAAGCTTCAAGAGCCGGCAGGGATCTCGGTTGAATGAACGAGTGACTGTCTGTCCAGACTGCCATATTTTAAACAACAAAAAAAACCCATTACCCAAAACAGCATACCAACCAATGTGACAATTTCCCCATGCGATTAAAGCATCAAATTGTTTGATGAATTCACAACCTTATGGGGAAAAGCTGGAGGTCTGATTCATGTGCTGAATCACAGAAAAAAGAGAGGAAAATTACATACTTGATGGAGAACAAACCCAGAACGTCAAGACCTGGTGTTTGTCCACACAGAGGGCACGCCGGAGCTCCAGAGGCTTCAGCTGCCAGCCACTCCCGAGTCCCTGCCTTCTCAAGTCAATAGGAGGGCCGTCTTCTCATTTTATTGCCTTTGGGGAAAAAAGATGCTAGTAATTACAAATGTTGGGGTCTGTGCTGGGAACAAAGTGGCCCCAAGCCTTCATACACTTTCCATTTGCTTTTGGTCAACTTGGTGATAGAGAAAAACGCACAGTTTAGTGACTGCCTTAATCTGAGTCTTAATAGAGTATTAGGAGACAATGCAAGATTTTACTGAGAAAAAGTGAATTTTTAATTATCTTGTGCATCTACTTAGAAAAACACACAGGCAATGTTCACAACTATAAATTTAAACCTTTTGCACTAAAAAACCAAACCAAAACAAAAAACAGAAAAACCCCACAAAACAATAAACACAAAACCACAGGCATGAACTGTAAACCTGTATTATCAACTAGTCTTAAGGTTAATTCTTAGTAGTAATTCAATATTTTCCCCCTTGGCAATTTTAATGTTTTAGCACCAAATGACCTCCCAGAGAGGTACTCCTAACAGCTCTGCCTGCCAGCGTGAGCAGCGGCTCCCGTGAACAGCGCGCCACACACTCACTGCCCACCTCAGACAGACAGGAGGCAGCTCGCTGGGATGGGGCCACATGCCGACTTTCAGGGCAGGGGAAAGACGACAGAGGGCACAGGTGTCACACCGCTGAAATGTAGTGCATTTATATAAAAAAGGCCAGCTTTCGCTCCCAGATGTGCTCTCATTCTCATACTTTAATATCATGATTTAGAAGGCGCAGACGTTACTGCCTAAATATTATTCTATACATTTCCATTGGTGTTCAGGAAAACACTTTAAATTGCTACTTAATTTACACCATAATTACTGGGTTACAGCTTTAGCTCATTGGCAATTTTGGAAGCAATATTTTTGAAAGCTATGGACGTCCCTGATATCCGCTTAAACCGGACCCCATTCAGAGACAGTCTTGGCAGTTTGCACACCTCCATCTCCCACTGCACGAGGTTCTCTGCATGCCCGTCACCATGGACACAGAAGAGTAAGAAACGCTCTCTCTGTTCGTAGTCACAGTTATTGGCATCGAGGACTTTGCGAATTTCCCGCATCATGTCACTGGGATCCATGGAACTAGTGGTCTTCATGCTCCAGGTAAAGCGCAGGGAACGTGGTTTTGCTTCTTTGTTTTCATCCTTTTGCTCGGTAGACACATTGCGACTGAAATGTACAGTAGCAGGTTTACTTTTTAATAGTGCAGTAAAAACAACCTTTTCTGCTTTAGCTATTACGCAACAACCAGCATCTCCCATAGAATCCATCAAATAACTGACCTCCGCATTTCCCCTGCAGACTCACGTTTAGAAACGTGTTCCCTCACTAAGAAAATGCCTACCCCACTCCACCTCCCAACACCTGAAATCATAAACCACATGTGAACAGCTCAGGAAAGTGGAATGTCAATAGGCCAGCCTCATCCTCTGGTTGCCCAGTTTTTCTTTTTAATTCAATTCACCGTAACCTGCACTGTCAATGTTTTTCAGGTGATTCAATATCCATGGTGTAAAAACACTTCCCCTGCAAATGGCTAGGGTAGAGTTACACGGGGGAGGACCCCAGATGCTGACTACACAGCTAAGCAGAGAGACAGGTTAATTTTTTCAGACACCTCCACTCATCCTAATTGTTTTTCTCTCCATTTTTCAAATTTGAACTTCCAATTTCGCTTTAAAAACCATTCTTACACATTTTCTTACTAATGAAATACACAGAAAAATGAAATGTTAAAGCTTCTCTGTTTTCTGAGGATTGCAATAGCCCAGAGTTGACTGCTGTGTGAATGGGTTTCTAAGGGCGCTCGAGCAGCGGTCCCAATCCTCCAAAGCAGTGTCATAGTCACGTGTCTCTTGGGAGCTCTCAGAGCACAGCATCTACTCTCTTTCCATTTCTTAGTATTTAAGCAGTATTGCCACAAACCATTTCTTGCATTCTCATGTGTGTGTGTATCTGGATGCTTCAGTGGAGACTGAGAATCTAACACTCTTGTGCATTAAAACCACACACATACACACACGTTTACTCCTATGGCAAATCCATCCAGAGCTGAGGGTGGGCCACAGAGCTCCCCTATGCATACAGCTCTCCCTGCTGCCAACCTGCTAATAGAATGTTCCTTTTGGTTCACATCCATCAAAAGTGTTTAGAAGCTTCCTATGTGTAAAATGCTCTGTGAGATAGAAATGAGCAAAGGCTCTCAGAACTAAGGTGGGGTTGAGAAGGAAACAACAGTAGCACAGGAAAGGACTGAGCAGTATACTAGAGGGTCCAAGGAAAGAGAGGTCGAGCCTGCCCAGTGCTCAAGACAATGGGAAACGGCTTCCTGCGGAGGGGGATGGCATCTAGTAAGAGCTATGAAGAGTTCACGGGATTTCAACAAAATACAACTGAGTTCGGGGGAGGAGAGTTTTTGTTTTGAAAACATGGGATATCATAGTAACCAAAGGCAAGGAGGCAGGTAAGCATGGGATGAGTTTAGGGGCACACTGAAGTGCAGACTGACTGGGATTGGGCAGCAGTATCACCACCATGACAGCAGCTGGCACTTACTTGTACCATCCTACTTAATCCCTGAACACCAGGAGATCGATCCTATTATTACCTTTCTGTTATGGACAGGAAAACAGACTTAGGACAGCTCGAGCACCCGCTCAGGTTTGGATGCAGTAGAACTGGGATGTATGCGCTTACCCCATACACAGATTGATCAGGGCAGTGGAAGCTGGGGATGCTGGGGCCGTCTGCAGCATGGCACGCAGGCCCTCGAGTGGACGTGATTTGTCAGGCAACAGGTATTGAACAAGGATCACTTTCACTTAGAAAGTAATGTGATCAGGGCTGTGTTTTAGAAAGACTAGTAAGAGAACAGATGGGATAACAAGGATCTGAAATAGCATGATGGCTACTGGTGTGGAAAGGGGCACCAGGGGGAGAGATCTAGAACATGGCATCCTAAGCCTCTCCGGAAAACCCCAAACCTTTGCAATGACTGCTACACGAAACTTGAAAGTAAAACATTTTACTTCATCAATCTTAAAAAACAAAGCTAACTGGAAATATGAAAATCCTATTAAATATTCTGCTTTTATTCCTTGAGAACAGAACCCTGCCAGCAGTCAACTATGGGTGGAGACTTCTTCCTGCCAAGGCTCCCTCCGGGCCACAGCCCCAGGGCAGGAGGGATGGAAACCAGGCACAGCACAAGGCGTGGCCAGCCTTGAGGCCAGGAAGGGAGTCTGCAAGGGGACCGTGGCGCGCGGGCGCCCTCGCGTGGCCGAGCGCGGAGTGGCACAGCCTTGGGGGCCCAGGCTCACCAGCAGCCCATGCACCTGGGCTTTCCCCTTGCTACCTCCATGAAGTGGCAGGCTTCCCAAGCAACCCTACAGGACTGATGATGCAGGACATTCGGAAAACAGTGTTGCCTCTGCCACAGAAACAGTAAATACTTAAAAAATATTTAAAATAAAAATCATTTCCCTCACCTTGAGCCCTCATATCTCCCGTTCCTCTCATATTCAGTTGGAAGCCTCAATGAAAAGAAGGTAGAAGCAAAGAGAGTGGGAAAGAGAAAAGAGATCTTACACACCAGTACATGACCTCCTACATATAAACACACGGACATCAGCACACAGCGAACACGTTTACAGAGCCTTCTGGTCACCGGCTGAGCTTATTAAATAAACCTCTTCTCACTGGCTGGAGCCGGCGACTGCACGCGACTGATGCGCCCGTACAGACCGCCCTGCGGAAGGCAGGCTGCACGCGGGCTTCCGCTCACAGGACACTCCACGCACACTCACGTCTTTAGGCCCTCGGACTTTCTAATCACTCCTCACAGTAAAGGGCTTCTAATTAAAAGGAAACAAGGCTATCAGTTAAATTCTACCTTCAATTACAAAATTATCTGTCCAAAGAAAAATCAACCTTTAAAAAAATCCTGCAGTAGAATTTCCAACAGAAGAGAGCACTGTCTCGGGCTTCTCACATCAAGCTGTTGCTTAAACGTCCACAAGGGCAGCCTGGCCTTCTGAGGAGACCTAGGGTCACAGGGCACAGTTTGGCCCTTAGAGGCAGACTTCCTGCTTCCAAGTGAGAATTCCAAGACAGTGAGCAACATTTTCCATTCCATGACTGTTATAATAAAAAAATATACATTACAAATAAGGCTTAATTTACAGTAGAGTAAGTAAAAGCAATGGGACCTGCTTCCTTCAGTGTTTGATGGAAAAGTGGCTTTGAGATAGCACACTGATTATTTTTCAGCTCCCTAGAATATTGAAACATTTCTGCTATACAGCTGCTCACATCTGAATTTTTGAAAAACTCAAACCAAATACGGCTGTAGATTTGAACTGTATGCTTGTTTCCAGTATCAGAATGTTATCTAATTTTCCTGTTGTTGTTTTTTTTTTTAAGTACTGGGGGCCGGGGATTGAACTGGGACCTCGTATGTGGGAAGCCGGCGCTCAACCACCGGGCCACATCGGCTCCCCTGAGTTGGCTTTATTGTTTGCTTTGCTACTTGTTTTTCATTTTTTCAGGCGGTACCAGGAACCTGGGACCTCCCATGAGGGAGGTGAGCACCCAACTGCTTGAGCCACACCTGCTCCCCTTTCCTGTCATTTTGTAGGGCTTCTGTTAACTAAATCCTCAATGTAATAAAAATGACGACTAACATAAGTACCACTTTCTTACCTCTGAATGCTTGTGGCCAATCATTCATTGTACATTAGTATTACTGAACATCTCATTCTTCAAATAGGTGCATGCTAAGTGTTATTAGTACCAAGACAGAATTATCTGGATGCTAAATAATTCCACCAAAGAAAGAAAATGCACAGAGCATGCATAGAACTCGTTACATGGGTGCCACAGTCCCTCTAAAATGCCTGACAGAGTTAATGTATTTCTTTTCAATTTCCTTTAAAAGAAATAAGTATTTAGTTCTCAGCAGGAAGTTTAGTTTTTAAGAAAACAACAGGGCTAGAAAGCCAAACCTGATGTTAATTGCAGGAGCCATTTGGGGGGTGAGGATTGCAACAACAAAAAGGTGTATATATAAATCCTACCTTTTGATAAACCTGAATGACATGTTTCTAAAAGAAATTAAGCCAAAAAAAAAAAAAATTAACAAAAATAACTTCTACAAATTAAACATAAAATTTCAATTATATAGAGAAAGAAAACAAGTAAAAGAGGGCCAGTGAACAATGGAACGATGACATTTGTTGAAAAAGTAAATTTATTATAGATGATTAAATGAGTATGTGATCTTTTTATTAGAAATGTAAAAAAAAACTGTCCTTTTAAGAAAAATATCAGCAGCAAGTACTGACCTTTATTTAAGGTTCTTTGGAACTAGAGATGGATATATTCTAAGGTAATAAAATTCAATGTCTTGTGTTATAAGAAATGCCTTATTATGTAACATTTATGTAATCTAAATATCTTAAAAAAAAAAAAAAAAGAAATGCCTTAGCTCTCATTTGTAATGTAATAGGAAGAAAAACATTTCTTAAATTTCTTCAGAATATCTTATGGACAAAAATTTCACCTTCTTACACATAAACATAAAAAATTTCATTATAAAATGTTTAACCATTAAATGCTCATTGCTTATTTCAGGAAGATGATTTTTAAACATTAATAGCATTTTGTTATAATAACATTATGTAAGTCACTTTTTTTTTTTACCGGGAGGTCCCGGGGATCGAACCCGGGTCCCTCCATATGGGAGACGGACGCCCAACCAGTTGAGCTACATTCGACCCCCTGTAAGTCACTTTTTAAGAAAAAGGTTATTAGAGTTTCAGTATTCAAACTTCTCAGAGTTTTTGATCTCACAATGAATGAAAATTAAACGACAAAACTGTGGGTATTATTTTTATGTTTTATGTAATTAAACAGAAAGAACTATATTTAAAAGAGGGACTCTGCTCTAAAAAAAAAAAATTAAGGGTATAATTAGGTTGTACTGAATAGAATCAGACGAAAGAAATTTCAAAACATGGATCAGGTTTTTATGATCATGCTGTCAGCTACCTTGGGCAAGTACAGGCCAGGCTTTTTAACCTCTAAATTTCTCACCTCTATATTCCTCAAGCCTATTTCTCTAACTGGACACAGTAGGCACGCAATGTTCATATTTGCTGAATGACTGACTGAATTAATGAATTCCATGGATTTTTTTTTTTTTTTTTTTAATTCAGCCTGTTGACATTGCTTCAGTTATTAATTGACCAATTTAAAAAATGTGTCAACTACTGCAAATAACTGCTAACCACTTGAAAATTAGATAAAAATGGTACAAAGCAAGGTAACATGCATTAAATAAGATCATGAATGTGAAAATATACTGTAAATAATTAAACACTATGTAATACAGAGTGGCATTATTCAAAAGATTGTCTTAGTTGAAAAGTGATTAGGTCTTTAACATATATTTTCATTTCCTAATTTTCTGACCTGGGAAAAGAATTACTGGTCAACACTTCCATGCTGGGGGCTATTTTAAACAGCAAAATCACCAAGAAAAAGCACAAAAATGTAAAAAACATGGCACTAAATACATCACAAAAATGACACATTTCCAGTAAGAGAGCTGAAACAAGAAGGCAGAATACTGCCTTGCGCCACGCTCCACCTCAGATGGGATAATGTCTACTGGGCAATTCACATCTTTTGCCCCTCTACGCATATCTATGAATGACCACAAAAGGGCCTTAGGTACTGAGTCTTGGGTTATAAATTCTAGCGATATATTTGCAAATAGAGAATTTGTGATTAATGAGGATCGACTGTGTATGTGTGTATTTATACACAAATATAGTAAGCATTCAATAATGGTAGCTGATATTATTTTTTATCAATAACAGTATTAAAAAAAGGATCTATCTATCATCTATCTATCTATCTATCTATCTATCTATCTATCTATCTATCTATCTATCTATCTATCTATCTATCTATCTATCTATCTCCCCCTTGCTGCCCGCGCTCACCGGGCCAGCCGGGCGGGCTTGCCTTCACCAGGAGGCCCCGGAGGCCCCGGGAACCGAACCCGGGGCCTCCCATATGGTAAACGGGAGCCCCATCGATTGAGCCACAGCCGCCTCCCGAAAGGTTTTATTTATAAAGCCCATTGCAGACCAAAGTGCATAGGCAAGAGGCCAACTCTGCTGAATGAGAATCACAGGGGAAATACCTGCTGATGGCAGGCAAAACCGAGGTGTGAATAGCCAGGTGACTGACACTAGCTCCATCCTCTACCATCCAAGTTTCAGAGGCAGATTCCATTTTGGCCTAGTCCCTGAGGAAGGGAGCTGGGGACAGGGAGGCCTGGGACAGGCCATGGAATGGCCTTGAAAAGAAGGAATGAATTATTCCCCAGACTCCTCCTGGACTTAACTCACTGTCTCTAGCTAGTCACAAATGGGTGTTCCAAAACTGCCAAGGTCTTTCAGACCATTCTGCAATTCTGCCCAGACTGGAATGGGGTGTCTTAGTAAAGGGGCTAGAAAAGAAGAGGATGGCTGGAAACCTTCTGACTCTTCTGGGCTCTACTCAATGCTTCTGGGTATCAGAAATCTGCCTTAATCCAGTGTCCAATTTTCTAACAACAATTAGATCATCTGGGGAAAGGCAGTTTAATGTGACTTGCCTAAGTTTTAGATGAATGACCTAATATAAAATAAATACTTGAGGAATTGAAGAGATTGAAAAGTGGTATTTAGCATACAGTACAAATGACAGCTTACTGGACACCTGAAGCATTTCATCCACAATGAGATTCTTTCTGAGAATAAACCAGGATTTTTAGCTGCAAAACTGGCTCTCCCAAGTCTTGCTCTCAATATACTGTATTAAGATGGACAGAATAATCTCAAGGTTTAAAGACAATGCAGTCAAAGAGGAAATATATCGTCCTCTGCTTGGAGGGTTGATCACACTGCAGACATTGTCTTCCTCAACGATTTCTCATTGAGCAAGCCTTGCTGACTACACCATATTGGGGGTTTTGCTAAACTTCAGTGAACATGTCATTTGGATAAATGATGATCAAAAGGAATGGTAATTAAAAAACAACAAAAAACTTCTGAGTGTTGTGAAAAAGACTCTGAGATCTATAAATTCTATTCTAAAAGGTTTTTTTTTTTTTTTTTTTTTTTTAAAGATTTTATTTATTTATTCATTTATCCCCCCCCTTGCTGCTTGTGCTCGCTGGGTCAGCTAACCACGCCGCGCGGGCGGGCTTGCCTTCACCAGGAGGCCCCGGGAACCGAACCCGGGGCCTCCCATATGGTAAACGGGAGCCCTACTGATTGAGCCACAGCCGCTTCCCTATTCTAAAAGGTTTTAAGCTATAAAGAAATTATAGCAACAACTCTTCAAGACATATTAACTATAAAAACATGAGCTATAGATCAAACAAAAAACATCTGGGCAGTGGAATAAAACAGAAGACATTTCTTCTTCTATGGATTCTCACTCTGAACCTGTAACACCTGACACTTACCTCCTTGTTAGCTTTGAAGTTAATTTACTAAAAAGATTAGTGGAGCCACGGCTTCGAGTCTGGGACAATGGTGTAGCTTCATGGGACAGGCTGGGTGAGGCAGGCGGGCCGTTATACGTTGCAGTTCGCCGCTCCCGGGGCTGGCCATGGAAGGTGCTACGACTGGCAGTTCCTCGTGGGAAGCGGATTCGATCAGGGGTGGCTGCACTGCTAATACTGTGTGTTGAAGCAACTGGAGTTCTCTGATCAGGAATAGTGCTACGAGATCAGAAAATAATAGACTTTTACACTTTGTTCACAAAATCCCAGATTTGTGGCAAATATGGCACACAAAAAATTTACATTCACAATACACCTTTTAAATACAGGGGAGAAAATCAGTTATAATAAATCCAGATCCAAGGGGTACTTTACAAGACTCAGAAGTAAAAGGCAAATTAAATGGGAAAGAGTACCAAACAAATAATAAGTATATAATTATATGAAATAAAGTCTCATAGAGTTTAAGGAAATAATCCATACATATTTTCAAGGACAAAATTAATGCAAGGAAATTCCAAGACAAAGAAGGGCTAAGTCAAGCCTTTTCCCTTCGCTTCCCTCTCAAATTGCTTACATGCAGAGAACCTTGCCAATATAAAAGAAATGAAGCATATGCAGGTGTAATTGAAGAAACGGCAACTAAAAAGTTTTGGAAGCACAAAAGGTTTAAGAACTGTAAAATTCCACATGCTGAAAGCAACTTGGAGGGGAGAGGGAATTTCTTATACTTTTTGTACTATGCAAAAGCATGTATACACACACAGACGACCAAGGACACCATGAAACAGAATATACTTAAATAAAATCACATGAAGGACACCTTGCAGGCAACTGTAACAAAATCTTGGACTATAAAATCCACAGCACAAATTAAGAAGCAGTGGTGGGTACATATTAGTTTCATAAGGAATGTGTATTTTTCTTACATAGCCTTGAAGTTATCTCCTTCACTGTCTATTGGAGGTAACATCATCTTGGGGTGCCCAGAGGCTGACATGGACATCGACTTCTGATGTCTCAGCCGAATACAGGTAGAAGATGTAGTACAAACTGAGGCAGGGCTAGCTGCGTAAGCGAACATTTCTGTCAGGCTGGGAGGGGGTTTGGGTTCAGGCAGAGGCAGAAACAACAGTATGATGGACCAGTGACAAAAAGAGCAACCTGTAACTTAAAGCACACACCTTCCTCCCCAAGCCATCTCATTTTTGTCAAAGAATAAAAATCTCTTAAAACTTGTTTTGGGGATTCAGGAGCAACTGCTAACCTGAAGCTGTTCAACAGAAAATTTTAAACTTTATTATCTTAAAGAAAAGAAAATAACACCTTACATATATTTGAGTATTTGCTTATGTGAGATGACTATCTTTCAGGCTAGGCATAAAACAAAGCCCATCCTGAAAAAAGATGTCTCCATTCCCATCTAAGTGGTAAAGTGAATCTATGATATGAGCATACTGTGCTCTCAACCTGTTCCCCACAGTAATAGATTTTAAATGAGTTAATAAAATTATGGGTATATTAACTGCAGTTGTTATGTAGTAAAGAATCCTAAGTTGTTATCAGCAATATAATTTTGGTCAAAATTGCTAAAGAGGGCAAGAGAGCCCACTTTTTCAAGATGGGAAGGCTAATAAAAAGCAAAATCACTTTTAAAGACAGAGGAACAAAGTGCATGACAGAAATGGCTAGAAGTGTGTAGCTGCACCTGGCACAGACAGCTACAGGCAAAACGATGTGGCTTCACCACAGCCACACTGTTCCTTAACTCCAGCCTGACTACCATATATTGTGAATTAGAAAAGGGGCAGTCTCTTTCCCATAAGGAAAGACTCAAGGAGTCTAAGGAGACTCAAGGATTTAGGATTCTGATCAGTCTTTTAGTCATTTTGCAGAAATTCTTCCAAAGCAGAAACCTGGAAACTGCAAGCTCTTCCTTTCCCGCCATCCCCATATCCAGCCAGTGGTGCATCTTTTTGGTGCCACCCGCCTGGAGAGGCCCAGTCTGCCCACCCTCTCGACTTCCAGCCCATAAACTTGGTGCAGAGGCTTGACTTGCACAGGCCCACTCATCAGCATCCTTCTTCACTCTCACACATTCTACTCTCCCCAGCATAGAGACGAGAACTCCCTCAACTACAAATCTGACCTTGTCACTTATCGGCTTTTAGCTTTTCAGAGGCTCATGGAGTCTTCAGGATGAAGTTCAAACTTCTTACCTCAGCATTCACAGTACCTATCCTCAAGCATCCAGTCTGGTCCCAGCCCTCTCTCCAGCTTTTACCTTCTGTTCTTCTCCTTCTGTGGAACCCAACTTTCTGCCCCTTTTGACAATGTGCAGGACACAGGTGCTAGCCTCCCTGCCAGGACACTTGGTATCTTTCTATCCACTCTTCAGAACTCTTCTCAGAGATCATCCCCTCCGTGAAGCCTTCCTTGGTGCACCCTCCTACAGAGAGCCAACTCACTCCCGTCTGTGTATTTGGTTCAGGCATCTACCACTGCACTCCAGAGACCCTTCCCAACTTGAGCTCCTGAAGGCTCGGCCTGTGATCCTCTCGTCATGGTGTCCCCAGTGTTAGCAAAAGTCTTGGGTAGACCAAGTGCTCAACAAATATTTTCTTATCTGAAAAAGTTAATGATATTAGCCACTAGAATTCTGAGAACTCCACATGAGGGAGGCAGTCTTGGGAGAGTGGCTCTAATATAGTCACAGAGGAACTGGAAACAAATGCCTTGAACGTTTAAAACATTCAGTCTCACGGTTTTTGCCACTCAGCAGTCATTCTTTTCCCATGGCAACAGCACATGAATTCTGCTTTGAGGGAACCATCCCCCAACTCTACATCTCTGGGCTTCAGATGATGCTATCTCTGCCCCAGACTCTGTCCAGCTGCCTTGGCCAGTATGAGGCTCAGAGATGGGCATGTGCCCAGAGCTAGACCACGAAAGGCCAGTGAGACAATTCTAGACTTTCTTTGGAGCAGAGCTGAGTGTAGGGTGATATTAAGCCTAAAGCTGCCCAGAGCCCAGCAGTGGAATTACAATATAATGAAAACAGACCCTGTCTCTCTCCTTGTGTCAACTAATGGATACCCTTTCTTATTTAAGCCAGTTTGGACTGGTTTTCTGTCCCCTGCAAAACAGAGAGTCCTGGACACACAGACATGGACACAAACATAGACTATTCAATGAAGAGCTTTTATGTATTAGTTCTAAAGCTAATTAAAGTTATGGATTACTACTTTAGAAATTTGATTCTCATTAAATCAAGAATTCCACAAAACAAGTAATAATAACATATATTTGCTTTCTAACATCCACAATAGGCCTGACAACTTGATTTAGGAAGACAGTAAACTCAGTACTTGGCTGCTAAATTTCAACTCTGTACTCACAAAAATTCCAATTACAATTGATAGGCCCATAACTACGAGCTGTATTCTAAAAGTTCATCAAGTTGGTTTTTGTGAAAAACTGGTCAATATTCCTGCCACCCCAGAAAAGTGTTAAAATATAGAAATAGCAATGTTTTTCTTAAGAAACAAGTTGCATGAAGTTAAGTTCCTATTAATCTTTCCAATTGTTTTGTATTTATGTCTGATGACCTTTATTTAATTATTTTTTAATTTTTAAAGCTAATCCAGTTAAATTTCCTAAAGAACAGGTACTTTCATATGACATCTATCCCATATCAGGACATTGTGACTGCTGACTAAAAGCATACTCAGGGATTGGGCAAAGGCAGAATTAAAAATAGAACCCAAGAGACAAATGTGGTAACTGTGATCAAACCGCCTCCCGTCAATATGTGTGGCTACATGCAGAAAAAGTGGATAAGTGGATAAAGTAATAAAGCTGTATTACAATTCTGGAATTTCACCTACTATACTGAATATCTAAAATGTCTATGAAAAGATTCTGTTCTGTTTTATTACAATGACAACATGTCACTTTGGAGTTATCAACAAATACATCTGAAATACTCAGATAAACACATCTAAAAACATATGACAAAGCAGGGGCAGAGTGAACACGTTATGTGGGTTGCTTAACATTATTAACTCAAGGGATCAGATGTTGCTAGTGTAAACCAATAAAATTCATCACATTTATGTCTGAACAGTTTATTATTAATGATGAAAGCTAATTTTGATTATCTACTGTGTAAGGGGTTGTACTAAGTGGTTTAAGACTCACTATACGTTTACATGATTCTGACAGCCATATAACTGAAGACATAACCAACCCATCTCATGCTTAATTTATACTGACTAGTAGTCAGTGTTGGAATCGGGCAATCTTCATAGACTGACACCAGAAGAAGGCAGGAATAATTACAGCAGGAAAATTATAGTAAAAAGAAGGTTGGACTTCAGCATGTCTGCTATCAAAATGACATTCTTAGAGAGGAATGTCATTTCCTAAGATGCCAGGGTAGGAAGCGCCAGGAAATCAGTCCCTCCACCAAAACAACTATTTTTTTTTTCTTTTAAAGATTTTATTTATTTACTTTATCCATTTTAAACACCCGCTTCCCCATTTGCTGTTTTGTGCCCATTTGCTGGGCAATTCTCTGTGTCTGTTTCCTGCCATCTCTTCTCATCCTCCTCCTCCAGTCTTCACCAGGATTCCATCCTGGAGACCTCCGATGTAGGAGACAGGTATTCTGCTGCCTGCGCCACCTCAGCTCCTGGCTTCTGGAGCTTTCGGAGCATCTCATCTTGTCTCTCCCCTGTTATGTCATCATCCTGCTGCATGGCTCCCGGGGCCCGACAGCTCAGCGGTACACAGAGCCTGGCAGCCCATGCGCCTTCTATATATATTTTTTATTTTACCGGGAGGTCCCGGGGATCGAACCCAGGTCCCTCCATATGGCAGACGGACCCCAACCATTTGAGCCACATCCGCCCCACCAAAACAACTACTGATCGGGCAGAAACTGTATGAATCAACTATTTTGAAACTCTAGAGTGTGGTGGAATACAGTGCAGAATTCAAGGAAGATCTGGAAGACGGCACTGGTAAACTACTGTAAATAATGGTGAAGTTCACCCTCTGGGCAGCAGCTACCATTCCCTATTACCCAGTCTCGTGGAAGGAAACAGTGGGGACTACAGCCCAGGCTCCTGGTGCAGCTTATGGGTGCCAAGGTGGGCTACAAGGACCTAGTCCTCCAAAATTCATGGGTGGATGGTCTGACTGCTGATCACTGCTTTGGATCAGATACTTCGAATGCCTGGGGGACTGATTCTGAGGGTGGCTGGTCATTGTTACAACACCCTCTTAGGGAAGAGGCAGAGGAGTCTTAAAGAGGAAGAACGATTTTTTGGAGCTGCAAAGTACAGCAACTGAAATGAAAAACTCACTAGATAGATTCAACAGTAGATGTGAAGAGGACAAAGAAAGGACCAGTGAATTTAAAGACAAGAGGGAAGGGCTGTGGCTCAATTGGTTGGGCTCCCGTTTACCATATGGGAGGCCCAGGGTTCGATTCCCCAGGCCTCCTGGTGAAGGCAAGCCGGCCCGCGCGGTGCGGTGAGCTGGTGCAGCAAGATGACTCAGCATATGTCTTCTATGTCAAGACAAGTAGACATAGAAGAATGCACAGCAAATGGACAAAGCCAGCACAAGCAGCAAAGGGGGATAAATAAATAAATAAAATAAATCTTAAAAAAAATATATATATATTTTTTAAATTAATTAATAAAGACAAGATAATTGTAGTTATTCAATTTCAGGAGTAAAACGAATGAAAAATGAAGAAAAATGAACAGAGCCTGAGGGACCTGTGGGACACCATCAAGAGTACCAACATGCACATAAAAGGAGTCCCAGAAAGACAAGAGACCAGATAAAGGGGCAGAAAAAGTATTTGAAGAAATAATAACCAGAAATGTCCCCATCTGATGCATAAGATGAATAGACACATACAGGAATTTCAATGAACTCTAAGCAGGACAGGCTAGAAGAGATTTAAATCAACACACATTATAGCAAAATTTTTAAAATGCAAAGACAAAGAGAGGCTTCTGAAATCCACAAAGGAGACATACCTTGTCATAAACAAGGGATCCCCAATAAGACTAATAGTGGAACTATCATCAGAAACCATGGAGGCCAGAAGACAGTGAGATGGCACATTTAATGGCCTTAAAGAAGAAAAACCACTGTCAACCAAAAATTCTGCATCTGTCAAAATTATCTGTCAGAGATGGAGAAATTACAAGACATTAACAGATAAAAGCTGAGAGAGTGCATTACCAGAAGACCTTTTCTAAAAGAAATGCTAAAGGGAGTCCTTTAGGCTGAACTAAAAGGAAATCAACAGTAACTCAAAGTCATAATAAAAATAAAGATCACTAGTAAAGATAACTACACATACAAATATAAAATCCTGTATTATTGTACGTTTGATTTGTAACTGCTTTTCCCCCTCTAAATGACTTAAGGAAAATGTGTAAAATAATATTTTAAATCTGTGTTAATGGGCATATAATGTATAAAGATGTAAGCTGAGATTATATAAAGGAGGAAGGAGGAAGATATATAGGAGTAGAAAGTTTATATGTTACTGAAACTAGGTTGGTACTAGTTGAACTAGGTTGCTGTTAGTTTAAGGTGTTAATTGTAATGACAAAGGTGACATCAAGAAAATAACTAAAAAATAGAGGAAAAAAAAAGAAGAGCAGAATCAAAACAGTACACTACAAAAAAGCAACTAAAAACAAAAAAAGGTAGTAATGGAGAAATTGAGGAACAAAAAAGATACAAATGACATACAGAAAAGAAACAGCTAAATGGCAGGAATAAATCCTTCCTTCTCAAGTTATTACCTTAAATGTCAATAAATTAAACTCCCCTAGTAAGAGATAGAGATTGACAGATAGGAAGAAAAAGCATGCTCGATCTACATTCTGACTAAACAGGCTCACTTATAACATAAAAAGACACACAAAAATTTTTGAAAGTAAAAGGGTGGAAAAAGATATACTACGCAAATGGTAATCAAAAACACCTAGAGTAGCTATGTTATTGGCAGACTAAATAGACTTTAAGTAAAAAAGATTACAAGAGACAAAGGGTTTTATATATATTGATAAAAGTTTCGATCCTGCAAAAAGAAATTATAAACATATATGCACCTAACAACAAAGCTCCAAAATAATGAAGCAAAATTGACAGAATTGAAGTATAAGACAATGAATCCTGTGGTCAAAGACTGACTGTGGTTAACTGAATAAATGAGAACATTCTCTTATGAACTATAACAAGTATATAATACTAATACAGGGGGTTAAAAACCAGATAGGTTGGGGAAAAATACACAAAATTTAAGGTATTGGCTATAATTAGTAATATTTTGACGATGCTCTTTCACAGTTTGTAACAATTGTTTCACAACAATGCAAGGTGTTGGTGGTAGCGTAATGTATGGGAGCCCTGTATGATGTTATGAATGTTTGTTTTTTAAGTTCACAACTTTTACTCTATAGTTATAGCTTATAGATGTTCACGTATGAACGATAAACTTCAATTAAAAAACATTTTAAAAATTGGATATTTCAATACATCACTTTCAATAATTGATAGAATATCTAAACAGAAGATCAATATGGAGAAAGAGGACTTGAACAATACCATTAATCAAACACACCTAATGGGGACATGTAGAGAACACAAGCCCATCAGCAGCAGAATACAGATTCATCCCAAGTATACTTGGAACATTTTCCAGGATTGACCATGTTTGGTCACAAAACAATTTTAATAAATTTTAAAATACTGAAATATTACAAAGTATCTTCTGAAACCACAATGGAATAGATCTAGAAATCAATTAAACAAACAAAAAAAAACCTGCCAAAATTTGCAAATACATGGAAAATAAACAACACACTATTGAACATCAAACACATCGAAAATTTGTCAGAGTTATACATGATTGTTTTGTAAGCTTACAACTTCTCTAATAATAAAAATGCATCAAACAAGAAATCACAAGGGAATGAGGAGATGAACGAAAATGAAAATACAATGTATGAAAACTTATGGGAGGCAGTGAAGGCAGTGCTCAAAGGGAAATTTAAAGCTCTAAATGCCAACATTAAAAAAGAAGGAAGATTACAAATCAATAACCTAACTTTACACCTAAATAAAATAAAACAAGAGCAAACTAAACTCCAAGTCAGTACAAGGAAGGAAATAGTAAAGAACAAAGCAGAGATCAGTGAAATTGAAACCAGAAAAAAAATAGAGAAAATCAACAAAACTAAAAGTTGTTTTCGTAAAAGATCAGTAAAACCAACAAACCAAAAGCCAGGCAAAGAAAAAGTGAGAGGACAAAGATAACTAAAATAAAAAATGGAAATATAAAAAAGGATTGTAAGAGAGTTCTATGAATAATTATGTCAAAAATTAGAAAACGTTTATGAAATGGACAAATTCCCAGAAACATACAAATTGCCTAATGTGACATAAGAAAAAAAAATAGGAAATCTTTACAAATCTATAACAAGTAAAGAGAATGAATCAGTAATGAAAAACCTCCCAACAACGAAAATTCCAGGACTGGATGGTTTCACTGATGACTTCTACCAATAAACACTTCAAGAAGATTTAACACCAATCCTTCTCAAACTCTTCCCAAAAAGTAGGAGAGGAGGGATTACTGTCTAACTCATTCTATGAGGCTACTGTTATCCTGACACCAAAGTCAAAAAAGACAGCACAAGCAAAGAAACTTACAGACCAATATTCCACATGAATATAGATGTAAAAATCCTCTAGAAAATAATGGCAAACCAAATCTAACAGTATACTAAACAGATTATATACCATGACCAAATGGGCTTTATTCCAGAAATACAGGAATGGTTTAAGATTTAAAAAAAAAAATCAACATAATATACATTAACAGAACGAAGGAAAAAAAGAAACCATATCATCACCTCAATTGATGCAGAAAAGGCATTTGACAAAATCCAACATCCTTTCATGAGAAAAATACTCAGAAAAATAGGAATTCTGAACTTTTTCAACATGATAAAGGGTATTTATGAAAAGCTCAAGGCAAACAGCATTCTCAATAGTGAAAGATGAGAAGCCAGACAAGCATGCTACTGTCACCACTGAGTCAACCTTGTACTGGAAGTTCTAGACAGAGCAATCAGACAAGAGAAATAAAAGGCATACAGATAGGAAAGGAAGAAGACAAATTATCCCTATTCACAGAAGATATTGTACTATGTATAAAAATCCCCAACAACCCACAAGAAAGCTCCTAAAACGAAGAAATGAATTCAGAAAAGTTGCCGGACTCATCTAAACACCCAGAAATCAGCTGGGTTTATATACAACACTAACGAACAATCTGAAAAAGGACATAAACAAAACAATTCCATTTACAACAGCATCCAAAAGTATAAAATACCTAGGAATAAACATAACCAAGGAGCTGAAAGACCTGTACATTAAACTACAAACTATTGCTGAAGGAAATGAAAGGAAACGTCAATAAATGGAAGGACATTCTGTGTTTATGCCCTGGAAAATTTAATAATGTTAAGATGTCAATATTGCCTAACTCGATCTACAAATTCAAAGCAATCCCTATTAAAATTCCAGCAACGATTTTTTTATTTTGCAGAAGTGGAAAAGCTGATGTGAAAATTCATATAGAATTGCAAGGGACCCTGCATAGCAAAAACAATCTTGGAGGCGGCTGTGGCTCAGTCAGTGGGGCTCCCGTTTACCATATGGGAGGCCCCGGGTTCGGTTCCCGGGGCCTCCTGGTGAAGGCAGGCCCGCCCGCACGGCGTGGTTAGCTGACCCAGCGAGCACAAGCAGCAAGGGGGGGATAAATGAATAAAAAAATAAAATCTTATAAAAAAAAAAAAAAAAAAAAACAATCTTGAAAAAGAAGAACAGGGAAGCGGATGTGGCTCAAGTGGTTGGGCATCCGTCTAACATGTGGTAGGACCCAGGTTCGATCCCTGGGACCTCCTGGTAAAATAAAAAAAGGCAAGCAAGTGAGCCAGGCCCGCGTGGATGCACGATGAGCCATAAGCGAGCCAAGCCATGGAGCAAGATGATGACGCGATGAAAGAGACACAGAGGGGAGAGCCAAGGCGAGACATGCCAGAAACCGGGAAGTGAGGCGGTGCAAGTGACAGGGTGCCTCTCTCCCACATCGGAGGTCCCTAGGATCGAATCCTGGTGAAGCCTGGAGGAGAAAAATGAGGAGAAGGCAAGAAACAGACACAGAAGATCACCCAGCCGAATGGACCCATGACACGACTCATAGAACAACTGCACACTAAAAAGAAAAAATAAAGTCAATTAAAAAAAGAAAGAAAGAAAGAAAGAAAGAAAAAAGAACAAAGCGGGAGGACTCACATTTCCTGACTTCCAAACTTACTACAAGAGCTACAGTAATTTAAAAAGTGGGGTACTGAAATAAGGATAGGCATACAGACCAAGGGGATAGAACTGATAAATACTCAGAATATATAAAACACTCCTACAATTCTACAACAAAAAGGTTAACAAAAAGACAAGCAACCCAATTAAAAAAAAAAAAAAAAAACAATTAGTACATTGGATACAATCTGAACATGAATTGTCAAGGATTTGAAGAGACCTTTCTCCAAAGAAGATATTCAAATGGCCAACAAGTATATGAAAAGATGTTCAACACCATTAGCCATTAAAGAACTATAAACTACTGAAACTACAGTAATGAGGTTAGAGAGTAGAAAGCTGAGGGTTAACTTGTACAGAATTGATAAAAAAGGTGTGTTACTCTTTGGAGTTTAATAGAAAAGGTGAAAGCACAACATAATGTTTGTTACTAACAGTGCTATTATATGGGTATGACTGATTTAAAGGGAAAGTCTAAGGTCATATAAATTATTAAAAGGAAAGCTAAAAAATTAACATGGGACTGTATAGCATAGTAAAACCTCATGTGAAATATGAATATGGGTAATATTACATATTTAAGACTGTTTTTCTTTGAAACTGAACAAATTTAAGCTACTGTTATGTTAATTAAAAAACAAAACAAAACACATTATGTTAAGTGAAAGAAACCAGATACAAAGTATTACATATTGTATGATTCCATTTATATCAAATGTAAATATAAATCAATTTATAAAGATAGAATTAGATTAGTGGTTGTCTAGAGCTGAGGAAGGATAGAGGGATTGAGAAGTGACTGCTAAGGGGTGTGGAGTTTTTCTTTTTTGGAGTAATGAAATTGTTCTAAAATTTTCTGTGGTGATGAATGCACAGCACTGTGACTATACTAAGAGCCACTGACGGTATACTTTGGATAGATTTTATGATATGTGCATATGTCAATAAAACTGCTTTTAAAATGTATAAAAAAGGGGGACGGATGTGGCTCAATTGGTGGGGCGTATGTCTCCCATATGGAGGGACCTGGGTTCGATCCCTGTGACCTCCCGGTTAAAAAAAAAAAAAAAAAAAAAAAATCTGAAAAAAAATAAAATAAAATGCTATCCTTGCCCTCAAATAAAATAAAGTTATAATTAAAAAAAAAAAAAAATGTATAAAAAATGGGAAGCGGCTGTGGCTCAATCAGTAGGGCTCCCGTTTACCATATGGGAGGCCCTGGGTTCGGTTCCCAGGGCCTCCTGGTGAAGGCAGGCCCGCCCGCACGGCGTGGTTGGCTGACCCAGCGAGCACAAGCAGCAAGGGGGGGATAAATGAATAAATAAATAAAAATCTTTAAAAAAAAGTATAAAATGTGTAATTTGTGATGATTGCACTAAGGTGGTGGGATGTAGAAGAACACAGCCTGTGCATATTACTGAAGTTAAGTTGGTATCTAAGCAAAGGAGATTGCTATTTAGGATGTTAAATTTAAGCCATATGATAACTACACAAAGGAAAATATGGGAGAATAGGCAAGGTCACAGAGACAGGAATTAGAGTACAGGTCGTCAGGGACAAATAGAATGGGGAATGAGGAATTAATGCCCAATGGGTATAGGGTTTGTTTGGGAAAATATGTCAATTAAATGTAACCAATGATCCTGGATAGGCTCTAGCAAGGGAGGAGGAAAGGCTAAAAGGGGTATTATTGGGACATCTGAAAAAACTGGAATAGAGACTGTAAGTCTGATTTCAATGTTAAATATCTTGACCTTGATAACTGCCCTTCAGGCAGTTAAATAAAGAATATGCTTGTTCTTAGGAAGTGTACACAGCAGCAACAGGGCTCAAGAGAAACCTGATACACATGACCTATGCTCACATGTACAGAAAACATGTTGGCAATTCTGCATGAGCAGTCAGATGTGGAAGAAAAAACACCCACACTCATGACTGCGAATGGAAGCGAATGTGCTGCTTTCAGAAGTTAACCCAGATCCAGGCATCTTGTAAACAGTATTTTAAATTAGTCAAGACACATATACGAGCAGTTACGGCAGCACAGCATTGCATGTAATCAACAGCAATGAGTCAGACGTTTGAATGTGGTTAAAGGAAAATTTCAGGTTGTATAATGTTACTAGAATAAAAAGTAAAAAATCCAAAAAAATAAGATGGTAAAAAAAAAAAAAATCATATATGAGAGAAGAGAGAAAAAAATAACTATTGGCCTAAGAAGCCATCTGTGCATACAGAAGACTCATGCATCTACTTTAAGACTGAAACATAGCAATACTGCTGCATCACTTTCTTAAAATAGATCGATTAGAGAAGTTGTGAGCTTACAAAACAATGATGCATAAAGTTTCATCATACACGCACCTCACCCTCCACACACACCTTGCATTGCTGTGGAACATGTGCTACAGGTTATCGGGGATCATCATCAGACTGTTCCCACTACCCACACCTTACATCTGGAGCATCTCCCAGGCCCCCTATTATCAACACCATGCGTTAGTGATAGCTCATGAGGGGACGCTCTCGTGTTTGTCCTGTTAGCCACAGTCCGTCTCCCATCACGTACCCACGTGTGTGACCGCTGTTACACAGTCCCATGCCTTATACAGTCTACCCAAAGTGTACACTCAGTGGCTCCCACTTTCATCACAGAGTTGTACAGTCATTGTCACAGTAAATTTTTGAACATTTTCCTTAGTCCAAAAGAAAAAACCCATACCCCGCTATTATTGATCCTTAGCACTGATGTAATACCTTCTTTGACACTGATGCAAAAATATTACAATATTGCTGTTAGCTATAGTCCCTAAGTTAAATAGGATTTTTCCCTTGCATCACCACATTCTTAGCACCTTGTAATAGTGACACACATTTGTTCTAGTTCATAGAAAAACATTCTTGTATTTGTACTATTAAGCACAATACTCATCCACTTCCAGGTTCACTGCGTTATTCAGTCCCTAGATTATTCTTTTGCTTTCTTGCAACTGATATTTATGTCACTAGACTACCCCTTTCAGCCATAATCCATTTATAAACCAGTCGTGTTAGTTCTACTCACTAAAACGGGTTACCATCAACTCTATCCACTTCCACACTTTTATAATCAACCTAATTAAAAATTCTAAAGACAGGAAGCATCAGTACCTCTCCTCAGCACTCATCCTATCTTCTAGTAACCTATACTCTAGGTTTTAACTCCATGTGCTTATTCTTTGTATTTAGTTCATATTAGTGAGACCATTTATTTGTCCTTTGTGTCTGGCTTATTTGCATCCATTAAAAAAAAAATATGTTACACAAGTTATTTAGTTCATAGTAGCAATCAAAGTATCCCCCCCACCCCTTTTTCTTTTTAAAGATACAGGGGTCAGGGATTGGACCTGGGGCATCATATATGGGAAGCCAGTACTCAATCACTTGAGCTACATCTGCTCCCATTTGCATCCATTTTTAAAGGAGAGAAAATGGTCTTTACATTTAGTGCCTTAACTGGAAGTAAAAGAATACAAAACAAAACAAAACAAAAAAAAGAAAGTAAAATGTATGACCACCAGTTTGGCACTCAAATCCTCCAAAAACTCCCACAGTTTTTCAGTTCATCTTCTAAGACAGAAAGAAAAAAAATCTAGGTATTATTAAAATTTATGGGCCCTCCTGTAAGGGGCTTGGTGCCAAGGCTATTTTTTGTTAATGATAAAGACGACAGTTTCAAAGCAAAGTAAATGATTGATGCTAATGGACATGGTAAGGGCCCCAGGTCAAGATATGGAGGAGGCTGCCCAAATGAGAAAGTTGTCTGCAGGTAGAACACAGAAAAGTAACGATTCTAAAGAAATTAAAGGATTCTTTATTTCCAAAGAGTTGAACTGAGTACTTTTAGGAAAGGAGAATTAGAAGAACATTTGCACTCATGCATTTGTTCTCATACATACACAAAGGTAGAAAGTAGACAACAGATCTCCGACTAAAACACGATTAAAATGTCTGACTCTGTACCTTAGAGAATCACATATTCCAAGGTTCAAAGGGAACCTGATAAAATACTTCCTCAATAACTTAGAAGAATTCCTAAAAGCAAGAAATAACTTAGAAGAATTCCTAAAAGCAAGAAGGGTCACAAAACAGCATTTTTCCAGTCGTACAGAGATCCACAACACACTAGAAACTTCTAAGTCTTCTACCAATATCTTCTATTAAATCACTTTTGAACCAGAACAAATTCGATAGATTTGAGAATAGACCTGTCATAAAAGAAAATCTACCAGAGAATAGACAACTATTTTTCCTGCAATCTGTCTCCAGTGTGTCTCTAAGGTAGAGATTTTGTTTCCACTGGGTCTTTTGGCAAACTTCTGGCCTTGACCTAACGCTTACCCTACCCCACCCTACTGGGGTAGACCACTCTCTGCCTCAGATCCTATCTTTCCCACCTTCCAGCCTTCCTTAAAAAGCTATGAAGGTGTACAATCACCATTTCCCTAATTCAGTGTTCTAAAATTTAATCATAGCTTAACAACATCTGTCTCCTCTAGGACAGCTTTCTGGTTCAAGTCAACCCTTTCAATCATACTGGGCCACAAGGATGAAGCTCTGGAGAAAAGAGAAATGGAATCCTGGTATCTTGCTAAATATTAGCATTCACATTTAACTTACCGTTAGAGAATAGTTACTGCTATTATTTCAATTTTGATTATAAAAACACATAAATAACGTGTTTCCACTTTGGGGAAAACAAACTTTGCTAAATATTAGCAATTCACATTTAACTTATTGTTAGAGAATACTTACTGTTATTATTTGAATTTTGATTATAAAAACACATAAAGAACGTGTTTCCACTTTGGGGAAAACAAATTTTCTTGCAAATGGATAAAAATTTCATACCTGTTTTCTTTGCCATTCTGAATGACTGAATGTCTATCCGCTGTAGTTCTTTCACTACAAACATAAGTATTTCTCCGTGTCATTCCACCAGATGCGGTATTACTCTATTAAAAAAGGGTATTTTTGTCTTAGAATTGTACATGTTCTGAACCTTACTAGGTAGTAAAATATGTGCTAACAATAATCCCTAAAGATTAACATTTTTAGTTTTTGTTAAAAAACTATTTAGTGAGGACAGTACTACGATAACTCATCTGCATAGACACAAATATCAGTCTTTAAATAAAACCACACTAAAATGGCAACAGTAATGGCCAAAGAGATCAGAAAAGGGAATGGGAAGCAGCAACTTTTACCCTTTTTCCTTGCAGAAAAAATGAAATATGGCCATGTTTAAGTGACTTTGAAAAGGTGAGCTATAATAATCACATAAAGTAATAATTTACGAACAAAAACAAAGCAGGGAGAGTGATCTACTAGTTCTAAAAGCTAATATTTTCAAAATTAAAAAGCAAACAAAAAAAAATTTAAAAGAAAGAAAAGTAACTAAGGTATTTTATCACATAAAAACAATTTCTAAACAAAAATCATGAGCAAGGGGGTCGGATGTGGCTCAACTGGTTGGGCGTCCGTCTCCCATATGGAGGGACCCGGGTTCGATCCCCGGGACCTCCTGGTAAGGAAAAAAAAAAAAAAAAAAAAAAAATTTTAACGAGCAAAAAAAAAACCTGAAGACTAATGGGAGAAAATCATTAATGCTTTTTTTTTTTTCTTTTTTTTTTTTTTTAAGATTCTACAAATTTATTTATTTCTTCCCACCCCCTTCTGGTTTACACTTGCTGTGTCTGTTCATCTTTTGTTTCTTTAGGAGGCACTGGGAACCGAACCCAAGACCTCTGATGTGGGAGAGAGGTGCCTAATCACTTAAGCCACCTCCATTCCCCGCTTTTGTTGTGTCTCTCATTAAGATTTTCCTTCCTGTGTCTCTTGTGTCATTTTGCCGTGCCTGCCCATCATGTTAGCTCGCTGTCTTGCTTGTCTTCTTCAGGAGGCATCAGGAACCTCTGCTCCCTGTTTTGTTATGTCTCTCATTACGTTTTTCCCCTCATGTCTCTTGTTACATCAGCTCACCGTGCCTGCCCATCACGCCAGATAGCTGTCTTCTTTAGGAGTTACCAGGAACCGAGCCACGGACCTCCCATATGGTAGGCGGGAGCTCAATCTCTTGAGCCACATCTGCTTCCCCTATATACTTTTTACTCTTTATAAATAATCAAATATGGGTGACTGATAATGCTACAGAAATACTTTCAAGACAACAGGGAGGGAAAGTTATGGAGTAGACAAAACTCTTGGGCACCTTTATGTACCCCAATCCTCCAGAGTCTCCAGTCCAAATGAATGGCTCCCAAAGAGAGAAGGAGCGCTTTGCCAAGGATTTCTCATACTAGGTTTTTTTTTGGGAGTGGGGGTGAGCTGACAGGGGTGTGAAGGCAGGGCTGTGCTAACATCATGCTTGTAGGGAAAAACGTGGAATACCCTCAAGATTATTCACTTTTCTGCAATTCCTTTCTAAAATTACTTCTGGAAGTGCTAAGAATAAGAATTACTATGTTAGGTCAGAAATAATGCACTTCAATTCACAGGAAAAGTTTCTGAAGCTGAATAAATTCAATTTAGTTTAACAAATATTTACTGATTACCTACGTACTGCAGAGATTTAGTTAAGGGTAGGGATTAAGAGCTGGATTCAGATCAAGAGTACAATCTTAGGCATTTAACCTAACTTTTCTTCTTTTTTCTCACTTGAATAATGAAGACATATGAGTGACATGGAAAAGCATTTAACACATTGCCTAGTGCAAGCTAAGGACTCAGTCGATGTCAGTTATCATTAGAGAGTCCTTTGAAGACTCCATTCAGATGTGGGCAAAAAGACTGTCTGATACTATGTAGAGATTGCCATTAGGTTTCTGTCTGCAATAATTATTTGTTTTTATTTACTTTGTCTGTTAAACCTGTGAGCCCATTTCAGCACCTGGGATAATCAGAATCAGTTCTTGACATGAAGGACCTAATCACCTATCTAGTGGGACAGGGCCAGTTCAGCAAGAAACATTAACAGCACAGCAGGTGATGACTGCCTTAAGTGAGAGGTCACTGGAATTCAGAGGGGAAGAGTAGGAGGCAGAGACAGGACTTGTACAGGCTGAGATTGGGCAAAGTGGCCTAGAGGGAAGGCACTCTAGGCAGAGGAGAACATAGGAGCCAAATGGACAAACTCAGAACAACTGTGTGTACATCATTTCAATCCTACAAAACCTAGGAAAATACTGCAGTCCAAAAATACTTACACTAGGGACAGCGGAACTTTTCTTGCGTTCAGGAATATCTGCCTTATTGGGATTACTTGCATTCCCAAGCATGGGACTGGCTGGAGCGATTCCCTTTCCTCCAACAGCACTGCTGCCGCTGGATTTCCGTGAGGGAATTCCATCTTCTTTGAGGTCACTATCTGCAGTGCTGGTCTGACTCCTTTTTGGATATGTCACCATTGAAGGAATAGCTGGGCCAGCTAAAATAAAGAATCCACTTTTTAAAAAGCCAGGATAGTTCATACATTTTATTCAGTGAAAATAAACATTATTTTATAAGGTGACCAAAGACTGCTATTCATCTAAAACAAATAAAAGTAAAACAGTAAAAATTCTCTAAGATGTTTTCCATTTATATTTAATGACTATAAAATAGTCATTAAATACAATGAATTCAATTTTGAAATTTCACTTTTAGCTTCTAACTTTCTACATTAAAATTTTTTTCTTCTATTAATAAGCTTCTATATTTGTCCTTCAGGAACATTTGAAGGGTGTGTTAGCTGTATAGATAATCAAACTAACTAGATGCACACAAATCATGCAGAATAAACTGGCTGACCTTGTCTATCTCAAAGAATGACATCTTTTTGCAGAAGATGCATCACCTTCTGGAACAGAACAATACTAAAGTTTATGGACCATTTCTTTTGAAGTTTTATCTTGGATTGTTTTAAAGCACTTAAGGTAAGTTTATGGGTCTTTCATCATTTTGACTGCTTTAGGGGGTTAGGTTGGGGAGGAATTCTATTCAGAAAATCTTCTAGATAAACAGGAATTTGAGACAACTGGAGAAGGTGGGAGAGGCAAAGGAAAGCATGTGCCTGCACACAAAGAGGAGGAGGAAATAGATGGAGGTTCCTTGCCACATCCTTGTCCAGGAGGTGGATGACGAAATGATGTCCTATGACTGATGTCCTCTAACAATCCTCCTGAAGACTCCTACAGTAGCACAGCAGATCTGGAGCTCAAGCAATTTTGGCAGCTAGCATAACTAGTATATTCATTATATATGCTATCCAGTGGTAATCTTAAAAGAACGGCACCAGGACTGTCTTGAAGGTGGAATAACTGCCCACTATGTAGCCACTACCACATGCGGCTATTTAAATGTAGCTTAATTATAAAATGAAAACAAATTAAAAACCACTTCCTCAGTTCGAGTTCTCAATAGCTGTTAAGTGGCCAGTGGCTACTCTATTGGACAGCAGAGATATGGAACATTCTCATCACTGCACAAAGTCCTACTGGACAGTGCTGCTCTAGAAAGTAAATCCAATGTAGAGATCGGGAAGAGAATGAAGAGGACTGCAGGCTGAGGCAGGGGTCCCAGAGAGACAAATGGTAAGGGTCTACCTGGCTAAGCCTTACCTAGTGAAAGCGCAATGCATTTTCCAAGGAGAGCAGTCTTGAGACAGTCATACTAGTGCCTGTAAGAATGCTA
Organism: Tolypeutes matacus; assembly: GCA_026826555.1. Lineage (NCBI taxonomy): Eukaryota > Metazoa > Chordata > Mammalia > Cingulata > Chlamyphoridae > Tolypeutes > Tolypeutes matacus. Next base: position 9,612,177 of record JAKSZT010054523.1, on the reverse strand, counting down.
GACAAGAAATGCCAAGAGAAATCAAGGCAATCCCCAACCCAAGCAGGCCCTGAGCAAGAGGCGGCTTCCCAATGGTTGGAGGGCTCTTGTGTAAGGAAAGACTCCGGGAACGCACAATGGGATGGTCCCAAACTTACCATGGTCACTGTACCGTCTCTGCTTCTGGCTTGAAGAGACACTTCTCTGTACTTTGTGGTGAGGAGACTGGCTAGTACTGTTGTTGAGGTCACTGCTTGGCCTAACCTTAGCGAGTGAAAGATTGCTGCTAGAACTGGAATCACTAGCATCCAGCTAAGAGAAAATGAGAAAAACAAAGAGCAAACCATAGCATGAACCCAAATGGTTGATTAGGAAACTACACTTGAGAAAAACACACACACACCACACACAAAAAAAAAAAAAAGAAAGGGGGGGAAAAAAAAACAAAAACAACTAAACTCGAAATTGCTCATAGCACAGTTCATTTATAGAGAAAAATCAAAATGCATGAAAATGACAGCCCTAAGCTCAAGCGAAAGTATTTTAGTGATTGCTGGAAAAATTCACAAAAGGATATGTACTTATAACTTTCTTTCTAGGCTTTTTCAAACTTAAAATGCTCCATTAAATCTGATACTTCACATCATTTCTAAACTATTAATAACCATAGATAACTTATGAGTGCTAAGTTGGTGACAATATCCACCATTAAGGCTTATTATCTTAAAGTTAGAATAGTTCATAATAGTCACAGGAATTATATTTGTTATTTACAGGTAAGGTAAGAAAATGATATACCAAATGTTATACATATTTAAAAAAAAAAACTAAGAAAACAGTTATATAAAATGATAATTTACATAAAGGTTATTTTAGCTTTTCTCTGATTACTCTTACCTCTGAAGATTTTCTCCCCAACAACAAATATGTAGCTGTTATTTCATCATATTTCATTTTACTAAGAGATTCTTGAATTTCTTCTTGTGAATATCCCATTCCCACCATAATATCTAAAAGAAGGGTATAATAGAGTTTGTGTGTTTTGTTTGGTTAAGGAATTTTGTTTCAGAGTAAAATAATTTTCCTTATTTGACCTAAAAGATTACACATTTTCTAACATAAGTGAGCAGCTGACTTGTTTCCGAGTTAGTAAGTGCTACTATAGGAAACTGCAGTTAAGTTCCTAAATATGAGAGAACAGATAAGCTGATTCATATAACTTGTGCTTAATTTCCCATTATTTACAATTACTACATTTAAGGCATATACACATGGATCAAAACTGAAAAAGAAATATGTTACTTATATAAGCACACACACCAACATGAGGGCACAGAGCAATTACCTATTCTTTTCTGGTCTGAGATGTCTAGTTCTGGTTCCACAAACGGTTTAAGTTCATCTTCCTCATGCCCTGCATTGATCCACCTGTCCTTCATGATTTGCTGGAAAAGTGAACTGTTCATTAGTGATATAAAATATATAGATAATCATAATATTTAGGGAAAGCTTATTTTCAATATTTCATTGATTATAGCTCAAAGGGAAACTTTTTTTTTCCCAGTCTCAATTCCTGTCTAAGGAACTATAATCAAATGCCCCAGACACTCTCTAGGATGGTTATTATTTGGAAAAAAAACAGAAACAAAAACAAAACAAACAAACAAAAAAACTGAGTATGAGCACAACTGTTGACAAGGAAGCAGAGAAACAGAAATCATCGTACACTGCTGGTGGGAATATAAAATGGTACAGACACTGTAAAAAACCATTTGGCAGGTCCTCAGAAAATTAAACATATAATTACCATAAGACCTGGCAATTCCACTCCTAGGTATTTATCTAAAATAACTGAAAGCATGAATTAGGACAGATTATTTGTACACCAACGTTCATCACAGCGTAAGTCACAATAGCCAAAGGTAGAAGCAACAGGAGTGTCCATCAATGTATGGATAAACAAAAGTATGGTCTCTCTGTGCAATGGAATATTATTCAACCGTAAAACGTGAAGAGCTGGTATATGCTACAACATGGATGAACCCTGCAACCATCACGTTGAGTGAAATAAGCCAGACACAAAAGAACAAATATTTTATGATCTCTCTTGTATGAAATACTTATAATAAGCAAATTCATAGAGACAGAAAGCACAATAGTAGTTATCAGACCTGGGGGGAAGGGGAATTGGCGAGTATCTGTTAAATAAGTGTGAGTTTTGGTTTGGGATGATGAATGTAGTCTGGAAATAGAGAGTGGTGAGAGTTACATAGCATTGTCAATGTGTTTAATGTCCACTGTCAATGTGTTTAATGTCTAAGAATTGTCCACTTAACATAATTAAAATGATTTTTATGTATATTTTACCATAGTTAAAAATAAATAAATAAATAAAAAGAAGTCCCAAAAAAGTATTTAGTATGTCACACAAACCAAGCAAAGTTCTACATCTATTTGAAACACTCTCCAGACATGTAAATTATTTCCATTTATGTGATTACCTCTAGAGTCCCTCGTTTAATTGGATTTAGCACCAGGAAACGTTTGAGAAGGTTTTCACAGTCTGTGGACATGTAGAAAGGGATTCTGTATTTTCCTCGTAATACTCTCTCTCTCAGTTCCTTTGTGGAGGTAGAGAGGAAACAAAACTAGTGAATCAACTTTTAGGTTAAAAAACAAAAAAAACAAACAACAAACCACTGCAACCCCCATACCGACTGATACAACATTAGAAGTATTAAGCATATCATTTTACGAAACCCTTTTAGATTTCTGAAGACCATGGATGCAAGTGCTTCTTATACCTTTAGGTTCTGCCCATCAAAAGGAAGCGACCCACTGACTAGAGTGTAAAGAATGACACCGAGACTCCACACGTCGACCTCTGGTCCGTCATATTTCTTGCCCTGGAAGAGCTCTGGGGCTGCATATGGAGGACTGCCACAAAATGTATCCAGTTTACTGCCAACAGTAAATTCATTGCTAAAACCAAAGTCTGCTATTTTAATGTTCATATCAGCATCTAACAATAGATTTTCAGCCTAGAGGGAAAACATCAAGACAAAATGAAATTTAACCAAAATATAGTTGGAACTATAGATAGAATTAGGCATTTCATAAAAAGTTAATATATCCTAATGAGTAAAACAAAGAAACATTCTTTTTAGGGGAAAACCCAGAAGATAACTTAGAATTCCTAATTTTATAACATTAACAATCAGTAACAAACTAATTTAAAGATCAAATGCCCCACAACCAAGAAAAACTTTGACAATCTTCTCAATTAAGAATAGGGATGTTTTAAAAAACAGGTACTTAAGTGGATAGCTACATTTCATAAAAACTGCTAAATACCTATATTAAACAGCTACTAGGGAGGGAGGGAATCAATCACAAACCTCAACAAATCACAGTAACTTTAATTTATTTCAACAAACCTTTACTATGTGGCTATTACACTCCAAGTTAGTTGGGATATATAATGATGAACAAGACAAATTGGGCCATGCCCTCAAGGAACTCACAGTTTATAAGGGGGAGAGGCGGAAAGATGAGCAGCTATGCTCTAATGTAAGTGCTGTGTTAGGGGAGGTGTGGGAACTTGTGGGCCCAGCACTGGAAGGTTCCAGAAGGCTTCCGAGAGGAAGTGAAATCGAAGTTGTTGCCTAAAGGACAAGTTAGTTGAAGGCAGTGGGTATATGTTGGATAAAGACCACTTCAAGCAGAATAAGCAGTCTGAAAACCTGAGAAAAAACATATTTCACTCAAGAATCTGAAAGTGTACAGAAGAGAAATGAAAAGAAGGCTGGAGAGATGACCAAGGCTGAATCACAAAGGGCTGGCTGCGTGAGCTGCAATTGGGAAGTTTGGATTTTCATCCTAAGGGCAATGGAAGCCACTGAAGAGTTGTTTAAGTGGGAAATGACCACCTTATTTGTGTTTGTTTGTTTGTTTGTTTGTTTGAGGCAGTTTTATTGAGATATAGCCACATACCATACAATCTATCCAAGTTTGTGTTTTCAAAAGACTGTTCTGGCTGCAATGTAGAACATAGACATGGGAGGACAAGGCAAAACCTGGAAGCAGGTAAGGCCAGGTAAGAAGCTGCTGTAGTGATAAACTAGGAGATGACGGTGAAGTGGACTGGAAGAGTGGTAATGGGAATGGAAAAGAACAAACTATTCAAAGCAGTAACAAAAGGACCTGGCTACTAACAGGACAGTGGAGGACAGAAAAAAGGCCCCTACAGGGGCATTACACACCAGGATAAAAATGCTCAGGTTTGGCAAGAACTTGCTGAATCTGAGGGGGCTGAGGGTCACCTAAGCAAAGCTGCCCTTCTCTCCAGTTGGGTACTGGGTCCTAGAAGGGAGCTCAAGTTTCGGGAATGCATCTGGGGTCATGAGCATCTAGGAGGCCGCTGAAGCTACCAGAGCAGAGGGGCTATACTGAGGGAGGATGCAAAGAGGACCAAGCACACTGGTGACAGTTATGTATGGGAGTCTGGGTGGCACCAAGACAAAGCCTCGCTTGTGTAATGATCACAGAGAGAAGGCAGCACATACAAATCTGTCAGCTACCCAGCCAAAGCATCTCCACTCACCTTGAGGTCTCTGTGGACAATGCGCTTCTGGTGGCAGTACTGCACCGCAGACACGATCTAAAGACAGAGGAGGCAAGGTCAATAAAGTTACTGCTAGGTGCAGAGACATAATTAGGATAAAGTAATTCATGCTCAGTAAGCACTTGGAACTCTAAAAACAATTGTTTCAAGCTTCAGACTTTAGATTGGAATGAATTCCGGGCTGAGGGCAAGATGTTCTTCCTGTTCTCTCTAGTTTTAAGGGGAAGCCTCTTCTCAGACCCTCCCCTTGACATTCTAGTTACTGTTTTTGTATGTGGTGCAGGGCCCAAGAAATCACCAGGATCTGAAGGATGCTGGCCGTCCCCAGGCCCAGCACCACACGGCACATGTGAAGTCTCTCCATGCTTACACAGTCAACTCAAAACCCAACAGGCAGTGAAGCCTCTCTCTGGCCAGGCTTTAATTCAGCTGGGCTTTCCTCTGCTGATTACTTCTCCCAGTCACTGCTGCCTTCAACACTTTCTTCCTTTTAGCAGATGTGGGTTCAAGGAGAGCAAAAATTCCCTGAGGAGTCAGTGTCTACTTCTTTAAAATGAAGGAGTCAATGCTATAATATACATGAACTACATATTCTGAAAACTATTAAGTGCTACATCGATATGGATTCTTCTCAATCCCAGCAAATAGTATACTTTTAAATTAGTCAACTTTTAACTATTCCTGTGATTAACATTTTAACATTATAGTTAAACTTTTACTGAAATTTCACATTTACTAATAACTCCTTTTAAAAATTCTGCCTTTTCTTTTCTTTTTTTTTTTTACCGGGAGGTCCCAGGGATCGAACCCAGGTCCCTCCATATGGGAGACGGACGCCCAACCATTTGAGCAACATCCGTCCCCCTGCCTTTTCTAATTATAAAAGTTTTACATGCTCATTATAGACCCTTTAGGAAATATAGAAAAATATATACAAATATATACCTGTATTTCCACCAATTAGAAATAACATCTCTTGTTAGTTTGCTTCCAGTCTTTTTCTTGGTACTAGCTGGCCATGTGTATTTAAATATATATGATTATAAATATACAAAAATGGGATTATAAGGAAAATACCATTTGTTTCTCCAAATCTTCAACAACTCAATTCCTTCTTGCTTGCTCTCTTTTTTCTTTCTTTCTCTTTCTCTCTGTTTAAAGTATTTTATTTTGGAATTGTAAAACCATTTGGTAAATATTTCTTGTAACATTTCTGTGAAGTAGGCATGATCAATTATGTTATAGTTAGGTTCAGAAACAGAGGGACAGTAAAGAACTATCTTCTAGTTTTTTTTTTTTTTTTAAGAAACCACAATGGACTCTTTTTGCAACTTCCTGTGACTCTATAATTATTTCAAAATGAAAAGTTTAAAAAAAAAAAAAAAGATCACAAAACACCATTTTTATCGAGATCATATACCACCAATTAGTAAATATGCAATTTTCTAAGTATCATGAATGAACAGAAAGAAAAATATCTATAAATGAAAGTCTTCCAAGTATTTCTTCATTCAATGGTTACTATATGGACTGTAAGATATGATGAAGTAGATCCAATAGAGAAAAAAAAGGCCTAAGTTTTTCTCTAAGTATATCAGTGAAAGTATACATGAGAGACCTATTACCCCAACTATAAAGTGAAACCTTCCCTAACTTCTAGACCAGAAAATTGTGTTTGGATTTTATTAGGTCTATAGCAACACAGGTCTAACACCAGAGCCAGATTCACCAGCACCCAGCTTTTGGGGATGATGATGTAATAGCATTTCTGCAGAAAGAGTCTTTACGGACACCTACAACCCGTTCCCTGTGCCTCTGACTTCTACCTGCTAATGATGCCTACCACAAACAAATCCCTGAGAAGTCAGAATAGATGGGAAAAAAAAAAGTTCTCAAGATTGTAAGGCGAGTTTGGGTTCGTCTTTCCTAATGTCATGCTTTTTCTGTCTTCTGCGATGAGTTTAGGGTGAGCAGTTTCAGTTATCTAGCATCAAATTGACCTTAAATATGTTGATCATCTTCTCTAGGTTAAAATACTCTTCAAGAGGACTGATAATTTTTCTGTAATTCATATGAAAAGACTGCTGGAGTGTTCAGGTTTTCATACTAGGTATAGATACTTTCAATACCTGTGAGTAAGTTGGGTTCTGACTGCACACACTTTTCTGCTATTTCACTCAATAGATTTCTTAGTGTGCAAATATGCTCTAAGAATTTACTTTGTTTTCCCTTAGGTTTTTTTCAGCATCCTTCTCTTCAATCTGTAATTTCAAAACAATTACATCTTCTTGCTCTTTTCCCAAAAAACTCTTAAATTGTTCAAAATGAGAATACAATTCCTTCCTCTGATTTGTCAAATGATTTTGTTACTGGGATTTCTAACTGCTTTCCACCATCTTTAACATGCTTCTTTAGGGGCTCCATGTAGCTTTTGAGTCTACCTGCAGCTTGCTCAATGAGCATCAGGCGACGATCCCGGTGGTCACAGGAAAACCTCCACTGAGGACACAATAGCTCAAGGTCTTTATCACAGAACTGGGCTAGGATCTGACTGTGTCCCTCTTTCTGCAGTTTCCTCTTGCTCCTCCTGGTGGGAAGTCACTTCACAATATCAGCCATATGACATAACAGACTTTTAAATTTTATTTATTTATTTATTTTTATTTCTTCCCACCCCCTTGTTTTTCACCTGTTGAGTCTGTTTGTCTTCCTTGTTTCTTTAGGAGGCACCAGGAGCCAAACCCAGGACCTCTGATGTAGGAGGGAGGTGCTTAATCGCTTGAGTCACCTTTGCTCCCTGCTTTTGTTGTCTCTCTCATTATGTTTTTCCTCCCCGTGTCTCTTGTTAAGTCATCTCGTAGCGTCAGCTTGCTGCGCCTGTCCGTCGCATCAGCTTGCTATCTTCTTCAGGAGGCACCGGGAACCTCCCTGGTTTGCTTTGTCTCTCATGTTTTTTCTTCTTGTGTCTCATTTCAGCTTGCCGTGCCTGCTCATTAGGCCAGCTCGCTGACTTTAGGAGGCACTGGGATCCAAACCAGTGACCTCCCATGTGGCGGGTGGGAGCCCAGTTGCCTGAGCCACATTAGCTTCCCTGACTGTTCTTCTTGAAGTCCCTGTAAAGGCAGTGGTGGAGGCAGACAGGACAGGGGAGGACATCTGGTAGATCTTCCCAGCACTGGGTAATGTAGGGGCCAACAGAAGTTGTGGCTACAATTAAGGGTTACTGGGTCCCTCAGGAAATCCAGGCAGATGGGGCAGCTGGCCTCTGCTTGGAGGTCAGCCACAGAACAGAGGCTGAAAAGGCCACTGCGCGATGAGGATTTCTATCTAAGGATACTGTCTTCAGAAATTCCTGTTTCTCCAAGACCTAAGAAAACTAGAATCTGATGACTTTTTAATCTTCACTCTCCTCCTGGAAGTCAGTATCTAGGAAGCTACAAGCCTCACATGTACTTCTGCCTCCTTTCCTTCTTCCCAGAAGACTCTTCCAAGAGTAACCAGAATACAGTCGATCTAAGATCTCACTGTAACATCTCCTCCTGCTTCTGATGCTCACCCAAACTGAAGCACAGGTTGGCATCATACTGCTCATTAAGGAGATATATTCCCAGTCACCAGGTTGTTCCTGCGTCTTGCAATACGCTCACCTGCAGAGGCTATGTTGGGCAGTCGAGGGCCATCAATTCAGTTCTAAGCTGCTTGCACCCATTTATGGGGGACACAAAACCTCAGAGAGGGCTGTTCTATAGGTTCCCCTGGCTTGGTATAAGCAGCAAATAGGAACAAGCTGAGGTTAGAATGGGATGATGCTAAAATCAGGGCTGCACTAAACAACTTTATTACTTTATTTAAAATGAATATTCAGAATATCCGATCCACTCATAATTAACTAGAGCTACAAAAACCCCAACACCAAAATATGGTTTTGAGAGCATCTGTCACGCTGGATTATTCATGAATGCAGTTCTATTCTGTATCCATGAAAACTGGGAAAGTGAAATAGCTTTGTTTCTCCAAAACAAAGTATTGGGTTTGCTAGCTAAGCTATAGGTTAATTTTATCTTACTACTACCTGATGCAACTTTTTCCCATTCAGTATTTCTATTAGTTTTCCCCGAGTTCCCCCCGCCCCCGCATCCTCTATTGAGATTTCTGCTTTTGAATCATATTTGACAATTTCTTTCCCTTTCTCAAAGAAATTAAAGAATTTTTTCTTCCTTCAGCTCTAAACAGCTCAAAGCTAATCTGATACACCACAATAGCTTGAAAAAAAATCAACTTTAAGCTGTTTCTTTATTGCAATCTGCTTTTAAACTAGAAGCAGTTATTTCTAAAGGCTGAGAACATGGGTGTTTTCCAGGTTATAATCTGAATGCTAACCTAATTTACTTTCATTCATCCACGAAAAAACTGAGGCAGCAACATTATCAACCCATCAAGAAAGACTAAGTAAAGAAGATAGTCAGGATTCTATTGTTTTTCTTTGAAAAGAATTAGAGCAAAACCAAAGTATTAAAACTGCAAAAGCAGTAACTAGGATGGGAATGGTGAAGGAAGTAGGGAAGAGTAAAAACCACCGGTGAAGAATACGGAAGGAAGGAACTATTTTTGGTAGAAAATGGATCATGCACAGTGTACTTTGTGTGTGGCATATCTTCCTCTTTGACACAAGCAGGGAAACCTTTGTTTATTTAGCTAACGTAATGAATAATAAGCTCCTGGAAAACAAGGCAGTTAGAAATGAAGAAAAGTAGAAATACCAATATCATGTTTGATCTTTCCCGGTCTACATGAGCTGTCTTAGGGAAATATCATGGCAAGGGAAAAGGATGGCATTAATGGTAAGCAATGCTTCACTGTAAATCAAGTCATTAACTGTAAAAGCACAAACACATAAACCATCTCTACTGGTCCAACCAATAGGCTCTTCAAATAAAGGTCTCTGAATTTTTGCAGGAAATTTAAAATAAAGTTTGAGTAATTTCCTCAAGATCCAGTGTTAGTAAACATCCAAGTTCCTTTGACAAGTCTGATTTCATCAGAGGGACTGGTGAAGTTGGAAGAGGAAAGGAGTGGTGGGTTTAAATGATAAAGGGCTTCCTTGGCAGGTCCAGGCACAGCTCTGCTGTTACTGGTTGTAATGAGGACTGGTTATATGTCCTCATGGGCCAGTGAACCATTTTCCCTCCTTCCCTGATCCTCAGTTAAATGACTAACCAAAGTTACTTTTAACTTTGACATTTAATCAGCTAAAAGTGGCCTTTCCAAATATGTGCAATTTTAAGTCTCCTTTCAATACCTCTACTCTGACACCCTTATATGTGGGGGGGGGGAAAAATTTTTTTAAAGTTCTGAGAAAAATGAGGCTATAATGCCATTTATTTATTTATTTATTATTTTTTTTTCAAAGATTTTATTTATTTATTCATTTATCCCCCCCTTGCTGCTTGTGCTCGCTGGGTCAGCTAACCACGCCGTGCAGGCGGGCCTGCCCTCACCAGGAGGCCTCGGGAACCGAACCCGGGGCCTCCCATATGGTAAACGGGAGCCCTACTGATTGAGCCACAGCCGCTTCCCAGACAAGGACTCATTTTTTTTTTTTATAAATCCCTTTTTGGCAGTGCCTTACTCATGTGTATTAAGTTAAGAATTACATTTAGTTTAAAGATTTATTTGTATTTATTTATCCCCTCCCCCCCCACCTTGTTGTTTGTGCTCGCTGTCTGCTCTCTGTATCCATTCGCTGTGTGCCTTCTGTGTCTGTTTGTCTTCTCTTTAGGAGGCACCAGGAACAGAACCCGGGACCTCCCATGTGGGAGAGAGGTGCTCAATCGCTTGAGCCACCTCAGCTCCCTTATAATGCCATTTAAAGGCAGAATTTATAACTGAGGAAATAGGGTTAATTTAAAAGTAATAAAGTTCCTTCCCTTCATCTAGATCAGGGGTCAGCAAACTATGGCCTGTGGGACAAACACAGCCCACTGCCTATTTCTGTAAATAAAGTTTTATTGGCACAGTCATTTATTTCCCCACATGGACTTGTCTGCAGCCACTTTCATGCTATAACAGCAGAGTTTAAAAGTTGCAACAGAGCCCATATGGCCTGTGAAGCATAAAAGATCTACAATCCGGCCCTTTACAGAAAAAAGTCCGCCAATTCTTAACCTAAAGAATTAGTACAATACAGTGGTTAAGAAATTGGATCCTCGGAGTCAGAGGATCAGGGTCTCTGCCCCAGTTTCCCTATCTATAAAATGGGCATAATACTCCTTAACTCACAAGCACAACTCTGCTGCAAGATTTACTTTAATGTAGGTAAAGCACTTATCCCAGTGTCTGGCAGGTAATGGGCAATCAATAAATAGTTACTAATAAAGACAGGACAGTTAAGTCACCCTGATGGTTAAAAACCTGCCTTTTATTAAAAAGAGTGTCTCTTTCAAGAGCAGGGTGGAAGACAAAGCAAGAAGGTAAGCTACTCACTAACAGATTAAGTTATATTTGGCCTTAGCTTATGTAAGATAAAACCAATAATGAATTTTTGGATTGTGACACTCGTTAAAAATTGTGAAATGGTTTTAATTAATGTACTCATGGGTGTTTTGAAAGGCTCTAGTTTTTTAAGGCTCAAATGTCACAAACTGAGGTTAAAGCATTAAGAGTAAGACTAATGTCCCTATTACAAATCTAAGAATAGAGCCATGGCTGCCTCCAGCACAGTGCCCTGGACATGAAAGGTACTTAATAAATTTTTGTTGAACTGAATGGCCAATCCCTGCTCATCAAATAGGTTTCATAAGCATCTATGGAGGCAAACACTTGTTTGCTTTGGCTTGAGTTTAAGCAAGAAAACGTAATTTTATTAAATTAATAAACTAACAGAGTGTTATTCATACCTGTCTAAATTTAGCTCTTGCTTCTTTTTCCTTCATTCTTCCATGTGCAACCAAATAGTCAAACACTTCACCTATAATTGAGAGAAATAAAAGTAAGCAGAAGTCCTACTTCTGAGAAGTTTTTAATAATTGTTAATGTTTCACTTTTAGCAAAGCTTTAATTTTTATCTTTAAATGTAGATATGAACATAGTAAAAAAAAAAAAAATGTGGAATTTGAATTGGCCTAGATTTAAGTTTAATTATATACATTTATGTTCACTGATAAGATCTTTAGGCTGGAGAAAAGCCATAAAATTAAATTCTCATATGCTTAAATTATACAACTTTGACTTAAAGGGTTTCATTCTGCTTTCAGTCTGCTTTAATAAAAACCAAGCAATGAGAATTCGAAGTTAAAAATGGATATTGTTAGTGTTAAAAGGGGATGCCCTCACTTTAGGGTTATTACAAAGAAGTGTTTCCTGAATATATTTATTCATTCAACAAATATTTATTGAGTGCCTACTAACTGCCAGGCACTGTTCTAGGCTCTGTGAAAATACAGCAGCAAATAAAGTCCCTTTTCCTCATGGAGTTTACATTCTAGTAGGAAGAGACAACAAACAAATGAACAAACAGGATGTCAGAGGATAATAAGTGCTATGGAGAAAAAGCAGGAAAAGAAACAGGGAGTGTGTCTGTGAGATAGAGAGCTCCAGAGAAAGCGCGAGAGACATAAAAGTGTTTTGCTGACAACCATGAAGGAATGACCAAGACTCCAGGCAGAGAAAGAGCAAAGAGGCCATGTGCATGGGAAAGTGTAGTGAGGTGGGGAGCATGGCCAACAAGGAAGGAGAGGGTGGGAGGGGTGAGATCTTGAAGAGTTCCATAGGCTTTGGAAAGGACTCTGGCTTTTACTCTGAGGTAAGAAGCAGAGGAAAATATGAAAATATAAAAGGATCACTCTAGCTGATGTAGGGAGAAAGGGGTTGGGATTAGGGGAAGGGAGACCAAATGGAAGACTATTGCAATAAAAGCAGCAGTGGTGTTGAGAAGTGCTTGGAATCAGGATACAGCTTTAAGGGAAAGCCAAAAGAATTTCACTGACAAACAGCAAGGTAGTAATGGACATGACAGTAATTCCTTGAAAAGAGGTGAGACTTAGGAGAACGCATTAGCACTGCCAACTGCTTATCATTTAGAAATAAGGAACCAACACTTCTGAAAGTAATAGAGTATTAGTTTAGAAAATTTTAATATAAAATATTTGTTGGAAAGGAACATAACTACTTCATTCGAATAATGCACACTTCCATCAGCCCAGTGACAACATTCAACTAAAATATTTTGATACTTAAAAAAACAATTAGTTCAGAACACAATTTAAATGGATACTCTTGAAGAAAAAGTCATTCTGAATTGTACACTAATATCTTTGACTTTTAAATTTTTTTTTTTTTTTTTCCCCCAAAGATTCCTTTTTTTTTTTTTTTTTTTTTCCCCCCCCCCCCCCGCCGCCCGTGCTCGCCGGATCAGCCAACCACGCCGTGCGGGCGGGCCCGCCCTCACCAGGAGGCCCCGGGAACTGAACCCGGGGCCCCCCACATGGCAAACGGGAGCCCCACTGATTGAGCCACAGCCGCCCCCCGACTTTTAAATTCTTAACTCTAACTCTGAACAAATGAGTTTTAAATAATGGATAGGTATAATACATTTTCATGTTATCACTTCCATAATGATCTTTTAAAAAGGCATTACATATTGTTAATTTATACTACACAATTCATTTAACTATGATGAAGAATTATGAATGTCAGCTCGGTAAGATTCAGCATTTTCTAAGTGAATGGCCTTTCTCTTTGCAGAAAAGTACACAATATCAAAATGAGTACTTAATAAGTAAAAACAAGTAAAGATCATATCATTTGCATACCATATCAAAAAGTTCTGATTTTTAAAAAAATTAATGGATCAAATCCACTAGCTATTGTAGAAGAACAAACAGAAAACCCATGTCTATCTTATTTTAAATTTTTGAAATTATTTTTCATAAATTCAAATGTAATATAAACCTTTTGAGAGAGGTTTTTGAAGAAGTTTCTGGAACCCTAAAGTCACACTCTCAATCACTAAATCAGGAAGTCAACCCAGTACCCCGCCACCCTTTTTTTACTTTAACACTCAGATTAAGGAGCTAAACTGAAAATCTCTAAAGGCTTTCAGAGAAAATAAAAGCAAAAAGTGACTTTTCACACCCAGCTCAGGGAGACTGGTTTAATGGAAAGGACACTGGACCAGACAAAGGACCAGAAGCCTTTGGTTCAAGGCTTTTGAACCAAAAACCTTGGTTCAAGTTAAATTAAGACAGTTGGCCTGGATGATTCTTGGAAGATTACTTCCGATTCTAAAATTCTATGATTATACCAAATCAAAAGGTACCGGGCCGGTGGGGGATGGGGGACTAGGTAGACAGTCAACTTATTTATTGTTCACATGGCAAAGGCATCAACAATAAAACAGAGACCAAGACAATGAGCAACTGCTACCACTGCTCTTACATGTTATCGGGGTGCTACACAGTGTGGGAAGCACATGCAGTGAGGGTCCTCGAGGAGGGTTGTGTTAGCACCCCCATTATGAAGCACAGAGAGACAGGTATATAACTTGTGGGTCATATGACAAATAAGGGGCACTGGCTGGACTGACCCCACATCTGTGCTTTCCAAAGTCTACCTTCTACTAAAATTAGATGCTTCTCAGATGTTTTGTCTAACCCCTGCCTATGATCTGGGTACTTAAAATATATGGGAACAGAAGCTGTGACTGGCTGACCAATGAGAAGGAGCCACAAGGCACCAGAAGGTATCAGGGGTTCCAGGCCTGGCAGCATGACCACGTTAAGACTTCCCAGCCTCCCCTTTCTCAAGGGTAAATCCTAGCGCTCCCTGCCTGGCCACCTCAGAGACATTGTGAAGGCCAAACGAGAGAAGGTAAGAGAGTAGCCCCTGTGTACTGCAGAGGCTACACCGATAAAAAAGGTTATCAACATTACTCTGTGTTATTTAAACTCCATTATAGACTTTTGGTTCTGCAATTAACCTTCAGTTCTTCCTACTACTCCTGAGGTTTGAAAATGCCAACTAAGGGAAACGGATGTGGCTCAAAAGGTTCGGCGTCCGTGTGCCATGTGGAGGGACTGGGGTTCGATCCCCGGTACCTCCTGGTAAAAAAAAAAAAAAAAAAAAAAAAAAGAAAATGCCAACTAAATTTCCAAACCATGAATTCAAATATAAAACACACAATCAATGAGTTATGAGTATAAAAAAGGGATGTCAGAAGAATGCCTACTATAACTCATTTTTTGCCACAATAGGCTTAGAATCTCTTAGTTAATAGGTTAACTCCTACAAGGCTAATTCAACTTTCTAGCTCCAGGTTTTATAACCTGGGGCCAAGTGCTAAGGATAAATGAAACTCTACTGTAATCCAAACTGTTAGTTACAATGTGGAGTTGAATAAAATGTGTATCCAGTCATTTAACATATTACAAACACAGTTCAATCCTTATTTGTTAAGTATCTGTTATGTGCCAGGCACCGTACTGCATGCAGGGAACACACAAAGACGAATGAGTTTCTGCCCCCAAGAAGCTCTGAGACTAGAGCGGGGAAGACAATGAAACCCTCACGTGGTTCCAAAACTACAAGCCAACTCCAACTTCACCCCAGTCTTGATAGTGGTTATATACATGCATTTCAGAAAAATGTCTACATTTATTTAACATCGTAGGCAAATAACTACAAGTCCTTAATCTTTATTTTAAGGAAACTCTAATTACAGGTACTGTAACCATTTTTGGCCTTGGGAAAGATGGACACCAATGACATATTAAAATCTGAGAAAGAAAGGCTAATGCATTAATATATTTAAAAAATCCAAGTCCTTGTATATTATCAACTAATAATACTAACAGCGAAATACTCCTTGCCAACGTATAGAACCGCTAAAGGTCTTTTCTAACTGACACTCAAGCTAGTGTATTATGACTTTGGAAGTTGTTGCAGTTGGGCAGTTTGATGTAATTATGGATTTCAAAAATATAATTGGATCACGCTTGTAAACTGATCTGTTAATCTGGGCATGTATGATTAGGGCGTTGAGGCCCACCCCTTGGTGGGTGGGGAATCGAATATAAAAGGCAAGGCAAAGGACAGAGTTGAAGCAGTCTTTTGAGAAGCAGTTTTGATGTTGGAAAGAAGACCCCAAAAGAAGAGAAGCAAGCTGTTCGCCTGATCGTCTAAAGCTGACCTTGTGGAGGAAACAGAAGCTAAGCCCGGAGAGAAACACAGCCCCGGGAAAAAAAGGAACCCCAGAAGCCTGAACCCTGGCAAATGCCGGCAGCTGTCTTGCTCTAACACATGGCAATGGACTGTGGTGAGGGAAGAAACTTAACGCTTTATGGCCTGGTATCTGTGGACTTCTACCCCAAATAAATACCATTTATAAAGACCAACCCATTTTTGGTATTTCACATTAGCACCTCTTTGGCTGACTAATACAGAAGTTAAATGAAACCTTAATAATTATCCATATGGGCAGTGTGGTTGTGTACTTCCTTAAAAAGGAAAAGAGAAGGAAAAAAAAACCCAATATATAAAAATGTTCTTACCTCCACTTGCATACTCCATGATTAGGTAGAGTGTTTTTTCAGTTTCGATGACTTCAAATAACTTCACTGAGGGAGGGGAGAGGATATGAGGAGAAAAAATAAATAAATGGCTGTAGGTACACACCATGCACATATAAACTGCAACTATGAAAAGCAATTTTTTCCCTGTTAAAGATTTTAATAGCTGGCCCTCTACAGAACTGCTTTAAAGGAATTTTATCATATATTACAACAGAAAAGATTTTATAAAAGCATGGAATTCCGTAAGAATAAAGATTATTTCTAAGTGCTCAAGCAGGGAAACTTCACTATGCACTCAGCAGTGTACCAAAATGTATCTATTCTGCTCCTCTGTCATCAGTCTTCACTATGTCTGTATTAGCAAGCTTCTCTCCCAGCAGCTCATCCTTTGCAAGATGAAAAGCATCTCAGGAAAGAGTTTTCATTCAACCTGGAAGAACTGCTTAGATAGACCCTATTTCTGCAATGCAAACTTTTCATTATAGCTTCAAGAATATAAGTTCACTTCAAACATTTTGTTGCTTGGGAAACTTATCCCAACTCTCAGACAACAAGGTTCCTTTGTGACTATTCTGAAGCCAAGGTAGAAAGAAATAGAAGGGATTATATTCCAATGAATGTGTGATTTTGCTACAGAAAGAATATTTCTATTACTACTGATTCATAAAACCGTAACACATCAATTAGAAATACATTTTTAATCAAACTGAAGTAAATCTTCAAAGCTATCAAGTCACCATTTTGCATACCTAACTTTGAAAATAATACTTACTTTAAACTTAGATTTACCCAAGATAAAAATTGGGGCAAATGCTAATCTATGTTGCAGGCTATTTTCTGATGCTTTATTACAGAATTAGGACAATCAAAGTGCCTAACAAATAATAGTTAATCAATAAATGTTGAAATGATGAATAAAATTAGCATACCATACCTTATGCTCTGATACATTCAGATTGTCAAGAAAAACCATTTAAGGAAAGTTAAGGCATATCAATCAACATATAAATAAAACCCCTCTAAAATTAAATCTATTATCAAAGATGGGTCATTTAGTAATAAGAAAACTGTGAAAAGAAGCAGAGCACAACTGAAGTAATTAAAAGACAAAATAAGTATTTCTAAATTAATTCTAGGCTGTAACGATAAAGTGCTTTTTTTGATGGAAAGTAGGAATCTGAAATCCAAAAGTGGTTGGCTAACTCCAAAGGGTTAAAATGAAAAGCAAAGAAAGGAGGCTTTCTTCCCACTAAGGAGGTTTTCTTTCGCTCTAAGAAGGGTATATTCCTTGTGATTTTTCTTTTCTTTAAACATACCATATTTTATTTAAAGTAGTATATTTTTTCACATTTTAACCAACATCCCTGATAGCAAAATGATGGCTACTCATAACTAACTGGTAGCCTTTTTTTCCTTCCTTAGTGGTGCATAAAGTAATGCTTTTTACAATGATATAGTGTGACTCAGGTTTGAGGAAATAAGCATTTTGTATAAATAATCAATCAAAATAGGAAAGCCTGTATAAAAGCTCTGTTCTCTCCTGTGGTTCCAGAGTCAACACCAGCTTCTATTCTTGTGCCTCAGGGATTCTGGCCACGATGTCCTTAAATCTGGACATCACCCCACCACTTCCCACCATTACCTCTGACAGTAACCCTACATACTTGGCCATCTTAGGAGCTATTTCACTCTTGAAATAATGCTTTTAGATTGGAGGAATTATCACTGTATTAAAAAAAAGTTACATTATTTAAAAACACCTCTATTATGATCTATGTGGGAGCAAAAGTTTCCATTGGGATGTATAAACAGTGGGAGGTCAGTATTAAGCAATTTGTTTATTTTCAACTTGTTTAGTCAATTATGACGAGGGCAGGACCACACCCTTCTTCATCTTCACATAACACCTAGCACCCAGCTGTGCGCACAGAGGATATACAACACAACACTTTGCTTTTTAGAACAATTCAGACCAAGGTTCCATTAGACAGCAAGTTAAGAAGAACTAGACCTTCTGAAAGCCCAAGAATGAGACCCAGCTAGCCCAGTCGTTAGTCCCAAGCCTTCTTTTTTGAGCTTTGTTGGGGGGATTTTGAGGGACTTTGCACTGGACTCTAGAAATTTTTTCTCACAGGAAAGGGAATCAATGTGGCCTGAGCCAAGGAACATGAACTTCTACTACCATACAGTGTTTAAGCATTCTCTGCTGCCACGATGCAGATTCAGAGCAGGCTAGAGTTTCAGTCATGGCCATGTGTTAAACAGAGTCTGACCTCAGTCCACCAGAGGGAGATGTTCAAGGGGGACTAACACATCAGACAGGAAGGTCACACTGCTGACCTCTAAGAATCTTCAACCCTAGAGATTCTCCATAATTGTTGGTGTGAGGACAGTACATATGTCTGGGAATCTATAATATTGGTGGCAATGTGAGGGTAATGCTCTCTCACACTAATAAATTTGGCGCTTCTCTGAGGGAAAAAAAAGAAGAAAAAAATCAGATTTCTTAAAATATGAGTCAATGCATAAGTATTTTCTTATGAACACAACCACAGCAAAATATGTTATACCTCTGAAAATCTTAACTCTGACTTACTATAATTCCCTTCTCTCTACCTACTAATACAACTTAACTATGAAAATTATAGTAACTCTGGTTACAGATGTTTCCACTGCATTAAAGTTATAAATTCAAGTACTTATTTCCTTTTATACCTTAACTTCAGTATGTCCAACAACTTTTATACGTATTTAAAAACTATTAATACACATGCACCTGGGCTGGGGGGAGGGATGGAGTCTCCTTTCACTCCTGGAATACATGATTAGCTTTATGACATAATTTCAAGAATGCATTTAGACCCAAAAGTATATAAGAAAGCAGAAAGTACCTATGTTTGGATGGTTTAAAATCTTCATTATTCTCACTTCTCTGAAGAGCTAAAAGAAAAACACACACAATCCCCCAACACAGTTATTAAACATTATATTCCACTGTTGCAATATAAAATTAAAACTTCCCTTGGATCACTGACTCATTGCAAATATTGAGTATTCCATATCTAATTCTAACATGAAAGTCTTGGGGAACTCCGAAATAGCTTTCCAACCTATTACCAAATAGCATGTATTACCAACTGTTTCGATTTTATATTATGAGTAATAGCAGAGGTCCTCCCATAAAGGGAGGTGATATACAATCTGAATTTTATTTTGCTACCTTGAAAACATATGATCAGACTTAGGCAAGACAGTTTGTGATTAAACTTTGCCTGATTCAGTAAAGCTTCTACCCAGGGGTTCTAATTACATTAATCAAAACTTACATGATCCCAAAGAATTACACCATTTGCACATTGGATTGATAATTCAGATAATGCTAAGAGAAGATTTTGGGGAAAAACCACCCTCAGGAAATTCTTATTAGAGAACGCAGGTAGCTCAGCACAGAGGTTGTGGTGAGTGGTTCCATCAATGACCTAAAGGAACCACCTCACATGCTCATGCTTTTGTGGAGTGCCCCCTTTGCAGTGACAGTAGCCTTGCCATGTGACTTGCTCTGGATAATGGGACATGAGCAAATGTGAAGCAAGCAAAGGCTGGATAAAATAGGTGGGCATCGGGCTTGTGCTCTTTTAACAATGATCACCATTCTGTGAAGAATTCGGTCTAGATTCTTTAAGGATGGAAGGGCACATGTAGAAAGAGGCTCTGCTGTCCCAACTGAGTCCAGACTCCACCAACCAGCCAGATGGATGGAGCCACATGAGTGAACAGACTCATATGCGACCTTAATAAGAATTGCCCAGACACACCAAAGAATAAGGAAAAATAATAAATCACTGCAGTATAAACAAGTGCCATGAATTCAGAGGAGGGTCAGATCATTAGGGCCTCGGCTATTAGGTGAAGACTTCAGAAAAAATCACAAAATTTTAACGATCTTCCTATCTTTCTGTAGTGAATCTGGCCAGAACCAGGCCTCCTGGCACCCCGGACACTACAGGACACAAGGGCTAGGGAGAGCCTTGGAAGGTGAGACGCAGGCTACATTGAAAGGAAGCTGGTGAGAAATCACAGGGCTCTCACTGCACTTGTCCTTGGCCTCTGGGTCTAAGCTAGAATTAAACTAGCATCTAACAATTAAGAACATGAAGAGATAGACCTGGACAAGACTTAAAAACAATTTGAGCTCAGAGCCTAAAAAATGGTATCTGATGAATAAACTGTTAAAGCTAAATCTTTAACTATAATTTAAATCTCCCAATTATTTCCACAACTGCTAAATTAGAAAAGCTCCAGGTGGGATGCAATACCAATATAACTTACGCCTCCTGCACTGAGAATGAGAGCCCTGGCCGTGGCAGCCCTGCATCATCCAGCCTCAGCTCCAGCCACTCTCCTTCAGCTATCCGACTCTTTTCAGTTACTAGAACATACTAAGCTCTTTCCTTTCTTGGCATCTCTCTCCTTTTAATCCTTCAAGTGTCAGGCAGATTCTCTGAAAACTCATCTAAGTAGGTCTCCTTTGTTTTACATCACGGTTTTACCTGTTCACTTCTTTCCTATTATCTTTCAAGTTGTGATGGTACATTCTTATTTGTGAACCTGATTATTGTCATCTCGCCACCCAGAGGGAGCAGGTCTGTCTCTAGAAAGTGGGCTCTGCTACTTAGTAGCTGTATGATCTGGGGCTATTAACCTCACGGAGTTGTTTTAAGAATTAACTGAGAGAATGCTTACCCCCTGGCTCATAGCAAACACCCAGAAATAATGGTTACTACTTTAGTTTGCATACCAAATAATACCACACATTGTAAGCTTGGAATAATCTATATCCTTAGTAATGAAAATATCTGTAAAAAAATTTTTTGTTCTAGTAACATTCCCTTATACTTATTTAAATTAGTGTTCTTAAAGGTTTTTAGATTCAAAAGCCTTCCTTAAAAAGAAATCTTATGCAGGCTTTCAATATATGAAACATGAAATAGAGGTAGGTATTCTGATAGAAAGCAGGGGCAGAGCTATTTGAACCCTCCTTGCTCAGTAGACCTCTCACCCTCAAACTACGGCAATTCTGAGAGCCCTGGGAAGAGGTTCCAAATTGGCAGCCATGAGCCGTATTCTGCTTGTTTGGTCCACCCATGTTTCTTCAGCAATGTGAATTAGTTGCCGACATTAAACTGTGACAAGAACACACCTTAAAAAATCAGGTTTTTACCATTTCTAGAAAAGAGGAAATATTTGGCAATCTTGGGTCTGTATTTATGCATGGAAACTTCCAAATGGAGCTACTTAGTAGAAGCTGCCTTCTTTTTTTTTTTTTTTTTTTAAGTTTTTTTTTACTTATTCATTTATCCCCCCCCCCCCGCTTGCTGCCTGTGCTCGCTGGGTCAGCTAACCACGCCGTGCGGGCGGGCCTGCCTTAACCAGGAGGCCCCGGGAACCGAACCCGGGGCCTCCCATATGGTAAACGGGAGCCCCACTGATTGAGTCACAGCCGCCTCCCGAAGCTGCCTTCTTTTAAATGGGGTGCTTGCCTTGCTACTCCCGGTGTGGTCTGAGAAGGGGTAGCTTGTCAGAAATGCAGACCCCAGGCCCTACCCAACCCTGTTGTATCAGAGTCTGCATTTTAACAACTCCTGGGGATCTATGGCCACATTGAGGGTCCAGAAGTCCTGCTCCAGAGCACCTCGTTCCTCATGCTTTACCTTGCAGGCCAGCCCTCTTGAGACTTTGAAACATTTTAAAATACACTGTAAAGGTAAACTTAATTGAAACCCTGATCAAATTAACTCTTCAATAAATGAAATTTGAAAGCTGAACATCTGATATGGATTTAGCATATGTGGGTACTCATATGCTGTTACATTAGCCTAAAATATGGATCTTTCCACCTTAAATTAGGGTGTCCATATTTTAAAGTTTAAGTGGAAAGCAAGAATATTATAGGTATATAATATATGATATTAACATATTTAATAGTGCTTTCCATAGTCTTAAAACTTTATATTGATGTACATTTCCTGAGACTCCAAGTAAGAATCCTGTGTTAAATGCTAGTGTTCAGTTTCAGATCATAAGTGTACTAGATGAATACAGTTTACCATTCTGTAATCTGAATCTAATAATACTGACCATTTTCATTTAACAAAAGTAACACGACACCAATCTAAGAGATTAAAAGAGTTAGGCCTTTTTTTTAAAAGATTTTATTTATTTATTCATTTATCCCCCCCTTGCTGCTTGTGCTCGCCGGGTCAGCTAACCACGCCGTGCGGGCGGGCTTGCCTTCACCAGGAGGCCCCGGGAACCGAACCCGGGGCCTCCCATATGGTAAACGGGAGCCCTACTGATTGAGCCACAGCCGCTACCCTCCATTAGCTCTTATGTAGATGCCATTTTTGACTGTTGCTATACCACGTTTGCCAATCAAGGATTTCATTTCATTTTGGGTTGATTTACTCAGTTATCTTTATTATTTTTTTTAAAGATTTTTTATTTTTATTTTTATTTATTCATTTATCCCCCCCTTGCTGCTTGTGCTCGCTGGGTCAGCTAACCGCGCCGTGCGGGCGGGCCTGCCCCCACCAGGAGGCCCCGGGAACCGAACCCAGGGCCTCCCACATGGCAAACGGGAGCCCCACTGGTTAAGCCACAGCCGCTTCCCCTCAGTTATCTTTAAAGGTCAGATAGTAGGACACACACACACACACACACTATTCTTATATATAAGAATAGTATTCTTATTAGAAGTTCCTAAAGAGCAATTCCAAAATGCAAAGAGTGATAGGACAGAGCCGGGAAGATGAGACACTGTAGCCATCATCTAGGGATAATATATTCCATAGCTGTTGCTCCTTGCAGCCTGCAGGTCCTCTTCACTGCCCTCCCTATTAAACCCATTAACATGCAGGATCCTCATCTGCTTCACAACGGTGCTTTTACCAGATTCTCCAGCACCTGCATCAAAGAAAACAAGGAGACTCTGGACGGCCTCCTCCATTAGTGACGCCGGGTGGGGATGGGCCCCTTTTTGGAAGGGAACTCCAGGGACAGGTCGTGGCTGGACTTCTTTGGCTTGCAGCGGCGCTGCTGCTGCTGCTGCTGCTCCTGCTTGGGCTCCTCAGACTCTTCGGGGCCCCTAGGATCCTTGTCCTCAGGCTCGGGCTCCTCCCCCTTGCGGGGTTCTGGGGCTCCTGAGTGCCGGCTGTGAGCGGCCAGGGGAGGCTTCAGAGCGTGCAGATGCTCGGTGAGAGACTGGCCGAAGGTGGGGCACTCGGGGACCACAGGCCACGCTCGGGCTTGGTCTCGGGTTCAGTGGCTGGGGCAGTCTCGGCCTCGCTCTGGCAGTCGAACTCCTCCTGGTACTCGAGGCACTTGGGGAGGGACAGCTCAAGGTCAGCCTCTTAGTGCTCGTGGTCAGGCTGGTTGCAGGCTGGTTGCGGGGGAGCTCAGGAGCAGGGGTGGGCGTTAAGGAAGCTCGGGCGCTGCTGCGGCGCTGCTGAGCTCCCACTGACTTCTCAATATGGGCAGTGAAGAGTTAACTCTTACATCCTGTTCTCTACCTCACTCCCCCTCTCCTTTCCTTACAGGTTATCATGTTTAGCTAAATTATTCAGTGTTTACATTATGTAAGTATTTACAGGCATGCTAGGAATGTGTTTTGTTTTTTGTTTTGTTTTGTTTTTTTTTTTTAATCCATTTTTACTTTCCTTGGAGTTAATAACTGCCTCGGCTATTTTGTTCACTTAGTTTTCTATGTTATCTATCACTTTACTAATTCACCCTTAAACTTTGTGACAGAAGTATAAATATCCTCTAAATACTTTCAAATGCACAAGTAATTTTTTTTCCTTGTAGATATTCATTTTCTGGAGGGCTTCATCCTCCTGCTCCAACCCAGACTGGTTGTTCTCCAGGCCCGCTGTGTTGGAGGCTCCTTGTTCTGGACTCTATGCTTTCCTCTTTCTTGGTAGTCTCCTTGTTATGGTGAAACATACCCACAGGAGCTGCTGAGGAAGGGCTGAAGACTGGTAAATTTTAAGACCTTTTAAGACCATACATGGTCCAAAATGTTTTTGTTCTATCTCTTCACATTTGATTGACAGTTTGGCTGAGTAAAGAATTCTAGGGTAAAGGCCTTAGTCTGTTTTCCGGTTTATAGTGTTGCTGAAAACTATAGTCAAAGTTGAAAAATCAGAGTCAGCAGCTCCAAGAAGTATACTGAACCAGATCAATCCTGGCAGATGCAAAGAAATGCTTTGTGTACCAGCTATCTTTTGATGGAAAACAAATCACCATTTACCATTTCTCACATGTCTGTGGATTCGCTAAGAGGTAATTCTGGACTGGGTCAGCTCTGCTGGGCCTGGAGTGGTCTAGAAAGGCCTCAATCACATGTCTGGTGGTTGGCAGCTGGCTGGTCTAAGGGGCAACATGCATATGTCTGGCAGTTGGTTAGATGTCAGGTGGGGTAAAGGCCACGTGTCTCTCATTATCCGTCAGGTTGTAGAAGAGTTCCCAGCAGCAAGAGCAGGCATGGGAAACTTGAGCACACATAAAAAACTGGGCTTTTATTTAATTATCACACAATAAAATCAACTTTAAAAGTTTTTTTTAAAAAAAGTATAGTGCCATTCTGTTACAATCCTTCATTTTTTTAACCTATTTTTCCTTTCCTGATGCATTTAAAATTTAGTGTACTACACAAAGTATCTGGGACACATTAGCATTGAGTCCAGATACACCATGCATCTTTTGTCATTTATTGTACTGGGCACTCATCTAGTCCTACAGTTCTGGAAATTATCTTCTGTTAGTCTAGCGGTCTCTGCCACTTCTTATCTCAAACTGGAGCTCCTAGTTCCAGTGAGATTGAGCTATAGTTTTCTTCCCTATGTTCAATGCATTTTTATAGCAGTATATCTGAATTTATGGAAAGAATTTGGAAGTTTCCCTTTTTTAAGTCCTGGAACAGCTGGAGAGAAGTAGAATTATCTATTCATTGAAGGTAGGAAAGAACTCAATAATTACATTCTGAGTCTGGCAATTTGAAGTGGGCAGTTCTATTTTTAACTACTTTCTCAATTTCTTCTGTGATTATTGTGCATATATATATTTTCCTGAAGTTAATTTTAATAACTTTTGTTTTTCTAGACTATTATCCATTTCTGTAGGTATTCTAATTTATTTGTAGAGTTGCACAAAAGGTTCCCATATAATAATTTTAATTCTTTTCTACCTGGTATTCCCCGCCCCCCATTTATTTCATATTTTGTTTGTCGGAATTTTCTCTCTTTTCCCCCTCATTAAAGTAGGTAGTGGCTTATCTATTGGCCACTATATATTGGCACATAGCTGTAACATGCCCCGAAGAAGAGAGCTTAAAAAAATTTTTTTTTGTAAGGGGAGTGGGTGTAGCTCAGTGGTTGAGTACCTGTTTCCCATGTACAAGGACCTGGATTCAATGCCCGGTACCTCCAAATTTGCACAAAGATGCAATATGGGCTAGTGGAGGGGCTATAGATTAAGTTCTATATCTTTTTTCTCCCTACTTTATGTATCATACACGGACTGAGAGAGGTAAGTTTTAATGTCTCCTCAAATTTGTCAGCTCAAATTTTACCTATTAATGCATTTTGAGCTGGTGTTCTGCCACTAAAGTAAAATAAAAATAACTACCTTTAAGATAGTAATCGATGGGAAGCAGCTGTGGCTCAATCAGTGGGGCTCCCGTTTACCATATGGGAGGCCCCGGGTTCGGTTCCCGGGGCCTCCTGGTGAAGGCAAGCCCGCCCGCACGGCGTGGTTAGCTGACCCAGTGAGCACAAGCAGCAAGGGGGGGATAAATGAATAAATAAATAAAATCTTAAAAAAAAAAAAAAAAAAAAAAAAAGATAGTAATCGTTAAGTGAACCAGAAGAACCAAGACACTTCTGAAGAACAAATGTATGTGTGAGAGTGAGAGTATGTGTGTGTGTGTGTGTGTGTGTACACCTGACCCTCCAGGTATTGGCAACTCTGTACTGTAGACCAGTGGAGAAAGCAGAGACTAGGCAACAGGTGACTGCAACACGGGGAAAAACACGAAACTGGATCCCTACCTCACAACAGGCACAAATACAAAGTGGATTAAAGATTATAAACATTAGAAAACTTCTTTTTTAATACAACAGAGAAACCTATCTCTATGACCCCAGGTATGGGATAATTTCTTAAAGAAAAAAAATGTACAAACCATGTAAGAAAAGACTGATAAATTTAGCTGCATTAAAATGAAGAACTTCTGTTATTCACCAAAAGACAACATCAAGAGAATGAAAAGACACCAACTCAAAGCTATCTGCAATTCATATTAGTATCTAGAATATGTAGTAAGCTCCTAAAATGATTAAGAAAAAAAATCCACTAGAAACCAAACAAAAGTGTGGAGCAGGCACTTCGCAGAGGAAGAAAGAGAGGTCAATAAACTATGAAAAGATATGCCACCTCACCAGTACTCAGGGAAATGTACATTAAAACCACAATGAGATATCATGTGTTTATCCACAAGATTGGCAAGAATTAAAAAGTCAGACAAAATCAAGTTTTGATGAAGCTGTGACATGACGTGGGAATACAAATTAGTATACCTGCTTTGGAAACACTCTGACCCTCTCAACCAATCACTCCACTACTGAGTATGCATATTTCAAAGACAAACTAAGGTCTCTCTCAGGGTCAGGGCAATATCAGGAAAAATAAAGTTAGTGTTACAATGTATTTGGTACTTAGAAAATAAATTCAACAGCTTTTTATTGGGTGTCCACCACTTGTTCCTTTGTTGTCCTTCCCAAATGCAAGATGCTGTGACTGATTACTTCCACGAGGACATGTATGAAGAAAGCTATTTGAAGTTATGGATTCAGGTTCTAATATGGGTTCAATCACTTACCCTATGGATGACTGAACAAGCTACAAAATCTAAGAGCACTGCAGGCCTGGGGGTGCTCGGTCTGGCTAGCTAGAGCTGCCCTGAAAGACAGAGGTTGGTGGCTGTGTTCCAGATGTGCATACTGACAGAAGCCTGACTTTCACTTGTTTGCTCAGTCTAATCAACTGCATGTTGTTCATTTGGGAATATTTTGGCTTTTAAAGAATGAGGTACACTTAGCTCTTCTGCAAAGTCCCTCATGATACCAATAACTAAAAACGGCAGCATTCATCTTGGTGAAGTCTATCTTATCTTTTAAAGGCCAGCATTCAAATCTAGGAAGACCTGCTACTGCCTGCTCTGAATAGGTCTTGCTCTCAATTTCTCTATGACTTATTGCTTATTTACTTGCCTTATGTAGTTTTTGGAAATGAGGTGAGCTAAAGTGAGAAGAGAAAATAAAAAACCTTCATTTCAGTGTTGGATAAAGACATATTCAAATAAATTCTAGTTTGTTTCATGTTTCCTTTGCAGTTTCAGCAGGTCTTTCTTTGATTATCAGCAAAGCAGAGCATGTTTCCCCCAATACCTTGCCAATTAATCCTTCAATCAGAAACCAGAATTGTTTTTCTAGCATGTAGTTCTGATCATTATCACTCCCTTTGTCTGGTATTACTGCCTGGGATGAGTTGAATTGTGTACCTCCAAAAGACTTGTTCCAGTCCTAACCCCCAGTTCCTTGAATGTGACCTTATTTGGAAATAGGGGTTCAATCCAATATGGCTGGTGTCCTTATATGATAAAGAAAAATTTGGACAAAGAGACAGACACTGGGGAGAAGGCCCTGTGAAGATGGAGGAGGCAGAGATTGGTGGTGCTATATCTACAAGCCAAGAACACCAAGGGTTGCTGGCAAACGTAAGAAGCCAAGAGTTCAAGGAAGGATTCTCCCCTACAGGTTCAGATGGGCCACAGCCCTGCTGACACCTTGACTTTGGACTTCTAGCCTCCAGAACTGTGAGACAATAAATTTCTGTTGTTTGAAGGCAAAAAAATAAAAAAAATAAAATAAAATAAAGACAGCTTTTTACTCATCTGTAAGTTACAGATAAAAATAGCTATTTCACAGCGCTATTGTGAAAATTACAGGCAATGATGTAGGTAAGGAAGTATGCACAGCTATTCATAACTGTACCTCTGGAGCCACACTACCTGGTTCCAGCGGCTCAACCATTCACTAACTGACTGATTCTATGCAAGTGACTTGACCTCCCTTGTCCCTTTGATAACAATGAGACAGTGAGACAAGAGCTCCTACCTCAAGGAGGTGCTGTGACAATTAAATAAGACCTGACATGTATAGTGCTTGAAACAGTCCTCAGCGCACGATAATCACTCGGTATGTGACCACAATTCTGCCTGCTGCTGTCATTATTAAGATTCTCTTCCAAAGGTCTAAAAGTGTGCCCAAGTATCAATTTTCTACATGTGGGTCCATGCAGTGCTCGAAGTTTAACTCATTTAAAATATTTGGTTCTTTGGTGACTGTTTTAAAATAGCATAACGAATCACTAGTATTAAAATAAACTCTAAAATCCTCAAATCACAATATACTCTAAGTATCAACTTAAGATTATTTTCTGCCAGAATGAAAGTCTGACAATAAATCGAAGCAGTTAATAACTGCTATATTTTCTTCGAATTCTATCTCTTTTGAAATCCAAAAATATTGAAATACACATACATTCTTATTCTCAATACTCTAAATATGTATAATCAAGAAAGGCTGGCTGAGATTTCATTTGCTGTCCCCTGTTTGTATTACCTCGCCAGATCCTTACAATTAGTGAATGCAGGCACTGGACTGTAAACAATAGGCCTGTAACTATGGTTGTTAATGGCCGGATTTGTTAGCCTAGTGAAGTCCATACAAGGGGAGCGGACGCAGCTCAACTGGTCGAGCGCCTACTTCCCATGCTTGAGGTCCTGGGTTTAATCCCTGGTCCCTACAAGAGCAACTAGAGAAGGGGCCTTCTTTTAAAATAGGTTACCTTTTGGAAGAGGAAAAATAAAAACGATGGTCTCTGAAGGGAACCAAAAGCAGTCCAGGAGCCGTTCTCGCCTGGGCTGTGCACTCATCACTGTGTCTCAGAGACCCACTAACCCAGGATCTTCAGGGAGGAGACTATTATGAAGGAACCATGTGCACTTTTTTTTTTTTTAAATAACCCCACAGATGATTGTGATGCCCAGTTGGAGTTGAAAAATACTGGTTAAGAAGGCTGAAGCAACAGGGCCTTAAATAACGGGTGGTGAAGTAATAGGGCCCTAAATAACTGGGTAGCAATAGCAGTAAAAGTAATTACATTGTAATCCACGTGAAAAGCGTGAACTGGTTCTCTCTGCCTTCAAATTATACAGTTCCCTGATTTGTCAGAACCAAAAATTCCCTGGGATGCCTAAAAAGGCCACTACTGCTACAAAGCTCTAAGCATTAACAGTGGCTCCAAAACAAACACTGGCCTTAAAAAGAAAACAGAATGAAGTGGCTATAAGTAGAATTTCCCCACAAAAGACCCTGATAAAACAAATCTATACAGTCAATACTTCAATAAACATCTGGGAACCTACTGTGTATTACACAAATAACTGAATTTAAAGTTCATTCTTTTTTATTCCTTCAGTAAATTTGATTAAATTTTAAAACAAATTTCCCTTTTTCTCTTACCAAGAGTCAGGATTCAAGAATGGAAGCTGACTCTTACTCAAAAAATGCTTACTACTGGGTCAGCAGTATCAACATGGAAGGATGGAGTTCTCTATTGAGAAATCCCTCATCCCTGTCTTGGTGAATATTTCAATTTTAATTGGATGAAGACATCCTTATGCAATTTAGACAGCACCAAACTATAAGTGACAACAAATATAAAAGAATCATTATAAAAAAATACCCCCCAAAACTGGATTTATGGCAGAAAACAAATTAAATGAAGTTTAACTGGAATCAAACAAATTCAAGTAAGGGGAAAAAAATCAATTGAACTATGAAGTAAACTAGGCCTATCTTGAGGCAATTCTTGTGGGTGGCCAAAGAGTACTTACTCTGAGAGAAGGGAAGATAAAAAAAGACCCAAAATAGCAACCTCCAAGAGCTGACTATGTTCAGAGGTAGACTGAACCTTTATAGTTCCATGTGGTATAAGAGAGAACAGTAGGGAAGCGGCTGTGGCTCAATCAGTGGGGCTCCCGTTTACCATGTGGGGGGCCCCGGGTTCGGTTCCCGGGGCCTCCTGGTGAGGGCGGGCCCGCCCGCACGGCGTGGTTGGCTGACCCAGCGAGCACAAGCAGCAAGGGGGGGATGGATGAGTAAATGAATGGAATCTTTGGAAAAGAAAAAAAAAAAAAAAGAGAGAACAGTGGCATACGTTTCTAGAAGACAGATATTAACGCAAAATAAACAAAAAACAACCTAATAACTGGAGCTGCCCAACACTGGGACAAGATGCTGTGGGAAGGCGTGTGCCTCCACCCCCAAGTGTTGTTTCAGGCTAGCTAGCAAACCAGCTATTTTAAACGTTTTTTTTTAAACCAATTATTTCATTACATGCTACAAATATCTTTTTAATTAAGCAGTTCCAGTTTTTTAAAAAATATTACTGCTTAAATTGATATATGGTAACAATTAAGTTTTTGCCACCAACAAGAATGAATATGTCTAAGATAAAATCATAGTCAAAAGAACCCAGGGGAAAGTTAGGAAATCACTGAAAAGTTGATTATACCCAAGAGCCCTCCAACGTGGCCCCAAATAACTCCAAGCTCAGCTTCCTCCAGCCCAGTGCCCTGCCCTCCCTACGCACTCGCAGGCCCCCGCAGGCTGTTGGTGTTGCTCCTTTGGTCTAGGTGTGCAATCCAACCACAAACATTCACCGAGTATCCCCACACTGCAAGTGCTGCGACGAGTCCTGCAAGGGTCCTTCACTCTTTTTCATTTGGTGAAAACTGTTTTGATCCTTGGCCTAGGTAAATCTTTACTGTACACCACGCTAGTTTAAGAACACCTAGAAGTCTGTAAAAGCAAGAAAGACACACACTCCAGTATCTAATGACAATGGCTTTCTATGTAACTAATATGAAATAGAGATCCTTGCATGTGACTTACCACAAGTTCTCCATCATCAGAACTGGGACAACCATGTTTTCATTTAGAGTTCATTAATGCTTCAATCAGTGCTAACTACACCTATCACAGGATGACTATCACTTCTCAGTCAGGGGACCTAGGGGAGGTTACCTAATCTCCCTGATTAACAGATCTAGCTCAGGAAGTTGTAAAGATTAGATGAGTTAATACAGGTAAAAACACTTTTAAACTGTGCCCAGCATATACTCAAATGCTCAAATATTAGAAGTTATCAGAAGTAGTCTACTGCAATTAAGTCCTATAGAAGAGAACTGGCCAGAACCTACCATTGAAATTTTAAGCTTATTTCCTATGGGGGAAAAGATTAAGCAAACGAACAAAAAAAAACACTTCCCACTTCTAAAAAACAAGCCAACCAAAAACAACTATTGAGCAGAGCGCACAATTATGGCAAACACTCTGAGTCTAGCACTATTCTAGGCTTTTCTAAGTGTTTTCAAATGTTAACTTTTAATTCTCACTACAACCCCATATATGAGGTACTGTTATTATCCCCATTTTATAGGTGGGGAAATTAAAACACAGGGAGATTAAGTGACTTGCTCACTTAATGGTTTTAACCACTTAGTGATTTTAATTATGGACTACAACAAAGCTGTAATGAGTTATTAATAATTTAGAAGGTAATCTCAGGATAATATTAAGCACACAGCCTACAGTGCTTCCTGTGAAATAGAAGGAGGGCATTTCTGTATTCCAGGATGTCCTGGGATTTCAGAATGTGTTTACCATTGTTTTATTGCCCTTGTAGTACCCATGCTCCAGGATTTAAGTCACTCTATTAATGAGAGCTGTTTCTGATGCAAGTATGATACAATTGTGAATGACACTAAGAGAGAGAAGATTGTGAAAACTACTGTTCCAAAGGAGTGCCAAAAAACTCCAAGCACACTCTGCCCTGTCCTTGGTAAAGGAACTCAGTGAAAAAGGATTTGAAAAAGATATATCTAGAATTCTTATTTACTTTATAAGAAAAGAATTTATATATACAACTTCAAACAGTGCCCATAAACTGAAAATATTTTACATATCATGTTATTTAATGTGGAGAGATGGTGGCTTTAGAATAAATCTTTTGTGGCTGCTTCATACTTGAATTATACCACAAACAAATCTTCAAGTCTAATTAATGTTGATGCAAATACACATAATCACATTATCATGCTAACCAGACAACCCAATATAAACTAAAATAATGCAAAAAACAGTAATTTGTAATAACAATAAAGAGTAGCAGCAACTTAAAAATTATGACAAAAATAATGAGAGAGGGAGGGAGGAAGAAAACCTATAATCAAATTAAGACATGATAAACCTTCCTGGAAAACAGCTAGAATTTCAACTATGTGCAGGTACACATTAATAGTGGAAAGGTTGTAACATCATAGAATATGAATTAGTGTCCTCAATAAACTTGTTTATAAGTTAATTTTGGTTTATGAACACCAAATTTTAATAACCCCCAACTTACTTATTAGTACCAAGTCCTTACTTAGACATACAAAGTAATAAAATTGTAAGGAAATGGGTAGAATTTACTCTTCAGAACAAAGGACTAGAATTTTTGGACCTGTTCTGTGGCCATCTTGAGAACCTTTGAGGCCCTAAGGACACTATAGGCTGCGGCTCATAAAGAACCACTTGCTTAAATACCATTTTTAGTGGAAAATAACGTCTATCTCCCTTCCCATCCTCATAATGCACAATGGGGCAGGACTTCAATATTATCACTAATAAATGGAAAATAACCAGCCCTCTTTAAGAATGTACATAGGGCAGTACGCTTAAAATATCTTACAACTGTTCAGTGCTTTGCAGTTTACAAAGCTCTTTTATATGCATTATTTCATTAATACTCACATCCATCCTTAGCAAATGAAATGGATTCCATTTTACAAATGGGAAACCCGAGGTCCAGAGAAGTTAAGTGACTTGCTCAAGGTCAAGTTAGATATTCAGCTAAGTGGCAGAGCCAGGACTTAAAATCAGGACCTCCTCACTTCTATTTCAGTATCTGTAACCCTCCAACTACTATAGGCCAAATCTAGAAATCAAATGAAATACTTAAAAAGGCTGTGTGAAAAAACTATAAAGATCTTACGAAGATCAGGAATCATTTGCCGCTGTGCCACGGAAATGCCCTCACTCAAGCAATGAAATCTACTCTGGTCGGGCATCAGGAATTTCCAAAGCTGCCCAGGTGATCCTAACATGAACCAGGGCTAAGAACGTCTGATCTAAGTTAAACGGCACAAACAGCAACAGTGCATTACAAACGTGTTTTCAACTCATTCAGTTTTACTTTTACATTTTCCTTTTATATTAATCATCACTCCTTAATGGGGCATGGCCTGTGTTAAACTCTTGTTTAATGAATCCAAAGTGATGACTTTAATAAAGATCTCAGTGTTATCAGGAAGATGTGCAAATTTGCACAATTCCAGTTACTTAAAAATATTTTTTCTCAGGGAGTGGGTGTAGCTCAGTGGTTAATGTCCGCTTGCCAGTACAAGGTCCCAGGTTCAATTCCTGGTACCTCCTTAAGGGAAAAAAAAAACAAACACCATTCTAGTCAATGCCTAGAATATTAAATTTAAAATTTCAGCCTTCAGCTATAGAGCACATTTAAAAGTCATTATCCTCAATTGAAGGGAAAAACACAACTATTTTTTATATAATACCATATTTAAGTTGCATTCCTTTGAGGAATAGGAAGCTTTACTGCACTAAACAAATAAAAATAGCAAAGTTGAGATATTTAAAGAATAAATTAGATGGTAATTAACACTGAAAATAATTTTTAAAATACTGTATATTGGACCAATCTTACCTTTTGCAGACTTGTTGGATTCAACTGAGTTTTGTCAATTATTTTTATTGCAACCTAGAAAAAAATTAATAAATGATTATGGATTTTAAGAACTTGGTAATTACAGACTAACTGATAATATTTTTGTAAATGCCTAGACACATGGCATTGTTAAAAAGCTAGTAAAGGGAAGCGGCTGTGGCTCAATCAGTAGGGCTCCCGTCTACCATATGGGAGGCTCCGGGTTCGGTTCCCGGGGCCTCCTGGTGGGGGCAGGCTCGCCCGCGCGGCGTGGTTAGCTGACCCAGCGAGCACAAGCAGCAAGGGGGGGATAAATGATTAAATAAATAAAATCTTTAAAAAAAAAAAAAAAAAAAAAAAAGCTAGTAAAACCAAAAAACCTAAAACTCAATTAGTTACAATAAACCGTATTTTACATTTTACATTACAGGGCTTCATGCAAATAAGGATGTTGTTGTAACATGGTATATTTAAATTACACAAGTAATTAAAGTAAAGTAAAGTAATTAAATTAATTAAACAAGAGGAAAAAAATCTTCCCCAAAACAATGAACAAATAAATAAGAGATGGATTACACAATGAAAACACTTTTAAAAACATGTGCAATGTAGCAAATTTCTCCTTCCCTATTTACTGACATTTTAATCTTAGCTGATTCTAGTGTATGAAGATAGCAACAATGTCTGTTACATGCTTATCCAGCCCAGAATGCCTCCTAGAATGTCTTGCAGAGTAGAAAGCTTGATAATTGAGTAAATAATTTGGTATTGAATCTGAAAACTTTAAAAACATTCTGTTTCAAGAAACTAGTGAAGCCCTTTAGAAGGTTGAAGAAGGAAAAGGGACTAGTACCAGGCCAATCTGTGGACTAACCAAGAGAAATATGCATGGAGTCAACAAATGGGCACCTAGTACAGACTTTGTCCAGAAAGGTACACGTGTGCCCCAGGCAGTATACAATACACGGGGACACAGGAAGACAAAGTTATATCTTCTACTTATATGCATTTCTTATTTTAAGAAAGGGGAAGGGGAAGGGGAAGGGGAAGGGGAAGGGAAGGAAGAAAGGAAGAGAAAAAATCAGCTAGTCTTATACTGGCATCCTCACGTGTTTGGCTCGCCACTTGTCACATAAGGGATACAAGGTATTTCTATGAACTACTGGTATCCAGAATGCAGGAAGGAATAGGAGTG
This sequence comes from Tolypeutes matacus, assembly GCA_026826555.1. NCBI lineage: Eukaryota > Metazoa > Chordata > Mammalia > Cingulata > Chlamyphoridae > Tolypeutes > Tolypeutes matacus. Next base: position 9,576,863 of record JAKSZT010054523.1, on the reverse strand, counting down.
AAAATCAGGGATGAAAGGGAACAAAAGTTAAGAGCGAGGCTTTGCCATGAACTGAGGAATATAAATTAACTCAACTTTGCACCTGAGCTCCAATATCACAATGTACCCATCTAGTAAGACCGGTGAGGCAGTGTTTCCTACTGTGTATCCTGCAGAACACAAATCCAGTAAGAGGTACCACTGGAGAAAGTGTCTCTAGCCAAAGTCTGGGGAAAACTCTCATATTCTCTATGCCAAGGGCGCTCAAATTATTTGGTTCCATTTATATTCTTAAAAATCACTGAAGACCCCAAAGAACTTCTGGTTATGTGGGTTATATATATATATAGACGGTTACCATGTTAGAAACAAAAACAGAAATTATAAAATATGTATTTAAAAATTCATTTCAAAGTAACAGTAAGCCCACTGTAAGTTAACATATTTTATGAAATTCTCTTACGTGCTTCTGCATTCAATCTATTGCGATATCACATGTCACTCTACACTTGTGAAAGTGAGTGAAAAAAGCTAATTATGTCTTAATAGTATCACAAAAATAGTCTGAATTTGCAGATTGCCCTAAAAGGGGTGTGCCCAGGGGTCCCAGTACTGTACCTTGAAAACTGCTACACTAAGCATATTAACACTATTAAAAAAACCAACCACCACTTGCTTAACTTGGTCTAAAACCTGCCTCTTCCCAATAAAGTTAATTGACTATTTCCTATGAACCTATTAGCCTCCAGAGACTGCAGCAAACAACAGTGATCCTGGAGTAGAAGCAAAGATACCTCTTGTTGAGGGGAAAGAAGCAAAACAGAATTGAGGGAGAAGAGGAGAGTAAATTGATATAGCACAGCCAGAATTCCAATTCTTTACTTGGAAAAGTCTCAGCAGAAGCTACAGTAAATAAAACTAGGGAAAATGCTGGCTACTGGAATATGCCAGAGCCTGCCTATCTACTCCATCTCTCAGCTGGGGAGAAGACAGCTCACTCATTTTTTCACAGCCCTAGCACACTGCCTGGCCCAGGACAACTGCTCACCTAGTGTTCACTGAGTTGAACTATAGCCCTGAACACTAGTAATCAGTAACCAAACACATACAGTATTAGAGATGGGGCCAGGACCCCGAGGAGAGAGGGTTTCTGGTGTTTTAAGATACTAATGTGTTCCCGGGGCCTCCTGGTGAAGGCAAGCCAGCCTTCAAGGCTTGGTGGGCTGACACAGCAAGATGACGCAACAAAGGGAGACAAGCAGATACAGAAAAACGCACAACAAATGGACACGGAGAGCACAAGCAGCAAGGGGGGGATAAAAAAAAAAATCTTTAAAAAAAAAAAAAAAGATACTAATGTGGTTACAAAAAATTATTTCGAAGGGAAATAAATTAATTTTCTAAAGCCTAACTAGGAGCTCAAAGTATATAGCATTCAGTTTAACTGTAGAAAAGTGATTCTATCAAAAGCCAGTGTCCCCAGAGTCCCAGAGTGAAACATCATCATTTAATGTGACCTGTGTGTGAGGCAATAAAGCCTAAGGGGGAAGCGCCTAATCCTCTCTTCCTCCCAGCTCCCTTCTGGGATCATTCAACCACCAAAATAACCTTGGCTCAGAGTCGAGTTAGGAGGAGAGTTCAGATATAGCTCAGACCTTGAGGTTACCAAAAGAGGAGGAAGTTGCAGAGCATTAACTATTTGAGGCACCTTGGAAAGGTGGAAACTGGAGACCACTCACTCTTTTCTATGGTTGCAGAGTTGTAGGTGGGTGGGTGGAGGAACAACACACAGCAAAAGCCAAGAGGGTTCACTAGGAAAGAGGAGTGTCCTTGCCCCTTGCTTTGCTATGCAGTTCTGGGAAATTCCATCTATTCGCCTGATGCCAGCAGCAAAGTGGAAAATCACAGAATTGTGATAAAGACAGCACATACCTGAGAAGGGTTTCTCCCAACATGCCTCAACAGAAAGGTCCTAACAAACTTGTAACAAACACTCACTGGAGAAAAATTCCTATCTTCCTCTTCCTGTCAATTCACTACTGGACAAAAGATTCTAACATCCTGTACCTCACAGGTGTTAAAGCATCCACAACCACTAAAAGAGCAGGCAAAAAAAAAAAGATCCCAAGTCCTTTAAGGGAACACAGTAGCCTTGAAGAAGGAAGAACAAGCCAAAGAATTAAAACAGTTGGCTACAAAATAAAATTTCTTACAGCATGAAAGAATGTCACAAGCATGAAGGAGAATAAAAGAAGCCAAACAAAATAATATATAAGATTCCACTAATAAAGCGTTCAAAATAAAAACAGGCAAGACTAAAATGTATGGTGCTAGAAGTCAGGACCATGGTCGCTTTAGGGAGGAAGGATGGTGAAGTGATAAAGAAGGGGCATTAAGGGGCCTTCTGGGGTGCTGGTCATAGTATATTTTTTGTCCTTGTCATGGTTAATTCATCAAGCTCAAACTCTACACTTAGGACTTGAACAAATTTTCTGCATGTATGTTGTGATTCCGTAATGAGAACTTAAAAAAAAAAAAGTTGATGAGTTCGAAAAAACATAATAAAAGGTCAATATATAATGCCTAAAACTGAAAAGTAAGAATATAAGCATGTTATTAAAGATATGAAAGTAAACAACTGAAAGAATTGCTTTAAAAGATTTGAGAGTGGTTGCCTTGGGAGATTAGGAAATGGGTAGGTCCAGGGAATTGCTATTTTTTGTAACAAGTCTTAACTCTTTAATCTGTGTAATATATAACTTGAATAAAAAGAAGCATTTTTTTTTTTTTTCATAACCATAACAAGGACATTTGGTGAAAGACAGCAGACTGATTGCCGGCATTTATCTCCTCTCCCACCTGACAGCTCAATTAAAGAATAAAGATAGAATGACAAACAATGGCAAAGAGAATGAAGAGTATACCATTAGCGGACACAGCAGGACGCAGTCCAGGAAAAACCTAAGTGACCAGGGGCAGTAACAGTGCTCTGCACGGGAAGGCCCCAGCAGGATGATCCGCCGCCTCTCCCAAGCACCATAAGCCAAGCTGGGCACGGCTGCCACCCTCCATCCACCTTCACGTAGAGACAGCTCTCAACTTTCTTTTTAGTGCTTCACTTTTGAATATATAAATAGAGAATCAAAAATCATCAGACATATGAGGAAAGCTTATGTTTTTTCTAATACCCTCTTTCACGTATCCGTTAAGGAAAAACATCAGCAATAATTAAGCTGCTGCGGCTCAATGGGTTGGGCTCCTGTTAACCATATGGGAGGCCCTGGTTCGATTCCCGGGGCCTCCTGGTAAAGGCAAGCTGGCCTGCGTGGTGTGGTGAGCTGGCGCAACAAGATCACGCAACAAAAGGAAACAAGCAGACATAGAAAAATGCACAGAAAATGGACACAGCAAGCACAAGCAGCAAGGGGGAGGGGGGACAAATAAATAAAAATAAATCTTAAAAAAAAAAAAAAAGAGAGAGAGAGCTCTCTCTCTCTTTCATTATAATGCTTACAAAAAATGTCCTCTAAAAATCCTCAGTCACCTACAGATCTAAAAATCATATGGTTCAACTACAAAACATTGCTGGAAAAAAATTTATTTAAAATGGAAGGACATTCCATGTTCATGGACTGGAAGACTACAATAGTTAAGACGTCAATTCTACCCAAAGCAATGTACAGATTCAGTGCAATCCCAGTCAAAATCCCAACAGCCTGCCTCGTGACCGTAACCATGCAGCTGGGGGAGGGGGTGCGGCACAGCTCCATGAGCAGCGTGGGGTTCCCCAGACAGCCTGATTCTTCCAAACAGTGAGAGAGCTGCTGGATGGATCTTTTTTCTTTGGAGACAAAGTCCCTGAAGTTGGGCCCTTGCTTTATGCAGGTTCAAGGGGGCTCGTTTATGGGTGGGTGTTGGGGGAAAGCATTTTTGAAGTTGCTGTTTCACCTGTTTGAATCTCACAACACTCAAGGTTTCTAGGCTTGGCAGGAAACTAGCCACATGCTGAAATTCCACAAAGGCTTCCGTGTTGCTCCCTTCCAGAGTGAGGCTGGGAGAAGCCACCCGGAAACACTGGAAGCTTTATCCCTGAGAAGAGCCCTGCCCTTCCTCAAGAGGGAAGATCTTTACAAATTACAGCTACATGTTCTTACTCTGAGCTGGGTTCAGATTGCCCCTTCTTCTGCCTCTGTACACAATGTCAGGATCAAAGGGGCACCTCAGAAGTCCCAGAAAGACCCCATTTCTCCCTACCCCACAATATTCACAGTCTTGCCAACATTATCTACCCTGACACCATCAGGATTAATCACCTTACCCCTTTATTCCTGTTTATATTATTAAAAGATGACCTGGATTCCCAGGGAACCCTACATCTCCCTTATTCTAAACTCCATAAAGCTCTGAAATCTTTGTTCTCTTCTCTGCTCCCACCTTCCCCCACTCTCAAAATGCTCAATAGAATGTCCAGTCTGTCAGCAGTAAAATCCCTATACCCTCTTAAGTTCCTCTGTGAAGGTCCCCTTCATTATCTTGCTCGAGCACAGACCTGCATCTCCCCTTGGAGACTGCCACCCCCTCTGCAGCCTCTCCAATGGTGGCTGTTACTACAATCACATCCCATAGGACCCTGGGCCTGGGGAATAGGGTGAGGGTCCTTCTTGCTCCTCACTGCCACTGTCAAACCACTCCTCTTCCTTAAAACCCTGTGAATTTCATGTTATCAGACTGTACCGCCTAGTCTCCATCAGTGTCACTTGATCTCATTTCTCAAAAATTTTAGGAGCTGGCTCATGTCATTCTCTCCAAGAGTACTACTGTCATAATTCTTAGTAATTCCAAAATCTACTTGGATTGATCTTTAAATACCCTGGCCTCAGTCCCTAAGATCTTGTCCTTCACCCTAGATCAACATCCACTCCAAGATTCTACCCTAGGCCTTGACATTACCAGTGGCAGCTCCTCCATGATCTCGATGTCGGGCATCCCTCCAGTACCCCCACTACTCCCTTTAGTACCCAACTCCAACAGTCGTTACACTCCACTTGGCTCTACTATCCCTTGACTCCACCACCTCTCTGCTAAGCCCCATCCTCTTCAGGTCCTCTTGTTCCTCCTTACCTAGTGTGAACCCCTGGGTCAGTGATTACAATCATTCCCTTGTAGAGAGTTCTGATTGTCTACTAAAACCCATCCTCCTCTTCTTCCAAAATGATAGAACTGTGTAAGCTAAGCACACTGATGACCCTACACATTATATCTCCCAGGCTTTCTTACATTTAGGCATAGCCATAGGACTAAAATCTTGCTAATGGAATGTGAGCAGAAGTAATGTGTGGCATGTGCGGTGCAGGAGAGGCCTTTAAAAGGAGGGCAATGTCTCACCTCACTTTCTTTCCCTTTCCCCTTCTGCCTAACAGGTAGAAGATGTGCCTGCTAAGCAGCTGTCACCATTCTGAGGAGGAAAATGCTCCAGGACATGGCAGAGAACCAAGATGGAAGGACACTCAGTCCCTAAATTATCATTTGAAGCCAAGACCCAATGATCTGGAATCTCTTGCTTGAAATACAAATAATCCTCTCTTAAGCCACCCCCACAAAATCCCAACAGTCTTCTTCGCAGAAATGGAAAAACTAATCACCAAATTTATATGGAAGGGTAAGGGGCCCTGAATAACCAAAACCATCTTGGGGGGGGGGGAACTTGGAAGACAGATACTTCCTGACTTTAAAAATTACAAAGCTACAGTAATCAAAATAGCATGGAGAAAATGGAGACTCCCCAAGAGACACGGCCAATGCCACGTGGCTTATAAGCAGCAAAGCCTATAGGCCCTCAATGATCTGCTGGACGGCTTATGTAGTCCTCACTCCAACAAGCAAAAAAAGGGAAATACTGGACCGCGGGCAAGCCCCAGCAGCTTAGGAACTCGGGCCCCAGGTCTGCTCCAGGGCGTCCCCTGGAAGGCCAGGCCAAGCCACTGGTGACCAGTGGTTCAGTGCAATTACCCATGCGTCAGATGAGTCAGTCACTTACAAATCGCCTTGGACTTTATATATCTGCTGTCTCTCAGGTTCTCCCAGGCCTGCTCACCGGGAAATAATGAAAATTATTTCCAGAGCATGCAGGACACCAAGACACAGAAGGGCTAAGGAACTTGCTCAAGGCCACACTGCTACCACAGGCAGAGCTGAGAGTGGAAACCAGGCTAACACCCACCTGAGTTGATGCCCACCTTTTTTTTTTTTTTTTAAGGTGACAGAATAAAGCTCGCATGACAGATCTTTTTAGAGACAAAAGTGACTCTGTTAAAGTGAAAAAGATTGACAATCCCAAGTGTTGGTGAGGACACGGAGCAACAGGAACGCTCATATATTGCTGGCTGCAGTATAAATCGATAACAACCACTTTGGAAAACTATTTGGCAGCATCTACTAAAGCTGAATATGCACCTATCTTATGACCCAGCAATTCCATTCTTAGGTACGTACCCAGTAGAAATGCATCCATGTGCTCACCAAAGACGTACTGAATGTCTACAGCAGCACTATCCATGATAACCCTTAACAGGAAACTAGATCCCTTCAATAGAAGAGATAAATGGACTACTATGCAACAGTAAGAATGAACACTCTACAACTCCGCACCACAAATAAGGATTAATCTCTCAGTGTTGAGGGCAAGAAACAAGACATAAAGGGAAACATGTTGTTTGAATCCATTTACTTATATAAAGTCCAAAAACGGGCAAACTGGTGCTAGAAGTGAGAACAGTGATTACCCTGGGGGAAGGGAGGGGTGGGCAGTAACTGTCAAAGATTTCAAAGGGCTTCTAAAGTGCTCGTCAAACATGTCTGAAAATTCATCAAGTTGTATTTTTATATATACTCTTCTATATGTATAATTTACTTTAATAAGAATTGTTTTTAAGTAGGGTAAAAAACAGCATGGTATTGGCACAAGGACAGATAAATAAGACCAATGGAATTGAATTGAGAGTTCAGAAATAACATTTTATATCTATTGCCAATTGATTTTTGACAAGGGTGCCAAGTCCACTCAATGGGGAAAGAACAGTTTCTTCAACAAATGGTGCTGGGAAAACTGAAAATCCACATGCCAAAAAAAAAAACCAAAAAAATAAAAACTGGAAACCATATATCTGATAAAGAGTTTAATATCCAGAATATATAAAGAAATCCTACAACTCAACAATAAAATGACAAACCACCAAATTATAAAATGGGCAAAAGTCTTGAATAGATATTTCTCCAACGAAGATATACAAATGAAAAAAAGCAAAGATACATATATATATTGCATACATAAGACCATTTTTCTTTGAACAAATGTATGTTAATACAAAATGTTGATATCAGGCAAAAAAAAAAAAAAACCATTATGCTAAGTGAAGAAACCAGACACAAAATACTACATATTTTATGATTCCATTTACATAAAATGTAAATAAAATATAAGTATTATAGTATATATATACTATGATAATATAAATATTATAGAGATGAAATTAGATTAGCAGTTATGTAGGGCTGGGGAAGGAATGCTAAGGGGTGTGGAGTTTTTCTTTTTTTTTGGAGTAATGAAAATGTTCTAAAATTTTTTTGTGGTGATGAACGTATAACAGCGTAATTATACTAAAAGCCATTGATTATATACACTTTGGATAGATCATATGGTACATGAATATATCTCAATAAAAGTGCTTAATAAATAACTGTACAAGAATAGCCAGAAATAGCAGCTATATACTGCAGGATAAATATACAGATTGAGAGGTGAAGAATTTTCTTGTTTTTTCGTTTGTTATTATTATTGTTGAAATAATGAAAATGCTCTAATTAAGACTGAAGTGATGAATGCACAACTATGTGATTATACCAAATACCACCAAATGATTTATTAATACGTATCAGTAAAATTGATTTGCCTTTTTTTCTTTTAAATCCATGGAAACACACTACATAGTGAACCCTAAGTTCAATCATGGGCTATAGTTAATAGTACAATTATACAACTTCATCATCATCAATTTTAATAAATGTTCCACAGCAATGCAAGGTGTTAATAATAGAGTGGTATATGGGAATCCTCTATTTTTTCCATGATTTTTTGGTAAACTCACAACTTCTCTAATAAAGAAAAAGAAATCTGCTTTTTGAAAAATTAACTGAATGTGTAGCCTAGGCTGAAAATATTTTCCCAGTTTGTGGTTTGCCTTTAGATTTTATGCTGTTTTGATATGTAAGATTAATCTTTAGTAATCCAATCTTCTCCTATATGGTTCCTTCCATTGTGTTTTAAGTTTAGAAAGTTCTAAATCAGTTAACATTCACCTACATTTTCTTCTAGCTTTTGCTCTTATATTTTGTTTAGCTCTTTAATCAATTTTATTGTGGTGTGTGTGATGAGAAATCAGCCTATCTTCCTTGCCTACATCTTTCCTCTTATCTTAATTAGGATTTCTAAATTGTATGATATTTCTTAGCTTTAAAACATCTCCAGGTAATGTTAAAAAATAGTTAAATGTTACTATGCATCTGGTTATTTTCTAAGAATAAACTACTTATTCAAGAAAAAAAAAAAAAAGCACATGAAAAGATGTTCAATATCATTAGCTACCAGGAAAATGCCACAATGAGACCATAATGAGACACCATTTCATACCCATTAGAATGGCTGCTATTAAAAAAATAATAATAAAAAAAAATAAGCGTTGAAGAGGATGTGGAGAAATAGGATCATTCATTCACTGCTGGTAGCAATGTAAAATGGTGCAGCCACTGTGGAAGACAGTTTGGTAGTTCCTTAGAACGTTAAGTATAGTATTACCATATGACTCGGCAATCCCTACAGTAGGCACACAACCAAAATAATGGAAAGCAGGAACTCAGACATTTGTACACCAATGTCCATAGTATTATTCACAATTGCCAAAAGATAGAAGCAACCTGTGTCCATCAACCAATGACTGGATCAACAAAGGTGGTATATACATACAATGGACTATTACTCAGCCATAAAATTGACAACTTGCTTCAACTGGAATACACACGATAACACGCATGAACCTTGAAGACGTCATGTTGAGTGAAATCAGCCAGACACAAAAGGACAAATATTGTATAAGCTTGCTGATTTGAAATAATTAATATAAGCAAATTTGTAGAATCAGAATCTAGAATACAGGTTATCAGAGGATGGGGTGGGGATAGGGAATGGGAAGTTAAGGCTTAAAATATACAGGGTTCCTATTCAGAATGATGGTAATATTTTGGTAATGGTTAAACCATGGACTTTAATCAACAGTACAATTAAAAAACGTGCTATCGGGAGGGGGATAAATGAATAAATAAAATCTTTAAAAAAAAAAAACGTGCTATCAGGAAGGGGAAGGAAAAGGGGGGAGGGAAGGGGAAGGAAAAGGGGGGA
>JAKSZT010054523.1:9533531-9567333 GCA_026826555.1 Tolypeutes matacus | reverse complement strand
GGAAGGGGAAGGAAAAGGGGGGAGGGAAGGGGGGAGGGAAGGGGGAAGGAAAAGGGGGGAGGGAAGGAAAAGGGGGGAGGGAAGGGGGGAGGGAAGGGGGGAGGAAAGGGGGAGGAAAGGGGGAAGGAAGGGGGAAGGAAGGGGGGAGGAGGTGGGGAAATAAGTGTTGATGAGGTGAAGATATTCAAACCTTTGTGCATTTTTGGTAGGCATGTAAAATGGTCCAGCCACTGTGGAAAACTCTCTGGCAGTTCCTCAGAAAGTTAAACATAGATTTACCACATGATCTGGCAATTCCTAAGTATATGCCCCAAAAAACTGAAAGTAGGGAATCAAACAGATACTCATAAACCAATGTTCATCACAGCATTTATTCACAACAGCCAAAAGGTAGAAACAACCCATGTGTCTACCAAAAGATGAACAGATAAACAAAATGTAGTACATATACACAATAACATATTATTTGGCCATAAGAAATAACAAAGTTATGAGACATGCTACCACATGGAAGAACCTGGAAAACATTATGTTAAGTGAAATAAGCTAAACAAGAAAGGAAACATATTGTATGATTCTACTTATATGAAATATCTAGAATAAGGCAATTCATAGAGAAAGAAAGTAGATTACACATTACCAGGGGCTGGGGGATGGACAAGAGGTAGAAAGCTTCTGTTTGGAGTGATGAAGAACTTTTTGGTAATGGATGGTGATCATGTACAACACTTAGATGTAAGTAATGCCACTGAATTGTATATATAAACATGGTTAAAGTGGCAATTTTTATGCTACCACGTTAAAAACAAACAAACAGGAATGACAAAGTGTTCACACCTGTAATTATGTGACTTTTAGTTCACAGGAATTGGGTTTATGTGGGGGTTTTTCCCTCTTTCTGCACATTAACTGTAAATACTCCATCTCCAAGATTGTAATAACAGCACACTGATCATTTTTATGATTTTTAGTTATATCTGTTATTCCAATTGAAGCAAGTTGTTTTGACAACTTGCTTTCTGTCAGCCATTATAGTTGGTTTTAAAGAAAATTTCAAATAATCAACCCTCTCCCCTCAATATTTGGTATAGTATCAAAGAAGACTATCTCTAATCATTTGAAAAGAGTATTAAAATAGTCCTCCCTTTTCTAGCTACATAACAGTGTGAGGTCAGATTTGCTTAATATACTTCAACTAAAACAGCATACCAAATCAGTTTGAATGAAGAAGCAGCTGTGAGAATCCAGTTAATTTTTACTGAGCCAGACTTGTAAAAAATTAAAACCACATCACTCTTCTGAACAATTTTTTGGGAAAACAGTTGTTTTTCATAAAAATTTATTTCTTATATCAACATACAATAAATAGGTTTATCATAATTTCAAATGACTTAATGTATCTTTTAAATTTCTTAGTTTTAATTTCTAATACAGTAAATATTAACAGATATAACTTATATAAACACAGGCTTTTGGGGAGTCCTCAATTTTAAAAAGCTTCAAGGAATTTAGTCAAAAAAGTTTGAGATCTGTTGTTCTAATTAATGGAATAGCATATAACAACAAATGGATAATTATAACAATCATATGGCCACATGGAAAATTGCTCAGGATAAAATTCTGAGGGAAAAAATAGGATACAAGATTATGACAAGTATATAGAAAAACACATACCTATGAATATAAAGAATATACGAAAATGAAAACAGTAGTCAGAATAATATATGACTGTGGGATGTTCTTCCTCTCAGTTCTCCAAACTTTGTATAAAATTCTTAACATAGTTTTCACCATAAAAATTGGCTAAAATATATAATCATTTATCTAAGGTCTCAAGAGGTTTAGCATACCTAGGATAAAGAATCATAGTTTTATTATTCTCACAATCAACCACAAATACTTACTGAGGGAAAGTGGGTATGGTTCAAGCAGTTGAGCACCTGCCTACCACATGGGAGGTCCCGGGTTCAGTTCCCAGTGCCTCCTAAAGAAGACAAGCAAGAAAGCGACCTGAAGCAACAAGGTGACACAATGAGACACACAACAAGCAGGGAGCAGAGGTGGCTCAAGCAACTGGGCACCTCCCTCCCACATGGGAGGTCCCGGGTTGAGTTCCCGGTGCCTCTTAAAAAAAAAAAAGATGACAAGCAGACACAGGGAGCACACAAAGAACAGACAGCAAGTGCAAACAATGAGGGCGGGGGTGGGGGTGATAAAATAAATCTTTAAAAAAAAAAACAAAAAACAAAAAAAAACCCAACAACTTATTGAGTACTTACGTTAGCAGCTGAAGGTAAAATGAGGTTCAAGACCTAATCTTTGTCTCCCACCCCCACCCCAGTGTCTCCTATAACATAGGAGACAGGATGCAGATATGTAAAGAGAATGGTATACTTTCAGTTAAATATAAAGGACGGTCAGTAAAGGAAAACAGGTATAAAGGCAAAAGAGTAAGTTGGAAGTACAACAGTAGGAAAGATAATTCAATAATTTTTTGAAATAAAGAGCGCTGATGGATGAAAGGTAACTAACTACCTTAGCAGAGGAGAAGAAACCAGAACCAGAAACAACATGACTTGCTCAGTATAATTCAGGAAGGGGTCCAACTTGGAGGCCCCAGGTACCAAATAAGGCAAGGGAGATGCTGGGCTAAACACAAGGTTAAAAATCTGTATAGGGAATGTCTGCTCATCCCCAACCTCACCAATAACCCCTGGTTCTTACAAGGCTGGAAAATTTATTCTGTGGAGAAACTGAAGTGGCACTGGGCTCAAGGTATAGGGCACAACAGAGGATCAAGATGAGGCATGGAGATGGAAAAAAGGGGGTTTAAGTACGTCTGTGTACTGGTTTGCCAAAGGGCTACTGGTGCAAAGTACCAAAAATGTGCTAGCTTTTATAAAGGAAGTTTATTTGGGGTAAAAGCTTACAGTTCCAAGAGGTGCTTTCTCACCGAAGTCAGTGGCCATGTGTTGAATTAAGGTGGCTGCTGATCTCTGCCCAGTTTTCATTTTAGCCTTCCCCTCCAGGCTCATCCCTTCCTCTTGAGCTCCTTGGCCCAGCCTCTTGGGGCTCCATGCTTAAGCAATCCTGTAGTCCTCACTCTCCTGGCATAGGACTTGTTTCTTTCTGGACTTCCTACATCAGTCTTCTTTTCAGGAGGCACTGGGAACCAAACATAGGACCTCCCATGTGTGGGACGGAGGCACCCAATGGCTTGAGCCACATCTGCTCCCTGCTTGTTGTGTCACCCACTGTGTCTCCTCATTACGTCAGCTTGCTGTCTTGCTCGGCTTCTTTAGGAGGCACCGGGAACTGAACCTGGGACCTCCCATGTGGGAGGCAGGCATCCAACTGCTTGAGCCACATCCACTCCCCTGAAATGTGGTTTTATACTTTTTTTTTTTTTTTTAACTGGGAGGTCCCGGGGATTGAACCCAGGTCCCTCCATATAGGAGACAGACGCCCAACCATTTGAGCCACATCCGTCCCCCTGAAATGTGGTTTTGATTTGCATTTCCCTAATGGCTAATGATGTTGATTATGTCATGTGATTACTAGCCATTTGTATACCTTTTTTGGAGAAATGTCTATTCAAGTCTTTTGCCCATATTTTAATTGGGTTCTTTTTGTTGGACTTGTTCATATATTCTGGGTAATAAATCATGATAGATATGTGGCTTCCAAATATTTTCTCCTGGGAAGCGGCTGTGGCTCAATCAGTAGGGCTCCCGTTTACCATATGGGAGGCCCCGGGTTCGGTTCCCGAGGCCTCCTGGTGAAGGCAAGCCCGCCCGCACGGCGTGGTTAGCTGACCCAGCGAGCACAAGCAGCAAGGGGGGGATAAATGAATAAATAAATAAAATCTTTAAAAAAAAAAAAAACAAAAAACAAATATTTTCTCCTATTCCGTAGGTTGTCTTTTTACCTCCATGATATAATCCTTTGATGAACAAAGGTTTTTAATTTTGAGGAAGTCCATTTTGTCTATTTTTTCTTTTGTAGTTTGTGCTTTGATCATGCAACCTGAAAATCCACTGCCTACTACAAGATCCTAAAGGTATTTCCCTGTGTTTCCCTGTAAGAGTTTTATGGTATCAGCTCTTATATTCAGGTTGTTGGTCCACTTTGAATTAACTTCTGTATATACTGAGAGGTAGGGGTCTTTTTTTTTTTGGCAGTTGTCCCAGCACCATTTGGTGACAAGACTATTCTTTCCCCCACTGAATGCACTTGGCAAACTTTGTCAAAAATCAACTGGCCATAGATGTATGGATTTATCTCTGGACTCTCAATTCTATTCCATTGGTCGTAGGCCTATACCATACTGCAGTAAGTTTTAAAGTCAGGAAGTGTGAGTCCTCCAACTTTGTTCTTTTTCAAGATTGTTTTAACTATTCGAGGCCCTTTGAAATTCCATATGAGTTTGCATATCAGCTTTTCCATTTCTGCAAAGATGACTGCTGGAATTTTTATAGGGATTGCATTGGATTTGCAGATTGCTTTAAGGCAGTATTGATATCTTCCCAATATTAACTTTTCCAATCCCTGAATAAGGGATGTCTTTCCATTTATTTTAGGTATTGTATTAGTCAGCCAAAGGGGTGCTAATGTGAAATACCAAAAATTGGTTGGTCTTTATAAAGGGTATTTATTTGGGGTAGAAGTCCACAGATACCAGGCCATAAAGCGTTAAGTTTCTTCCCTCACCACAGTCCACTGCCATGTGTTAGAGCAAGACAGCTGCCGGCGTTTGCCAGGGTTCAGGCTTCTGGGGTTCCTCTCTTCCCGGGGCTGTGTTTCTCTCCGGGCTTAGCTCCTGTTTCCTCCACAAGGTCAGCTGTAGACGATCAAGCGAACGGCTTGCTTCTCTTCTTTTGGGGTCTTCTTTCCAACATCAAAACTGCTTCTCAAAAGACTGCTTCAACTGTCCTTTGCCTTGCCTTTTATATTCGATGCCCCACCCACCAAGGGGTGGGGCTCAACGCCCTAATCCTAACCTAATCATGCCCAGATTAACAGATCAGTTTACAAGCATGATTCAATTATATTTTTGGAATTCATAATTACATCAAACTGCCACAGGTATTCTTTAATTTCTTTCAGCAATGTTTTATAGTTTTCAGTGTACAAGTCTTTTATCCCCTCGTTTACATTTATCCCTAGGTATTTTATTTTTCAGATGCCATTGTAAATGGAATTGTTTCCTTGATTTCCTTTTCAGATTGTTCATCACTGGTGTATGGAAACCCAGCTGATATCTGAGTGTTTTCCTTTCATCCTGCAAATTGCTGAATTCGTTTATTAGTTCAAGTAACTTTCTTGTGAATTCTTGGGTCTTTTAATATATAGCACCATGTCATCTGCAAATAGGGATAATTTGTCTTCTTCCTTTGCAATTTGTACACCTTTTATTTCTTTCTCTTGCCTGATTGCTCAGGCTAGAACTTCAAGTACAAGGTTGAATAATAGAAGGGACAGGAGACATCCTGTTTTGCTTCTCATCTTAGGGGGAAAGCTTTCAGTATTTCACCACTGAGTATGATATTTGCTGTGGGTTTTTCAGAGATACTCTATCATATTGAAAAAGTACCCTTCTATTTTTAGTTTTCTGAGTGTTTTTATCATGAATGTACCAACTGAAATGATCACATGGTTTTTTCCCTTCAGTCTATTAATGTGGTATATTACATTGATTGATTTTCTTTTGTTGAACCCTTCTTGTATTCCTGGAATAAAGCCCACTTGGTCATGATGTATAACCATCTTAATATACAGTTGGATTCGGTTTTCTATTGTTGAGGATTTGTGCATCTATATTTTTAAGGGATACTGATTTGTAATTTCCTTCGAAATTTTCTGTTCTTGAACTGTCTTTATCTGGCTTTGGTATCAGGGTAAGGCTGGTTTCATAGAACGAGTTAGGAAGTAACCCCTCCTTTCTATTTTTTGGAAGAGTTTGAACCGATAATTGTTTGAATTCATTGGGATGCATTGATCCTACACCTTCTCATGGTCTTTCTCCCTCACGTTCTTACTTCTACTTCAGTCATAGTCCATCAATGTAATCACTCCCTTGGATATGCCAAATCAGTGCTCTTGCTCCTTTCTCATTTCACTATACTAATGTGAAAAAACCTCAACCCTACTTTTTAAAGTCAACTCTGCAATCTCCATGCCTGCACCTGGGCAACTGAATGTGGTTGGAGAGTAACAAGCAGCTTGCTGACTGTTCTAATTTCATTTGAAGTCATCACCAACCTTAGGGCTGCCTGGCAATTCTACATTTCTCTAATCCATTCACTCTCCTGCTCACCAGGATAGTTATTTTAATCTTCCCAGATCGCTAATACCTCATATTTCCTTGATACTTATACTCTTAGTCGATGATTTTGCTTTCCATTTTACTGGGGGCGGCGACGACAACAAAACAAAACAAAACAAAAAAACCCCAGCACAATCAGAAGAGAACTTTCACAAGTTCCCATCATAAAATGGAGCCATTCACCTGTACCTATGCCAGTACTCTGATTTCCTTCGGTTTCTATGAAAGAATTTGCCACGCTATGTGGTCAATGCCTCCACTATCCTGAACCCATGCCCTCTCATTCCAGTATCTTTCCCACAGTACCACTTTTTCCCCATTAGATCATTCCCATTAGCAGATAAACATACTGACATTTCACCCATCTTTAAAAAAATGCCTTGGCTTGGCATGCCCCTCTCACTACCGTACTATTTCTCTGTGCCTCTCACTGTCTTTAATTTCCACCCACCCATTCTCTCTTGACCTAAAGTATTTCACAATGTGTATAGGTATCGAAAGGTATCTGAAAGATAAGCTGGACCATTTTGGAAAAATTAGCAATAAACACATAGAACCTAAGAAAGTAAAATAATAATAATGCAACTATTAATTCCAGACAAAATTTTAAAAATTATGTAAGAAAATAAACGATCAGAGTACAACACTGAACAATACTTATACCATCCAATTAAATAGTCTAAGTTTAACCAAATTTGTCAATGGAATTATATTGAAGGAAAGGAAAGTAGATGTGGAAGTAGTTGTATAAGAGAGTTATATTCTCATCTTCTATAAAGAAGAAGTCAGTGATATGCAAAGTTAGAAATTTGGAGATAGGTGAAACTTCTAATTTTAGGTAGAAGCCTTTTGGTACTATTTGACTTTTTTTTTTTTATTTTTTTTTATTTCTCTCTCACACACACACACACCCTCGTTTGCACTTGCTTTGTCTGTTTGTTGTGTGCTCATCTTCTTTTTGGAGGCACCGGAACCAAACCTGGAACCTCCCACATAGGGAGCCTACTCGCTTAAGCCATCTCCACTCCCTGCTTTCTTGTCTCTCTCATTGTGTTTTCCTCCTTGTGTCTCTCTGTTGTGTCATCTTGTTGTGTCAGATCACCATCTTGCTCGTCTTCTTTAGGAGGCACCAGGAACCAAACCTAGGACTTCCCATGTGGTAGGTGGGAGCTTAATCCCCTATTTGACTTTTTAAGCTATAGGCACACAATACTTTGGAGAAAATTTTTTCTTTTTCCTAAGATAACAATAACAACAGCCTTAATTAAGTTCCAAATGAGTGACACAAGTGAATTCTCCTATAGTTCAGGTGAGGGAAAAGATCCCTGGGAGGCTATGAAAATAAACCAGGGAAAAAAAATAAAGAAGAACTTAAAAGAACATGATAAAAACAATAAAGAAATAGACACTATTTCACAAACCAAATCTTTAGTAGATTTTAGTGAAAAGCTAGCCAAAAATAACATAGCAGATGGAACTAACAAACCCAAATCTATAGTAAGTATGGGAAAGATGCTCTGACGTCAATAAGGATAATGATTAGCATTTTCATCCAAGAGCTAAATCAGATAATTTCAGAGCTTGTGCTTATGTTTATATATACATATAAAATAAGGATTTTGATAACTATTTCTGATTGGTACATGGTCTAAAAAGTAAAAATCATTCTAAAGAGAAAATCTTATCTAAATCAGACTTATTCCACAAGCATTCTATATAAAGACCTGATTAGAACCTGTTCCCTCAATGTACATAGTACACACCTTGGTTATAATTCATTATTCTAATTTGCCTGCTAAATAAAAATGCCTTTCTTCTAACAAATGCATAGCTTTTCTTGAATATTTTTTATGCTCATGACATTCTATGACTTACACATGATAGAGATTATCTCTACTCCCTTCTTTCAGGATATACAATTCTTTCTACTATGTAACTCTACTATATCTCTGCTCTTACCCAAGGATAGCATAATATATATTAACATATTCAACACATAATATCTTATATGCTAACATAATACATGTATCCTTGATTTTACACTGACTCAGAATGAATTAAAAGTCCTTGAATCACCAAGACTACTGTCTGCAACCCTCTGGGTTTTCTTTTACACCACATTCTTATCAAAGGCAAGAGAAGTGCTGACAGAAAGAACAGCTTTTAGTAGGCTGAGAATAGTACTGAGTGATAAAAATACAATAATAAATAGATTTAGAGGTTCTAAGTTTCTTCTTACCTATTAGGAATTTTATCTACTGTAATACACCTGTAATAAAACCAACTTTCTAGTCAAATTTCACTTAATTTTTTACCATATGACCCAGGAATCTCACTAATGTGTAACTACCCTAGAGAAATTAAAAGTTATGTTCACACAAAAATCTGTACATGAACGTTTACAGCAGAACTAACCACAACTGCCAAACATCAGAAACAACTCAACTGTCCTTCAGTAGGAGAATGGATAAAAACTGGTACAACCATAGAATGGAATGGACACAGCAATGAAACAGAACCTACTATCAATATATATACAACAACTTGGGTGAACCTAAAAGGTATTATGCTGAGCACAGGACATGACTCCCGGGGATGAGCTTCCCTGGCATTGAGGGATTATTACCAAGCTCCAACTAGCAATGCATCTGGAAAAAAACCTTGACCACCAAAAGGGGTAAATGGTAAATACAAATGAGTTTTTATGGATAAGAAATTTCAAAGTGAGTTGAGAGATCATTCCAGAGGTTACGCTTATGCAAGTCTCGGGAGGATCTCACTGACTGCCACAGTAAACAGTGCCTCAAACAGCGGGGCTCCTGAAGGCTCTAGAGAGATCCAGAAACTATAAAGCAGGGCAGACAGCTCAGGAATTAGGCACCCTGTCAGTGGGCCTTACTATGGACTTATGCTCCCCAGTATAATAGAGTTAGACTCATTTATAGGTTTTCTACACATGGGTCTTCTGCCCCTTTATTTGAACCTATAATTAGCACTATACTTGATAAATAAATGCCACAGAGACTTAAATCTTTGGTCCGTCCATGTGCCAGTTGAGCCTTGAATTTCAGCAGATTTCAAACACCTACTCTCCAGTTCACTGGACTCACCCAGGACAACTACAAGGAGATGATGGTGGACAACATCCATCCCAAGGAAGAGTATCTGCAACGGCAAGCAAGAAAGCTCCATCCATCTGCTCCATGGGATCTAAGGCCCCTCTCAATTAGAAGCAGAGTAGTTATCACCACCCCCAAATCCTCAAGATTGGGGAATGAACAATGGACTAATGTAGACTCATTATTAAATTTCTACTACAGACTTATTATTATTCTAGCAATGGAAGAACTCTTATCATCAATGTAAAGGCAGTGGCCACCAGAGGTTCTGAGGGATGGGAGGGAAGAATAGGTGCAATATGGGGGCATTTTCGGGACACTGGATTTGTCCTGCATGACATTGCAGTGATGGATACAGGCCATTGTATATTTTGTCATAACTTACAAAATTGTGTGGGACAGAATGTAAACTATAATGTAAAATCCAGTCCATGGTTAGTAGCAATGCTTCAATATGGGTTCATCAATTTCAACAAATGTACCATACTAATGAAGAATGTTGTTAATGTGGGAAAATGTACGATGGGAAGGGAGTGGGGCATATGGGAATCCCTTACATATATATTTATTTTATATATATATATATACATTTTTTTTTTTTTTTAAGATTTTATTTATTTATTTATCCCCCCTTGCTGCTTGTGCTTGCTGTGTCCATTTGCTGTGCGTTTTTCTGTGTCTGCTTGTCTCCCTCTGTTGGGTCATCCTGCTGCGTCAGCTCACTGCACCGCGCGGGCTGGCTTGCCTTCACTAGGAGGCCCCGGGAATCGAACCCGGGGCCTCCCATATGGTAAACGGGAGCCCCTTCGATTGAGCCACATCCGCTTCCCAATATATATATTTTTAGGTAACATTTATGTAATCTAAAGCTTCTTTAAAAATAAAAAGTTAATTAAAAAAAGAAAAACTCCCTTAAATCACTAAGGGAGAGGGAAAAAAAACAAAAACCAAGACAAAAGGATATGAATAGCAAACATAAAAAAATAAAATATGAATGACAAAAACATATGAAAAGAGCATCAATCTAAGTAGTTAGGGAAAAGCAAGTTTGGATTTCTTTTTTAAATACCATTTTTGGTCAATCAGACAAAAATTATCAACAACATTAGCAAGGACATAGGAAAATGAGCAATCTCATTCATTTTGGTAGGATAAACTAATAGAATATTTTTTCAAAACTGATTTAACAATATCTTTACAATGTAAAATAGTTATCCCCTTTGACCCAGGACTTCCACTTCTTGTAATTTATACTAGAAAAACACTCTTAACAAGAGCAGAGAGTATACTAAAAAATGTTCACTACAGATCTGTTTGTAACAGCAAAAAAATTAAAAACAACCCCAATGCCCACCGATAGGGAATAAACTATGGTACATCCATAGCCTGCAAGATTACATTGCCATTAATCATTGTATTATATCTGTGAGTACTAACATCCGGAGATGGTCAAGATGCACTGCTAAGTAAAACAAATTACAGAACATTATGCCCCACGAGTCTCTTTTTGTTAAAATAAAATGTGTCTACATAAAATACTGTGAGACTATATAGCAAACTGTTGAAAGGTATTCTCTGAGGAGAGAAATTTCAAGGAACTTTTATTTTCTATATAACAAATTTCTCAAATGTTTACATTTTATACAATTCTGGGAAAAAGTAAGATGGTTCTATTCAAGAGTTTTTAAAAACTTGGAAAATTTTTAAATTAAGTCACTATGCTAGTCATATTCCAGCATTTCCAGAGAAGGAACATACAATATTTAAACATGGTAGGTCAAACTCCAGCCACATGAGTTAAAGTAAAAGGGGAGAGAGTCTGTCTGTACCATTCCTCTCCTAACCCACAGTCTGCCTGTAGAAGTAAACTGGCAGAGTAACCATCTTGGATTGGTATGAACTAAACTCAGAAGTTTTGTTCCTTGTATCAGGAAAGCTTTGATGAATGACAGCAAAGAAAGTTCCACCCACTCATGCTATTTACTGATTCCAAAAGCAGTCCAGTCATAACCAAAAATCTACAGGATTTTGCAACTAAAATTGAGATGAATTGTTCCGAGGAACATTTTTAGCTACAGTCTTTACTTAAAACTCCTGTTAATTTAGACCAGTGCTTCCCAACCATTGACAGGTCCCAGCACACACAGAAAATGAGAATATTTGCATGGCACATTGCAGCAAACAGACACTGTTTGCTGGCAGAATTAGTGGCCCAGCGCTACTGCTCCAGAAACCCCAGGGTGGATGGGCTGTGAGCATCACTATCACAGCACTTCCAAAACAAGGTCATAGCAAATCTACCAGGAAGCTGTGGTACAGAGAAAGCTTTTCTTTAAAAAGCTTCCTCCAAATGTATTTTACATTCATTCAACAAAAATTGATTAAGTACTAATATGCACCGAGCACTGTGCTAAGTACAGACATCTAGCCCTACAGACTACTAGAAGCTTACTGACTGGTGGGGAGACAGACAAATAAGCAACCACAATACCATATCAAAAAGTGCCCTAAAAGGAAAGTATGAGGACTTTTAACATGAGCCCCACACCTGCGGAAAAGGGCTCTGTCAGGACTACTCCCAGAAGAGATACCTAATAGAAGGGTGAAGAATATTTCAGGCAGAGAGAACAGCAGGTATAAATACGTAAAGATAAGAAACTATGGTACAGTCAAAGAACCAAAACAGGTTCTGCACTACACAAATAGAATGTAAAGAGGGAGTTAAGTTTAGTGGTTTTAATGGATGTATTTTTGATAAATAAGGAATGAGTTTAAGCAGAGAGAAAACATTACAAAAGTCAGGAAAGTATGTACCTTCCTGCACAATAATCCATCAAACATAAGCTGCCAGAAAAGTACTGAGAGAAAAGAAAAAAAAATCTCTTAAGGATAAATCTGGGGAAGCGGCTGTGGCTCAATCAGTGGGGCTCCCGTTTACCATATGGGAGGCCCCGGGTTCGGTTCCCGGGGCCTCCTGGTGGGGGCGGACCCGCCCGCACGGCGTGGTTGGCTGACCCAGCGAGCACGAGCAGCAGGGGGGGGGATAAATGAATAAAATAAATAAAATCTTTAAAAAAAAAAAAAAAAAAGGATAAATCTGCAAGCATAAACAAGTTAAGTACCAGGAGCTTATATACATAAATGCAAACGAAGTTTAAAACAATTTTTACTGTGGTGGCAGATGTAATCATCAGTAATCTTACTGAAGAACAAAACACTACCCATTTTTAAAGGTAAAGGATTATGCAACACTCAATATAACATTTTCAACACTTAAAGTAATGGGAAAGCAAAAAAACTCCCAGATAATCAATAGATAAGTTTCTTTTTCTTGGGGTGGGGTAGAGGGGAGTTTATCTTAGAAATAAGCTCAAATGTATACATTCCCCCACTCCCCCCCCGTGGAACTAAGCAGATCAAGTGTCTTAACATAAATAAGCATGATTTGTATTTACCTCTCTGCCTGTAAGGATATGTCTTGCCAATTTTACTTTTGCAAAATTCCCCTTGCCAATTGTTTTCAACAGTCGGTAGTTTCCAATGTGAGGCTGTTCATCTGCACAGGAAGCCAAAGAATTTCTACACCGAGCTCCAGGGCGCCCAGTTCTAGATGTCACTTCTTGACGCCCATCTCCATGTGACGTATGCTAAAATGTAATATACAAAAGATAAAGAAATTAGAGAACACACAGAACTGGTCGAGTCTGAAGAGCCTCTAGTTGAAGTAACAAAACATTACTACTTTAATTTTAATCCTAATGCATCTGCACTTTAAAAGATTTTTCCCACATGATATAAATTTGAGGAAAACTAGATAATGTTGACAAGAAAAATGTCAAGTCTGAAATTCAACTAGGTGTTGAGAAAGAAATGAGATATTCTGTATATGTGGCTGTCATATAAAACAGGAGTTAACAGTACTGCCTTATAATTATGTAGAACTTAACCTTTCCATAATGTATTCAAAGCACCATCACATATGATCCTCACCACACCCTGAAAAGCAGGCAGCACAGTTAATAACTTCATTTACCAGATGAGGATACTTTGGTGATTAATTAAAAGCCACATCAGCATTTAGTGAGAAAATCCAAGGAGAATTTGAATCTCCAATTTCCTTCTACATTATGCTGCTAATAATAACTCAAAAGGATGTGTTTAAAGAAACACCAGATTGTGTGGCCCTTGGTAAATATTTGTTGAATGAATGTACTCAAGATATTCAACAAAGGTAAAAGAAACCATATACTCCTCTAATCCTAATAAAGACATAGGCACTAGAATTACAAACATCTAATGTGTACAATTCTATATGTACAAGCATCCAGTTGAGTACTGCTTCCTCCTTTCCCACAATCGAACTGATTTTTTTTAACACAATAAATATGGTTCCAGGTTTGCCCTTGTTATCTATTTGACAGAGCACCAAATTGGAATTTGAGAGGCCTACTTAAATAGGACCTACATGAGTAGAGATCATGTTTAAACAACAATTACTTCACATTATGTTTCAATTCTTCAAGAACAGAGCTTGGTCTCTTGTATAAAGCAAAAACATGAGTCCACACATCCTTTCTAATTCTTAAAATAATAAGCCACCCCCTCAACATATGGGCAGGTTTTTCAAATGTACAAAAAAAATCTACAAAGCCAACTTGTGACAATAAAGGGCTGTCACCTGAGTATTGTCTACTTTAGAGATAGCTGCAAAATCAAATTTCACTTTAGAAAGCATCTAGGCAACTATTTTATTCACTGTAGAACAAAGATTTTATAAAATTGAGCAATTTATGATTTTAAAAACTTTTAGCAAACTAGAAATAGAATGGAACTTCCATGACATGATAAAAATTGCGTATCAAAAACCTTCAGAGGGGAAGCGACTCAAGCGGCTCAAGCGACTGGGCTCCAGTCTACCACATAGGAGGTCCAGGGCTAGATTCCCGGGGCCTCCTGGTGAAAGGCAAGCTGGCCTGTGCAGTGAGCTAGCCTGAGCAGAGAGCTGGTGCAGCAAGATGACACAACAAAAAGAGACAGAGGAGAAACAATAAGAGACGCAGCAGACCAGGGAGCTGAGGTAGCACAAGAGATGGAGCGCCTCTCTCCCACTATGGAAAGTCCCAGCATTGGTTCCCGGTACTGATTAAAGAGAAGACAGACACAGAAGAACACACAGCGAATGGACACAGAGAGCAGACAGCAAGTGCAAAAACAACATGGGGGGTGGGTAGGAATAAATAAATCTTTAAAATAAACAAACCTTCAGTCAGTATTACACTAAATGAAGAACATTAAGAAAAAATGTAAATTCTATACCAACTCATCTACAAATTCAATACACTCTCAATGAAAATTCCAGTAAGAAGCTTTTTGAATAACTTTTAAACACACTCAGGTCAAAGCCTTCAGTAAGAAGACACACCTTATCTTATAGCATGTGTCCTCTGATATGTGCTGAAAAGGACAACAATAGTTTTTCTGTGGTATTCTTCCCAAAATCCATAACCTCAATCAAATCATGAGGGAAACATCAAACTTAAAATGAGACATTCTACAAAATAATTGACCAGTAATCACCAAAACTGTCAAAGTCATGAAAGACAAGGAAAGACTGAGGAACTATCCCAGACTGGAGAAGGCTAAAAGAGATACAATAAATGACTGCAATGTGCAATTCTCAATTGGATCCTAGAACAGAAAAAGAATGCTGGAGAAAAACTGGTGAAATTCAAATAAGGTCTGTAACTGTCATTAACAGGATCATGTCAATGTTAATTTCCTAGTTTTTATAATTGTTATAATTATTATAACAATATATATAATTATAATTCTCATTGTTATAAAAGTTGTTAATATTAGGGGAAGCTGAAAGGTAAATATGAATTCTATACTAGTTTTGCAATGTTTCTGTAAGTCTAAAATTATTCCAAAATAAAATGTTAAAAAAAAAAAAAAAAGTGTGGGGTTTATCTTTCCAAATATTAAGATATACCACAAAGCCATAGTAATTAAAAAGAAAACTGTGGTACTGGCACAAGAACAGGAAAAATAGATGTAAGAGAACACAGAGCTAAAAGATATGAAAATATGGGAACATAAGATACAATGATGGGGCCCTATAAACCAGTGGGGAAAGGATGGACTGATGGGTAGCTAGCTGGGGGAAAAATGGTTTACAACATCAGCCGGTGGAAGAAAAAAACAAAAACAAAAACTGGATTCTTATTTTTTATTTTTCTGACTTTATTTTGTACATTTAAAAATTGAAAATGTAAACAATTAAAATCTAAAAAGTAAACACAGATGAATAAATACATACATTTCTCAATTAAATATACTGGATACATTAAAAATTTTTTTGAATCCAACAATATGTTACACAATATATTTGGTTCATATTAGCGCGTTCATACAGAATTTGTCCTTTTGTGTCTGGCTTGCTTCGCTCAACATAATGTCCTCCAGGTTCATCCATGTTGCCATATGCTTTACGACTTCATTTATTCTTACAGCTGCATAATATTCCATCGTGTGAATAGACCACAGTTTGTTTATCCATTCGTCTGTTGTTGGACATCTGGGTTGTTTCCAACTTTTGGCAATGGTGAATAATGTGGCTATGAGCATCGGTGTGCAGATGTCTGTTCGTGTCACTGAAAACTGGGTTCCTACTTACGACCATATGGATTCCTACTTAACGACCATATGCAAAGGCGGGCACAGTCTAAAGGAATTAAAAACCTACTCGTGAAAGGTAAAATTATAAGAGGTTAACATAAGAAATGCAAAGAATACCCTCGTGAACCAGGTCAAGAACAACTATTTAAGCAAAACTTCAAGAGCACGAACTAAGGCAAAGAAAATTATTTTGATTATATAAAAATTAAGGATTTCTATTCAATGAAGGGCATGATGGAAAGATGACAGAACAGAAGATATTTGCAATGTCTAAAACCTACCACAGAGTAATATCTAGAAAAGCAAGGAACACCTAAAAATCAACAAGAAAAAGACAGCAATCCTATAGAAAAATGGGCAAAGGAAAAATAAGTAATTTACAGAAGAGAATACTCCAAAAGCCAAGGAACATACAAAGAGATGCTGAAAATCAGACATATACAAGTTTAAAAAATGAGTTATCACATTACACACATTATGCTGGAAAAAAATTAGAAAGCTGGGTAATGCTAAATGTTAGTAGGGACAGGGAGGACACAAAAACCCTTGTGTACTGCTAATACGAGTGTAAGCTAATGCAGCCATCCAGAAGTGCAATCTGGCACTATCTGGTATTTCCTGTGATCCAGCAATTCCACTCCTAAGTACACATCCCAAATAAATTCTTCAACAGCTCCATAAGGGGACAAGCATGAAGATGTTGACTGTAGCATTTTTTTGTGGCAGCAGGGAGTTGGAGGCAACCTGGATGTCCACTTCTAGTGAGTGGACAGCTAAAATGTGGTAGATGCACACCACATACACACACAGAAACATGCATGATTCTTAAAAATGGAGTGATTAGTAAAAGAGAATGAGACACATGTAACATGTACATCAAGTACCAAACATACCAAAACATACTTTGTAAGGAGAGATATAACAACATATTAAACACCATAGAATAGTAACGTGCTGGGGTATGGGGAATGACATGGAGACTAAAAAGGATAAGTAAATAGCCTCACATGTACTTAAAATGATAATGCAGATAATGTCCTTTTGTACCTATTTTACTATAAATAAATAAATAAATAAATAAATAAATAAATAAGTCTAAGAATATGATGGGGAACTGTTCATATCCATAAATTCAGCCAAATATATTTCACTCTTGGGGAAGCAGATATGGTTCAAGCGATTGAGGGTTTCTGGTGCCTCCTAAGGAAGACAAGCAAGACGGCAAGCTGATGCAACAAGAAACACATGGATAAAGCATATGGCAACATGGATGAACCTGGAGGACATTATGTTGAGTGAAGCAAGCTAGACACAAAAGGACAAATACTGTATGAATGCATTACTATGAACCAAATATATTATGTAATATATTGTTTGATTCTAAAAAATAATAATAATTAAGGGTAAATTGTTGAAAATCAAGCAGATAAAATGCCCAGAACAGAGAGGGAGGGAGGGAGGGAGAGAGAGAAAGAAAGAAACAAACAAACATATGGAGAAAACATAATGAGAGATACAACAAAGCAGGGAGTGGGGGTGGCTCAAGCCATTAGGCACCTCCCTCCCACATGAGGTCCCTGGTTCAGTTCCCAGTGCCTCCTAAAAAAAAAAAAAAAATAGAAGACCAGCACACAACAAATGCAAACAACAAGGGACTGGGGAGAAATAAATAAATAAATAAAATCTTTATATATATATCTCACTATTAAGAAAATATTTGTTATTAGTATTGCAGGTATTTATAGCAGGTATATATACATCCCCAAAATAATTTAACTTTGTAATCCTCAGAAGAAAGAACAACAAGACCCAAATCATGGCTAAAGAAAACTTTCATTTGGTAACTCTGGGCCAGTTAACAATATGCTAGGCACCTGTTAAGTGCTAGGCACTACAAGGGGTACAAGAACTAGAAAAATACAGAGCCTAAGCTTCAATATGCTTACAATCTAGCTAGGGAACTAACAAGGAGAAGAGTTGTTAAAACTGAAAGCAACATGCAATAACTGCCCCATGAGGAACTCAGAGAGTGAATACTCTTAAGTATTGGCCAATAAAACTATAATACAAGCTATTTTATATTTTCTAGTAGCCACATTAAAAAATATAAAAAGAATCAGGTTAATTTTAATAACATTTAAGCCAATATAGCCCCCAAATATTTTGATATATAATGGAAAAACATTAAGACTTTAATATTCTTTTTCTTTCTTTTCATTTTCTCTTGGAAATCTGGTGTATGTTTTACACTTATGGCACAACTTAATTTGGACTAACCACATTTCAAGTGCTCAGTAGCTACATGTTGCTAGTGGCTACTATACTGGCTAATGCAGCTCTAAGAGCTCAGAGGACATGATCACATTTGATTGATCTGAAGAAAAGGGTATTAGAGAGGTGAAGGGGCAGAGTCTTTGAAGGATGAGCAGTAGCTTTCTAATGGGAAATAAAGGTCATTTTAGGCAAGGCATTAGCACAAGAAAAGCTGAAAGCTAGGGGTAGTGACAGACCTCCCTGGAACCCCTCTCCCCCCATTAGCTGAATTTACCACCAATTTCTCAAGAAGTTAATCAGAGGAAAAATGGGAGATGAGGGGAGTGAGGCATATGAGAATCCCTTATATATATATATATATATTTTTTTTTTAAGATTTTATTTATTTACTCATTTATCCCCCCCTTGCTGCTTGTGCTCGCTGGGTCAGCTAACCACGCCGAGCGGGCAGGCTTGCCTTCACCAGGAGCCCCGGGTTCCATATGGTAAACGGGAGCCCTACTGATTGAGCCACAGCCGCTTCCCAAAGGCTTTTTTTTTTTTTTTTACCGGGAGGTCCCAGGGATCGAACCCGGGTCCCTCCATATGGGAGACGGACATCCAACCAGTTGAGCCACATCCGACCCCCCTCCCTAATATTTTTTTACGTAACATTTTATGTAATCTAAGTATCTTTTAAAAATAAATTCAAAATACATTTAAAAAAAAACTCAAAAAAAGGAAGTTAAGCAATCTTAATTTGTTATTTACAATAATTAGTAGCAAAATTTCAAACTGATGAACTAGTATATATAAATATCTAATCCAGGGAGCAGATGTGGCTCAAGCAGTTGAGTGCCTGCTTCCCACATGGGAGGTCCCAGGTTCGGTTCCCGGTGTCTCCTAGAAAAAACAAAAACAAACAACAAACAAAATATATGGGAAAAAAAAAACACAGGGGAGCTGATGTCACTCAATGGTTGAGCACCAGCTTCCCACACATGAGGTCTCGGGTTCAATCTCCGGTGTATGTATGTATGTATGTATGTATAAATAGCTAATCCATTCTGGTTAAAGATGATGGTTGTACTTATCTCCTCCCTCTCTCCAAACTCCACTAAATGACAGTACAAGAATTTTCTCTAAGGCTTATGTCTTAAAACCCCACAAGATAGAGAAAGATGACAGAAACATACTTTTAGAAACTAGAAAAAAGAAGGAAAAGTCTTAACACATATATATCACCTAGATCTCCTCCCCTACTCTGGCAAAAAAAAAAAACCAACCCAAAAACCTGGGAGCGTGGGGGGCGGATGTGGCCCAAATGGCTGGGCGTCTGTCTCCCATATGGAGGGACCTAGGTTCGATCCCGGGACCTCCCGGTAAAATAAAAAATATATATATAGAAGGCGCATGGGCTGCCAGGCTGTGTGTGCCGGTGAGCCGCCAGGCCCCGGGAGCCATGCAGCAGGATGATGACGTAACAGGAGAGAGACGCAGGGGAGAGACAAGACGAGGTGCTCCGAAAGCCAGGAACTGAGGTGGCGCAGGTGGCAGGACACCTCTCTCCTACATCGGGGGTCTCCAGGATGGAATCCTGGTGAGGACTGGAGGAGGAGGATGAGAAGAGATGGCAGGAAACAGACACGGAGAATTGCCCAGCGAATGGACACAAAACAGCAAATGGGCAAGGGGGGGCAGTTAAAATGGATAAAGTAAATAAGTAAATCTTAAAAAAAAAACAAAAAAACCTGGGAGCGGACACCCAGGACTCCAAGATGGCGTCTGTCCTACCAGTGAAGGAGAAGAAATTGGTGGATGTCAAATTAGGGAAGCTGCCAAGCTGGATACTGATGTGGGATTTCACCCCTAGAGGCACTGCTGGAGCCTTTTTTACTACGGGTATTACAAGAAAGTGGATGGGGGGCGGATGTGGCTCAAATGGTTGGGCCTCTGTTTCCGATATGGAGGGACCCAGGTTCGATCCCCAGGACCTCCCGGTAAAAAAAAAAAGAAAGTGGATGTGAAGAAAGGCAGCATCGCTGGGCTTTCTACGGTGCTGACAGTGTGTGTGGTTTTCAGCCACTGCCTCTCGTACAAGAAACTCAAACATGAACGGTTGCGCAAGTACCACTGAGGAACCAGTGTGGATGCATTCCACATTTCTGACTGTGCCCACATCTGCCCTGGCCTCTCCTTCACAAACACAATACTTGAAGAATCCTTTCATATACTACTTGAGAACGAATGACCAATAAAAGATGACCAGTATATATATAAAAACCCTGGAAGGTCCCTAAAAATGGTAAGATGAAAGGTTGCTGGTCTTGGGGTTACAAGGCACAAGTGAGAGAAAAGACAGTGAATCTAGGCAGAGTAAACAGAAAGCCACAGATCTTTCCTCCTTCCCTCTTCCCTGACTCAGCTCCTGGAACATGGAAATCCAGGCTTAAACATCTTCTGTAATCTGGCCAGCACAATAGACAGGGCAAAATATACGTACACCAGGAGTTCCTAAAAAAAAAAAAAAACCTGCCAATGAGGGTGTTTTCAAGACTCATCTAAACAAAAACCCCATCCACCTTTTTTTTTTTTTTTTTTTAAAGATTTTTATTTATTTATTCATTTATCCCCCCCTTGCTGCTTGTGCTCGCTGGGTCAGCTAACCACGCCGTGCGGGCGGGCCTGCCCTCACCAGGAGGCCCCGAACCGAACCCGGGGCCTCCCATATGGTAAAGGGGAGCCCCACTGATTGAGCCACAGCCGCTTCCCAACCCCCATCCACCTTTTAATGTCTCATTCTTGGGCAGACAAAAACAAGCAAGACTCAAAATGGCACTGTATTTCTCAAAATCTCAATACCAAATGCTATATAAGACCACAAAACAAAATTCTGAGGGAAAAAGATTTTCAGTCTAGAATTCTATTCACAGCCAACTATCAATCAAGTGTGAGGATAGAATAAAGATTTTTTTTTGACATGAAAGGAATTAAGAATAAATCATCTAAAGTTCACGGGTTAAAGCCACCCTGATTTCAATTGAACTTTTAAAGATTTTGTGACTGTTTGGGTTTGAATCAGGGCATGGATTGAAATAATAAATACTGAGAAGCAGCTGTCCTGGAGGAAGAATGAAAGAACACTGAAAAATACCAATAAGAATCATTTGGGAAACAAACAAACAAACAAAAGTATAAATCAAAAAGTGGAAGACATGAGATTAAGGAAAAAGAAAACCCAACACAAGAGAAGCAAAGGGGAATCCCCAGGAAGAGGGTGAAGGGAGATCCCACGGTGACTCTGACATAGCAGGCCTGGCACCCAAGTCCAAGCTGGGAGAGATGGCTCCAAAAAGATGAAAAGTAAGAGAACAGAACAAATGCCTAATGTAATCTGAACAAAGAGGAAATTTAGAAAATGGAATAATTTAAGGATAAATAAGTGGCAAGTCATAAAAATCTAAACAAACAAAAAAGACTACAGAAAGAACTCAAAGTTATGCAAAGAAGGAAAAGTAATCAAGGCACCCTACACAACTCAGCTGTGAACAACTTCTACATGGTCTTAAGAATGTAAAACCTGAACAACGATCTGATGAAAATTATGATTATCGTGGGATGATAGGGGATAAAAGATGTACATATGGAAAATAGGGGAGGTGGCAACAGGTTTAAAATCAAAATCCTCATCTTCCTCTTAATGGGAAGTAAATAGAAAATGCTTAAAACTGGAAGAAAAAAAAAATCAAGAAATAGTAGGGTAAGTATGTAATTTAGAAATACAGACATAAATGTCAAACAAGTGAAAGAATGAAAAACATTACTTCTGGCTTGCCATAACCTGACTTTTTTTTTTTTTTTTTTTTTTGTTTTTTTTTTTTTTTTTTTTTTTCCTTTTCCCCCC
This sequence comes from Tolypeutes matacus, assembly GCA_026826555.1. Lineage (NCBI taxonomy): Eukaryota > Metazoa > Chordata > Mammalia > Cingulata > Chlamyphoridae > Tolypeutes > Tolypeutes matacus. Next base: position 9,545,054 of record JAKSZT010054523.1, on the reverse strand, counting down.
CCCCCTTGCTGCTTGTGCTCGCTGGGGAACTGAACCCGGGGCCTCCCATATGGTAAACGGGAGCCCTACTGATTGAGCCACAGCCGCTTCCCTATAACCTGACTTTTAATTACATGTTTGTGTATAAATAAAACCTTGATGAAATACAAACTTAAAAAAAATGAATCAATTTGCTAAAAGAAATGGGAAAATGTCACTCTTGTCCCTGGATAGACAGCTTCTTTTTAAAGTTCTGTACACTTGGGGCCATTATCCATAAAGCTGGTATTAGACAAAGGACGTATCAATGTCCAAAATGAATTATTATAGTGGACCATAGGATCAGTACATTCAATTTTTTATGTATATTAGCTATAAATAAAGATCTGTAAAGAAAACAATAATTTGATTAAAAATCTAAAATCTTAAAAGATGGGTAAAGTTAGAAATGAACTGGATAGTAATGAGTCCTAAAGATGCTAAAAAAGAAAAAGAAAAAGATTAAAATGATTAGAAAGGAATCAATGTGAACTAAGATTGCCAAATGAAATGCCAAAATTCTAGTTACTGGGGATGAAAGTCTTTTTCTGAATATTAAAAAAATTTTACTTTTTCATGATCCTTACCTTTCAACAAATTTAACATTGCTTTAAATGAAAATGATGAACTAGAAAAGCATAAACATTTAAAAGCTGTGAAAACAGTCTCATTCAATATAAACTGTTGTAAACTTTATGAGTAATTAAATACAGCAAGTGTTTGGTAAATCAGGAGAATTTGTTGAATCGACCATTTAAATTGATCATTCACCATACTAGTTCTGAATGAAATGATTTTTCAGGAAATGGGCTTTTAGCAAATTGACCTAGATAGATAAGCTTTAGGGAAGCCTAAATTGGAGGTTATTTTGCTCCATAGTGGACATCTGGCAATGTCTGGACACATTTGTGGTGCTCAAAACTGAAGGAAGCCTACTGGCATCTAGTCAGTAGAGGCCAGGGATGCTGTAAACATATAATTCACAGGACAGTCCCCCACAACAAAGATTCACCTGGTTCAAAATGTCAATAGTGCCAAGATTGAGACACTGAGCTTTAGGGGAATGAAACTCATTTCCCCCTAAGCCTGACCTCTTATGTTCTTTTTTTCTGTTGGTGACACCACTATTTATCTTCTTGACCAAATGAGAAACTTAAGGAGTCATCATTCTCCCTCTCCCCACACTTCCTAATCAAATCAGTCACCTTCTCTCGATTTCTACCACTACTAAGCTCATCTTCTCTGGCAATCTCTCCTAACTCATCCTCCTGCCTCTGCTATGACCGCTCTTGTCTACCTTCCACACTGAAGCTATCAGCAAGGCCATTCTTAACTTTCATTTCATGTGGCATTAACACTGGAAAAAAACAAACAAACAACAAACAGTGTTAGATCCTAAACATCAGGACTGATGGCAATTTCTTATCTTTATGCTTCTGATTAGGCTGTTCCTTCTGCCTTGCTCCCCTCTCCTATCCCTGATCCTTCACTTAAAATACTTGACTATGAGCTCCATGTGTACAAGAACTGACCCATCTTTGTATTCTCAATACACAGGATCTGACTTGAAATTGATGAAATTGATGGATGAAAAAACAGCGAGCAGATGTGTGGCTAGAGTATTAAGTATAAATAGGGGAGCAGTTAGAGATAAAGCTAGAAAGGTGGGCCATGAGCTTCAAATACTAAACCAAAGACTTCAGATAATCTAGTTTTTGTTTGTTGTTGTTGTTGTTGTTTTCAGAATAACACTACAAAAGCTGCCTAAAGAGGGAACTAGCATTACAAACTCCATTATGTGCAACAGGCTTTATTATTTTCTTTAACCACAACAACTCTGGGAAGGTAGAAGATGTTATTTCCCCTTTGACAAGTGAAAAAGATGAGGCACAAACAAGTAAATTAACTTGCCCATGATAAGTTATTTAGATCTGAAGACAGGTTTCAAATCCAAGTCTGTAATTCCAAATCCCAACTTCTCCTTTTATGTTTGTTTTTTGTTGTTGTTCACGCTATCTCAGATGTGTCTTCTGTTCCTCCCTCCACCACACTCTTAGTCAGGTTCCATCTTTACCTCTCATTTCAAAGCCCAGACTCTCTCTACTACATCTCCCTTAAGGAAAGTAGTCTAGGGTTTAAAAAAAAAAAAAAAAGAGGTAAGAAGATAATCTCACTGGAATGAACTACAGATGAGCAGAACAAAGATTCCTGCTCTCATGGAGCTTTCAGTATACCAGGGGAAACTGACAAAACACAATAAACATAAGAAATATATAAATTATATAGTATGTTAGAAGGTAATAAATGTAATAGAAAAAGAAACAAAGTGACATTTGAACAAGACCTAAGGAAGGGAGAGTTATTAGCCATGTGTTTTTCTGGAGGAAAAAGAATTTCATACAAAGAAAAAAGTAGTGCAAAAATTCTGAGACTGGAGTTTGCCTGTGTGTTCAAATAGCAGTAAGGAGACACCTAGGCATAGAGTGTAGCGAGTGAGGAGAGAGGTCGAAGATGAGGACAAAAAGGTAAAGGGAAGCCAGATCATGGAAGACCTAATCCTTGTAACAACTCTATGAGGTTGTTACTATTACCAATCCCATTTATAAATGAGGTATCTGAGGCACAAAGAAATTAAATAACTTGCCCAAGGTCACACAATAAAATGCTATGTCAGATTATAAACTAAGGGTTACTATTGTTGGTGGCTTAAAAACATGTCCCTAAAGTCTTCAGCACAATTCCATTGATACAGGGTCCACACCCTCTTCTCTCTGAATCTGGCTGGGCTTGTGACTGCTTTAACCAAGAGAGAATGGAAGAAGCAACAATAGATGACTTCTGAGGCAGGGTCTGTCTGCCCTGTTTGCTGAAACACAGAGCCACCATAGGAGAAGTCTCACTATACCAAACCTCCATGGAGAGGCCCAAGTAAGCACTCTGGCCAATAGGCCCAGCTGAACCCAACCTCCTAACCATACCTGCCAAAGTGCCAGGTATGTGAGCAAAGAAGCAGTCTAGGAAATGGATCCTCCAGCCCAGCTAGTCAAATCCCCCTAAACTCAACATCCCCTACAACTGAGTTCCCAGACATAGAGGAGCAGGGACAAGCCATCCCTGTCTGAATCCCTGACCCACGGTCTATGACCATAACACAGGGCTGTTGCTTTTCACCACTACATTGTGGAGTGGCTTGTTCCACACCAATAATAACTAGAACTACGCAGTAAGCAGGAAATAAAAGTTAAGAACCTGAACTAAGCTGATAGAAATGGAGGAAGGAATTGGAATACATTACCATGGTATGTGGAGGGTTCTTTATCACTGAAGAACTTTAAGAACAGGATAATAAGTCTAAATAACAACCTTTTTTTAATGATTTAAAAGAAGAAAACATAAGCTCCTCTGCCTACTCCACTAGTAAAGCTACTATATGATCAGTGGCAGACCTAAGACAGGCAAGGACTGGTCAAGGGAAAGACAAGGAAAGAAATGGATATAGTGTGTGAAAAGTGTCATTTAAAAAAAACAACAACAAACAGCCGAAAATGCCACCAGCAACAAAAACTGCTTGCCCAGGTAAAATTATTCCTCTGGATAAAGAACTATACACCTAAGGGCAGAAGGCTGACTTAGGAAGTGGTTCTAGGTCTACTTCTCTCCAGGATTCTCATTCTAGAATTTGCTATTGTAATGAATGCAGTCATAAAAGGACCAAATGAATAAAAAACAGGGTTATACAAAATTCTGGAATCAAAACCTTTGGGTTCAACTTATTCAAATTTCATATTAAATTTCATGAAAAATGTCCATAGTACAAGTCTCAGTCTTTAATATTCCAGCCCAAAGCAATTGTTTATTAGCAAGAAATACAGACAAAACACCTCCTGCTTTATTCAAGCTTCAACTTAGAACACCAAGCTCTCATGTAACCCCCAGAAGCAATGCCTGGTCAGGTCAGATTATATAAGACCAGCCCTGGCTAAGCAGCTCATGAGGCTAGAGTGCAGTGCTAAAAAAAAAGTCTAGGCTGAAGAAAAAGTGAGACTCCAGAAAGAAGAGTCTTTTTCTTACAGTACCAACTTCCTCCTGCACCATTACACTGTACAGACAGGTGCCTATGGGTCAGCACCAACCCCTTATTACTTTTTACAGATAAACCCCAAGCACCTTCTTTAACTTCTTGTGTAAGATAAGACTTTAAAGCTGGGAGACTCCCAGATAGATTTTTTTTCTCCTTCAAGTTTAATTTAAAAATTGTAAAGGGATGTGAAAAAGGTGAGTTTCTGATTAAATCCTCCAGTGCTGATCAGAATGAACTGCACTCCCTGACTCTTACTTCCAACCTGTGAAACAAGTTCCAGGGATAAAATGTGGTTATATCTTAAATTAATAAAATCCAAACAATTACCTTTCTAAATCAAAGATAACAGTTACTATTAATTAAACTGTGTATAATTCTCTTTTAAGTAATTATAATGTAAATCATGCCTAGCATAAATAATAAAATGACCAAAATTCTACTGATCCACTCAAACTGAAGTAAGACCTATCCCTAACCACTTTGACCTGACATAAAATCTCTCAATTCTTCAGACATACTTAGGAAAAAAAAAAAATTCCCATCAGCTTGGTTCAAAGAAAGTAGCTGTGCAAGCTAAAAGCAGATTAAGGGAAACGGATATGGCTTAAGTGACTGGGCTCCCATCTACTATATAGGAAGTCCAGGGTTCGATTCCCAGGGCCTCCTGGTAAAAGGCAAGCTGGCCCATGTGGCGAGCTGACCAGTGAGGAATGCCGGCTCCCGCAGAAAGCTGGCACAGCAAGATGACACAACAAAAAGAGACACAGAGAGACAATAAGAAACACAGCAGACCAGGGAGTTGAGGGTACAAGAGATTGAGCGCCTCTCTCCCACTCCACAAGATCCCCAGATCAGTTCCCGGTGCCACCTAAAGAAAAGACAAGTAGATAGCGAGTGCAAAACAGTGGGGTGGGGGGATAAATAAATAAATAAATCTTTAAAAGAAGAAGAAGAAGAAGAAAAAAAAGGCAGATTAAATGGGGAAGCAGATGTTGCTCAAGCAATTGGGCGTCCACTTCCCACATGGGAAGTCCCGGGTTCGGTTCCCAGTGCCTCCTAAAGATAAGCCACAACGAGCCAAAAGCGGAGGTGGCTCAAGCAGTAGGGCACTTGCCTCCCATATGGAATGTGCTGGGCTCCGTTCCCCATGCCTCCAGAGGAAGACAAGCAGACAAAGGGAGCCATCTCGGGAGGAGGGGGGCAAGGAGGGGAGGAAGAAATTAAAAATTTTAAAAACATAAATAAATGAGAGCTGAATAATTTACTTTGAAAAAGCAGATTAAATGAAACCACATTACATATTTTAAATGAAATATTAAACAAGGTGCTTAGTTATATTGTATAAAGCAAGTGATTGACAAATAACTATTTTTATATTCTCCATAACCACACTTTCTTACAAAGAATTAGTTTTTTAAAACTCTTGGCAATTAACCCAATCCCAATCAAAATCCCAACATCCTTCTTTACAGAAATGGAAAAGCCAATCATTAAATTTACATGGAAGGGTAAGGGGCCTTGAAGAGCCAAAACCATCCTGAAAAAGAAGAATGAAGTTAGAAGACTCACACTTCCTGATTTTAAAACTTATTAGAGGGGAGCAGATGTAGCTCAAGTAGTTGAGCATCTGCTTCCAATGTATGAGGTCCCGGGTTCGATCCCCGGTACCTCCTAAAAATAAAAACAAAACAAAAACACTTATTACAGGGGAGTAGATATAGCTCAAGTGGTTAAGCACCTATTTCCCATGTATGAGGTCTGGGCTCAATCCCCTGTACCTCCTCAAAATAAAACAAAAAAAAAACAAACGAAAAAACCAATTCTCATTGGGAAGTGAATGTAGCTCAGTGGTTGAGCACCTGCTTCCCACAGATGGGGTCCTGGGTTCAATCTCACATAACCAAAACCTGTCTAGACATCAGTTTTTCTATTTCACAAGACAAGAAACTTTGATGACTATTTGCATTAACTAATAATGAGTTCAGGTTGCTTTTCCATACACATCAGGAGCTGTTAAATAATTGGTAAAGCCCTGAGCCTTTGGTTCTTTGGCAAATAGCCCAACCTGACAAAGTGTCTCATGCTTTGAAATTTATTTTTTATTTTTATTTATTTATTTATTTTTTAAAAGATTTTATTTATTTATTCATTTATCCCCCCCTTGCTGCTTGTGCTCACTGGGTCAGCCAACCACACCGTGCGGGCGGGCTTGCCTTCACCAGGAGGCCCCGGGAACCGAACCCGGGGCCTCCCATATGGCAAACGGGAGCCCCACTGATTGAGCCACAGCCGCTTCCCATGCTTTGAAATTTAAACAAAAAAATGTTTCTAATTTTTCCAGTATAGGAACATGGAATTAGTCCACAGCTCTTTCAGTTGTAGAACATGAAATAAAACAAAAACATTCTTTTTGCCTTTAAAAAGCATCTTATTTTACATATTAATCAACCATTATGTATGGACCAGATTTGGATTCTCATCTGAACAGTGTTAAATAAAGACAACTGAGGAAATCTGAACACTGACTGGATAATTACTATTAAGAAATAATGGGGGGAAGAAGATGTGGCTCAAGTGGTTGGGCTCCCGTTTACCATGGCAGGCCCCGGGTTCCTGGTAAAGGCAAACCAGCCTGCACAGTGCGGTGAGCTGAGCTGACGCAGGGCGCAGAGAGCTGGCGCAGCAAGATGACACAAAAAAGGGAGACAAGCAGACAGAGAAAAATGCACAGCAAATGGACACAGCAAACACATGCAGCAAGGGGGGATAAATAAACTAATTAATTCTTTAAAAAAAAAACAAAACAAATAAAGGGGATTTTTTTAAGGCAGGATAAAGGTATTGTGGTTATGGTTTTTTGTTTTTTTTTAAGAGGTTTTATCCCTTCCAAAAGCTTTATAGATGAAATGATACAATGCATTGAATTTGCTTCAAAATAATCTTGGGAGGGGAGATAAATGAAGTAAGACACTGGGTATTGATGGGGGCTCACTATATACCAGGGTTTCTCAACCCCGGGACAACTGATACTTTGGGCCAAATAATTCTTGTTTTGGGGCCAAATAATTCTGTGTATTGCAGAACATGATATTTAGCAGCATTCCTAGCCAATCCCCTACCCTAAGTTGTAAGCCACTGATAAATACTATTCTATTTATTTGTTTCAAATTTTCCATAATAAATTGTTCTGCTTTTTAAAAAATCTTATTTTAGTTACACCGTGTTATCAGTACAGCTACATCTCCCTATTTGAATAATTAGTAAATAAGTTTTAGAGAAACAACCTGGTATTGGAGAGCTGGGGACTAAGAGAGGCTCAACTACTAAACAGTCAGTGATCACATGCAGCTCCTGCTGCTTTTCTGAGTCTCAGCTTCCTCATGAGATCAGATTGTTTGACTAGTCCCTTTGAGTTATAAAATGATTTGATAATAATGAACTTTTATATATCCATCAGTTAAAGGTGGATATTCACATTTGGAAATTAAATGAAAAGAGTATCATATAAGGATGAAGATAATACTCTTCATGCCAAATTTCTGCCTTTTAGTATTCTTGCTCCCATAAGCTACATTCTTTTCACGATTATATAAAACTACTTGAAATTTAGATATGATTCCAAGGATAAGTTTTTTTTAACAACAACAAAAAAAAAAAAACAAAAAAAAAAACAAAGCTGTTTTAGTCATAATAGCCAAAAATGGCCATTAATGGTAAATGGATAAAAAATTGAGATACATCCAAACAAGGAAATACTACTTGGCAATAAAAAGGAATGAATCACCAATGCTTAAATACAAATATGCAAGTAGGTTGAAAAGGAAAGGATAGAAAAAAAAATTCCAACAAATAGAGCTAGGTGGCTATATAAATAAGATAAAATAGATTTTAAGTAACAAACTGTTACAAGGGACCTCCCAGAAGATGGAGAATTAGAGGAGAGGGATCACTACTTTCCAAGAAAAATAGCTAGAGGACAGGTGGAGACAGTCTTGGAGGGCTGTTCTGGGGCTTAGGACACCAAGGGAAGGCAGAAGAGGGGGGCAAAGGAAAGCAGTCTCGACTGGCTGGACTCTCTGGAAGAATCCCGTGAGTAAAGCTGCAGCAGTGGCTGTTGGTGCCCATCCCCCCACCCTCAGAACAAACAGCAGTCTGGAAGACAGCAGCTGCTGCGGAATGAGGGGATTGCAGGGGTCCTCTTCCCCAAGAGAGGGGAGAGGGAGGGGCTAGCCTACCGCAAATTCAGATTTTGGCCAACAAACTTGGTCTGCTTCCAGGCTGGGTGGGGCTCTGACACTGTTTGCCCTGAGAGCAGGGAGCTAAAGATAATTTGCCTTCTCAAACAAGCTCCTTACTGCCCTGAGCTAGCTGCTGAGAAGGCAGAGGGAGAGAGGGTGCAGACAGCCAAGGGAGAAAAACAACTTCTGCGACAAGGCTTGGCCCACCCAGTGGACATTGCTTCTGCTGGGTAGCAGTGAATCCATCACCCCCTCCCCTTGACACCTGCATCTGGGGTCTAAGCTGAAGTCTGCCAAAGAGCACATCTTCTGGCAACCAGAAAAGTACATGAAAAGGGAAAAATATAAATAAATAAATAAATGAAATAAACAAATAAGGCAGTTAGGTGCCTTTACTGCCCCCTCTCCCAAGTCATTGGAAATTGGCCTGCACCGCATTACTGGGTCCTTAGCTCTGGTTTAAGCAGTTGAACAACTTTAGATATTTAGGACAATCCTAAATATCTAGAACTAGGTGAGCCAAGAATCCAAGGACAATGGTAGCACACAGCTAATTTAACAGTAAATCCCTAGGCAAGAGGGAGAAACTGAACCTCAGAGTAAACTCAGCATCAGAATCAGATGCCTAGACATCAGCAAAAAATTACAAACCATACTAAGAAAAAGGAAGATATGACTCAGGCAAAGGAACAAATCAAAGCTCCAGACAAGACACAGGACTTGAAACAACTAATCAATGAGGTTCATACAAATCTCCTAAATCAAATCATGGAGTTGAAAGACAACAAGGCTAAAGAAATAAAAGACATTAAGAAGACTTTGGGTGAGAGTTCCAGGAAGATGATGTCCGAGTAGGCAGTTAGGGCTCAACTCTCACAAAAACAACAGAGAAAGGGCCAAAAGCTGTCTAAGGGACCTGCTTTGGGGGACAGCGGACCACAACAGTGCTGAACAACTCCCAGGAGGGTGAGAGACAGAGAAACGAAGACACAACAAATGTTGAGTTACTAAACCCCTGCTGCAGCCAGGGAAGGCTCCCATCTCCCACCCTCAAGACATTAAGCCTGGATTAAACCCCTGGCTCACTGCAGCCTAAGACTGAGACAGGAACAGACATCTTCCTCCCTGTCAGCTGTTTCAAGGGAAGAGGGAGGATGAGTCAGAGGGCTTCTCTTCAGTGACTTCGGCCAGCAGAGCCTGCTTTGAATCTCAGCTCTGACCAGACCAGAAACACAGGAAAGTGGAGGTTGAAAGAAACATCTCTGTGGAAAGGTTCACGGATAAGCACATCTGCTGGACAGCCAGGAAACTGCAAGAAGAAAAACTGCTTTTAGGTCTCTCTTTAGCCCCACCCCTGGAAGAAAATCTGCACCCCACTGGTGAGTCTCTGGCCCAATTTTGATAACTTAAGTGAGGCAATGTTAAAGACTTAGAATAGTTGAGCCAAAAATCAAAGAGGAGCTGTGAGGGAAAAAAAAACAAACACAAGACCACTAAGCAAGAAAGAAAAATTTACATCAGAGTAAATTCACTACCATATTCAGATGCCTAGACATCAGCAAAAAATTACATGCCATACTATAGGAAACAGGAAGAAATGCCCCAGTCAATACAACAAACCAAATATCCTGACGAGCAAAAGGATTTAAGACACCACATCAACAATCACACAAATATCCTAAATCAATTCAGAGACTTGAAGGAAAATATGACTAAAGAGATAAAGGACATTAAGACAACACTGGGTGAGTATAAAGAACAATTAAAGCCTGCAAAGAAAAGTAACAGAGCTTATGGGAATGAAAGACAAGATGAATGAGATTAAAAATAACTTAGAGGCAGCACATAACAGCAGATTTGAATTGCTCAAAGACAGAATCAGTGTTCTGAGGACAGAACATAGGAACTGGAAAAGATAGGATAACAGAAAGAGAAAAGAATGGAAAAAATGGAACAGGGTCTCAGGGAATTGAACCGACAATGCGAAACACACAAACATACGCATTATTGGTGCCCCAGAAAGAGAAGAGAATGGAAAATGGGCAGAAAGAATATTTGAGGAAATAATGACCGAAAACTTCCCAATTCTTACGAAAGACATAAATATCAATATCCAAGAAGGATAACACACCACAAACATAATAAATCAGAACAGACCTACTCTGAAACACTACTATTCAGAATAACAAATATCAAAGATAAATACAGGATCCTGGAAGTATCAAGAGAAAAGCAAGGCATCACCTCAATAAGTTTAAGTGCCAACCTCTCATCAGAAACCACAGAGGCGAGAATAAAGTGGTATGATCTATTTAAGGTACTGAAAAAGAAAAACTGCCAGTCAAGAATTCTGCATCCAGCAAAACTGTCCTTCAAATATGAGGGAGAGTTTAAAGTCATCACAAACAAAAACTGAGAGAGCATGTTATCCAAAGACCATATTTACAAGAGACATTAAAGGGAGTGCTACAGCCTTAAGAAAAAACAAAACAAAACAAAAACAAGGGTGATAGACTTGGAGAACAGGGTAGAAAGGAAGAGTAGGAAGTGTAAATTAAAGGGTAAAAAGACAGACAATAGTAAGATAAGACAATGGAAAGCCAAAGACAAAATGAACAAAGTAAGTAATGCCTTTACAATAGTAATCTTGAATGTTAATGGCTTGAACTCCCTAATCAAAAGACATACACTGATTGACAGGATTAGAAATATATGTATATATATATATATAAATAACATTTTTGTAAGCAAATACACATATATGCATATATATTTATATATCATTTTGCAAATGTTTGTATGTATTGTGAAAATTTTTATTTTTACCAATAAAAAAAAAAAAAAATAAATAAATAATTTGAGTTAAAAAAAAAAAATATATATATATATATATATATAAAAGCCATGTATATGCTGTCTGTAATAGACTCACCTTAGACATAAGGACACAATCAGATTGAAAATGAAGGACTGGAAAAAGATATTCCACACAAAATGAAAACAAAAAAATGTCTCGTGTGGCAATACTAATATCAGGCTAAATAGATTTTATTTTATTTTTTTTTATTTTTTTTTTTTAAGATTTTATTTATTTATTCATTTATCCCCCCCTTGCTGCTTGTGCTCGCTGGGTCAGCTAACCACGCCGTGCGGGCGGGCTTGCCTTCACCAGGAGGCCCCGGGAAC
>JAKSZT010054523.1:9480128-9515825 GCA_026826555.1 Tolypeutes matacus | reverse complement strand
ACTCACCAGGAGGCCCCGGGAACCGAACCCGGGGCCTCCCATATGGTAAACGGGAGCCCTACTGATTGAGCCACAGCCGCTTCCCTAGTAGTGTTTCTAATACACTAGTAGTGAGCAAACTGGGGAAGAAATTTTTTTTTTTTTTTTAAGAATCAAATATCTAGAAATTAATTTAACCAGAAGTGTAAAAGATTTGTATTCAGAAAATTACAAAACACTGCCAAAAGAAACCAAAGACGACCTAAATAAATGAAAGGACAATTCCATGTTCATGGACTGGAAAACTAAGCATCATGAAGATGTCAATTCTACCCAAATTGATTTATATATGTAATGCTTACTTTAAAGAAATAGAAAAGGCAATTACCAAATTTATTTGGAAGGGAAAGGGGTCCCAAATAGCCAAAAACATCTTAAAAAAGAAGAGCAAAGTTGGAGGACCTAAGCTTCCTGACCTTAAAGTGTATTATAAAACTACAATGGTCAAAACGGCATGGTGGGAAGCGGATATGGCTCAAGCAATTGAGCTCCCTCCTACTACATGGGTGGTCCTGGGTTGGGTTCCCAGTGCCTCCAAAAGAAGACAAGCAAGACACCGAGCTGACATGACCAGCTGGCATGGAGCAGATGCAACAAGAGACACGAGGAGGAAAAATGAGACACAACAAAGCAGGGAGCGGAGGTGGCTCAAGCTATTAGGCGCCTCCTTCCCACATGGGAGATCCTGGGTTCGGTTCCCAGTGCCTCCCTAAAGAGAAGACAAGCACACAACAAACACACCGCAAATGCAAACAACAAGGGGGTGGGGAGAAATAAACAAATTAAAAAAAAAAAAAAAAAAAAAAAACAGCATGGCATTGGCATAAAAAGACACATTGATCAAAGGAATTGATTTCAGAGTTCAGAAACAGATCCACATCGAGGGTCAAGTGACTTTTGATAAGCCTACAAAGCCCACTTTTCTGGGACAGAACAGTCTCTTCAGCAAATGATGCTGGGAGAACTGGATATCCATAACCAAAAGAATGAAAGAGGACCCTTATCTTGCTCCCTATATAAGAATCAACTCAAAATGGACATAAAAGCCAGGACCATAAATCTCCTAGAAGATAATGGAGGAAAACATCTATAAGACCTTGTAGTAGGTGGTGGTGGTGGGGTCTCTTAAACCTTACACACAAAGCACAAACATGAGAAAAATAGATAAATGGGACCTCCTCAAAATTAAACAGTCTGCACCTCAAAGGAAACTTTTTTTGTTTGTTTTTTTAGACTTTTAATTTTGAAATAATTTCAGACTTAGAGGCACATTGCAAAAAATTACTAAAGAATACATAGAACTCCAATAAAGACTCTATCCAGATAGCCAGATTTACCAACTTTTAACATTTTACTACCTTTGCTATATCATTCTATCATCCATCTATTTCCTAAACATCTGAGAGTAGATCTCAAATACATCATAATCCTTAAATACTTCCATACATATTTCCTAAGAACAAGGATATTTGCTTATGTAACCATATTAAGTACAGTTATCAAGTTCGAGAAATTTAACATCAATATAAAGTATGCAGGGAAGCGGCTGTGGCTCAATCAGTGGGGCTCCCGTTTGCCATATGGGAGGCCCCGGGTTCGGTTCCCGGGGCCTCCTGGTGAGGGCGGGCCCGCCCGCACGGCGTGGTTGGCTGACCCGGTGAGCGCGGGCAGCAGGGGGGGGAAAAATGAATAAATAAATAAAATCTTAAAAAAAAAAAAAAAAAGTATGCAGTTTATATTCCAATTTTTTCAATTGTCCAAAAAATGCCCCTTTGGGCATTTTCTCTTCCATTATTAGATCCAGTTCAGGATCACACATTGCATTTAACTGGCATGATCTCTTTAGTCACTCATCTTTTTTTTCTTAAATCATGGTAACAAAAATACAATATAAAATTTCCCATCTCAGCCATGCTCAAGCATATAATTCAGTGGCATTGATCACATTCACAATATTGTGCTACCATCACCACCACCTGTTACCAAAACTTTTCTATAACCTAAACAGAATCCCTGCCTCATTTCCCCTTCCCACTGCCCCCAGGAACCTGTACTCTACTCTCTGTCTTTATGAATTTTTAGAATATTCTAGTTATTTCATATAAGTGGAATCATACAATATCTCTCCTTTCATTTCTGACTTATTTCACTCAACATGATGTCTTCAAGGTTCATCCATGTTGTCGCACGCAAGAGAACCTCATTCCTCTTTACAGCTGGGTAACAGTCCATTGTCTGTTGATCTGGATTGAATGCGTACCCCAGTTTGAACAGGTTATTGGTCAGGAAACTTTTTGAAGAGGGTAAAAAGGCAGCTATTCAATGTGAGAAAATATTTGGAAATCACACATCTGACAAAAGGTCTAACATCCATGATATATAAAGAGATTCCCCCCTCTCAATTGGAGGTAGAGTGGACATCACCATCCCAGACTCCTCAGGATGGGGGCAAAAGCTATGGACTAGAGTGGACTCACTGGTATTCTACTATAGACATATATTGTGATTCAAGCAATGGAAGAAATTACAACATTGATGTGGAGCCAGCAGCCACTGGAGGCTCTGGGAGCAGAGAGAGGGAAAAGCAGTTGTAATACAGGGGCTTTTTCGGGACTTGGGAATCGTCCTGAGTGACAATGCAATGACAGACATAGGCCATTCTATATCATCATATAACATGCAGAACTGTGTGGGAGAGAAAGTGGTCTACAACGTGAGCTATGGTCCATGCTAATGGCAAAGCCCCGGGATGTGTTTATCAATTGCAATTAATGTGCCACACTAATGAAGGATGTTTATGTGGGAGGTTGTGGGAGGTGGGGCATATGGGAATCCCTATATTTTGTGTGTAACATTTATGTAATCTAAGTATCTTTTTTAAAAAAAGAAAATAAATATTTTAGTTAAAAACAAAAAAAAAAAGAAAACACCATCATTAAAACTTTAAATTACACTGGGAAAAAAAAAAAAAAGAGATCCCACAACTCACCAATAAAAACACAAACGACCTGATTAAAAAATGGACAAAAGACCTGAAGAGACATTTTTCTAAAGAAGAAATACAAATGGTGGAAAAACACATGAAAAAATGTTCAACATCACTGGCTATTAGGGAAACGCAAATCAAAGCAACAATGATATATCATTTCACACTTACTAGAATGGCCACTATTGGGGGAAAAAACAAAAAACTGAAAACTACAAGTGTTGGAGAGGATGTGGAGAGATAGGAACACTTACTCACTACTGCTGGGAATTCGGTCCAGCCACTGTGGAAGTCTGCTTGGCGGTTCCTACAGAAATTAGATATAGATCTGCTATGTGACCCAGCAATACCATTACTAGGTTGGAGGTATATACCCGGAAGAACTGAGAGCAGTGACACGAACAGAGATCTGTACACCAATGCTCACAGCAGTGTTATTCACAACTGCCAAAAAATGGAAACAACCCAGTTGTCCATCAACTGACAAATGTATAAACAAACTGTGGTATACACCAAAATGAATTATTAAGCTTTTAAGAAGAAATGAAGTTGCGAAGCATATGACAACATAGATGAACCTGGAGGACATTATGTTGTGTGAAGCAAGCCAGGCACAAAAGGACAATTACTGTATGATTTTGTTATTGTGAACTAAAAACATCGAGCAAACTCCTGGAATTAATAACTAGAATGTAAGTCACCAGAGAATAAAATGTGGTTAGAGACTGGAAAGCTGAGGTCTAATCAGTGCAGAATTGGTAAAAAGTTGTTTGTAAATATTTGGAAATCAATAGAAATGGTGAAAGCACATCACAGGATTTGTAATTAGTAGTGCTAACATATGGGTATGACAGGGATTTGTTATTGTTGTTTTTCTTTTTCTTTTTTTGGAGTAATGAAAATGCTCTAATATTGACTGAAGTGATGAATGCACAACTCTGTGATTATACCAAATGCCACTGATCGTACACTTTAGATAAATTGTATGGTTTATGGACAACAACAAAATAGTTGGGGAGAAATACACCAAATGTACAATATGGACTATAGTTAGTAGTAATGCTTTGAGGATGTTCTTTCATAATATGTTACAAATGTTTTACAAGGACACAAGGTATTGGTGGTGGGGTGATGTATGGGAGCCCTATGTGATGTTATGCATGTTTGTTTTGTAAGTTCACAACTTTTACTATACACTTACTGTTTATGTATTCTCATATATGAATGATATACTTCAATAATTTTTTAAATGAAAAAAAAAAAAAAGAAAAAAAAAGAATGAATTACCAATACACACAAAAACATGAATAATTCTCAAAGGCATTATGCTAAGTGAAAGATGACATTTACAGGACATTCTGTAAAAGGCAAAACTAAAGGGACAGAAAAGAGATCCATGGTTGCCAGGGGCTGTGGGGTGGCGGAGGAGAACAACTATAAAGGGGCAAAAAGAAATTTGGGGAATCAAGAAAAATGTTCTATAGCTTGAGTGTGATGATGGTTACATGACTATACATTTTTCAAAACTCAAACTGAACACTTAAAAAGGATGTTTTATCTCAATAAACCTAAACAAAAAAGGTGCTTGACAGACTGAGACTCCCATTCATTCTTATGCCTTCACCACTCAGCTGGAACAACATTTAATACTCAGTTCAGTAATGATAGGCAAATAATATGGTATATGCCAATAGGGAAACTTGAGGTGTAACACTGACACATGCACACTGCACTAGGAAAGACACATAGCTTCTTCCAGAACCAGCCAATACAAGAGTTAAAAATGAAACATGTTATGGTGAATTAATGTGATGATACACTACAAACCTCTGATTTTAACAGTCAAAAAATGCAATCTTAAATAGATTACATGACAATAAGGAAAAAGCACAATCCACACCCTAGGTTGTTTTAAAATAATAAAGTCAGTCATTTCTAACAACACACAAAAAACTACAAAATGATTGAACAAATTCACCAGAGAACAAAGTAAATGGGCAAAATAAGTCAATAATAATCACAGATAATCACTACATAAACCATGCATTCCAGAGTGAAAATAAACAGTTTTCTTCTTTTAATATGCTACATTGAAATACATATGTTCATATTTGAAAGAAAAATCCACTTGGTGAAAATCTTTTATGATCACAAATCTTCTGTTTTTGGCTCCTGCTGTGGTTCAATGTAAGGTTTATTTCTCTGAGTGAAGGTCAGTGATGAAAGCTAAGCAACTCACATTTTTGCTTGCTCCACTCACTTTCAGTGTAGTCAAAGAATAGGAAAAAAGATCAAGTGAGAAACAGGTTCTTCAAAAGAAAGGCTATAAGAAAATGAGTTTACTGACCCACCTAATCCAGATTTCCTATTACTCACTCTTTATGCAGGCTTCTAATCCATCTCAGGTGATGGAACATATACCACTGCACTGCTTTCTTACTGGGTTAAAAAGCATTAACTACTGTACATTAATATACTGCAGGGATGTTTTAGATCAAGGTTTACATAAACAGAGTAAATCACCTGACAGCTAGCTATCCAACAAACAAGTGGCATTTTGAAGATTAAAATGAAGCCATTTGATCCCACTAGGCTGCAATGTGTCAGAACTATTACCGAAAGCATGAAAACAGGCAGCGCAAGGACACTTTCCTAAGAAACGGCATTTTCTTGCCAGCAATTACCTCATAACATTCATAATGAAGTTTCTTTACAAGTTACTTGCTAGATATTTTACAGAAGATAAACGGAAGATAAACAACTAAAGTGGAAGAGTTTTGAACCCAGTGCTGGGCGAGAGTTCAGGAAACATATTAACATGTCAACATTTCTTCACTGAAATTTCTACTACAAGTTGTCACTCCCTAAAAATGCCATCCCTGACTTTTTTTTTTTTAAGGAGGTACTGGGTTTGAACCCAGGACTTCACACATGGGAAGGAGGACTCAAACCACTGAGCTACACCCGTTCCCTGCTGGCATTTTTTAAAGGTTTGCATGAACAGCGTCAAACAAAAACAAAATCAAAGGTTCCATTACAGAATCGTTAAAATGTGGGCGCTGGAAGGGACCTAAGAGTTCACCTAAACCAGTATCTTAGCTAGTAAGAAACCCAAGCCCAGTGCAGGGTCCCTCACGTAGGGAGTGGCAGGGCAGAACTGGGACCCAGAGCTTTCACACTTCCAACGCAGCACTCTTTACAACACACCTTCCCTCCCACAATGCTCAACCAACTCCTTACAAACAGATTTGTATGGACGTGAAACTATTCCTTAACAAAGACTGCACGCTCATAAGATATTCTGAGCAGTGTTTTGGCAGTTCTTTCCAAAGGGGCCGCAAAGATCCCTCAGTGGTTACTTAGTTTTAGTGACTGTCCTTAATCTGAGTTCCACACAATTTTAAAGAGGTATAAAGTCACGCCACTGAACCCAATTATTATTTTTTTTTTTTAGGAGATAACCTGGGATTGAACCAACTGAGCTACCAACTGCGCTACACCCACTCCCCAATCAATTACTTTTAATCAGCTCCAGGAACATGTGTCTTTAACCTTTCTGCCTCTCAAGGGCCGCCTGCCCAATTATTTTAATGGTTAAAATAAGTAGTAAATACTGCAATGGCCTGACACACACTTGGACAACGCACTGCGCGGCAACCCGGCTCCCAAGACGCCGATTAGTAAGGCTGCAACTTAAAGGCTTTATTACTAAACCAGACGCCCGGCGTAATCAGGAACGCACTTCCCAGACCCGCACACGAGCGGTGGGAGAAGGATGCGTTCTGGTGGAAACGGTCCGACCTGGCTGCCTCTTCGGTGCCTACGGCCAGCCCATTATTTCCAGCGGGAACACCCGACTGCAGAGACTGCCGTCTGGCTCCCGGAGGCGACGGGTGGAGCGAGCGGCACTTGAGTCTCAGAAAGGACCCGATTCAAATAAATGCCACCCTGACCGTCCGCAAACGAGGACGCCCGGGTTACTTACGTTTTCAGTGTCTCGTTCATTCACCGTGGGCAATGGGGTCCTAGTGGACATTTTACTTCACTTAAATTTTGCACAATGCAAGGGTGAAAACAAAACAGCACAGCCCTAGGAAGCCAGCGATGAGCGTCCTCGAGTCCCCAGCGGTTCTGGAGCAGCGCCGCGGGGGAGGGTGGCTTCCCCCCACACACGGTCTTCTAGACCCCGGGCCTGGCCGGGGCCGTCCCCCGCCGGGTCCCGGGGATCATTCTCTCCCCGTCCCCCGACCGCGGCGAGGAGTCCCCGCGGGCGGAGGCGGCGGGGCCCGGCTTGCGGGTGGCTGGGAGGCGGCGCGCAGGAGCGGCAGGCTGCGGGTCCGCCCGCCGGCGTCCCGCGCCTCAGGGCGCCCGGCGGGCCCGGGTCCCCTCCACTCCTCCTCCGCTCCCGCCCGTCGCGCCGCGGGTTTCAGCGCGGCGGCCTCGACACAGCGACGCCGGCGGCCCCTCAAGAGGAGGAGGAGGAGGAGGATGTGGAGGAAGTGGCGCTCAAGACAGGTCGCCGCGGGCCGCGGACGCCAACCACAGAAGGGCCCTGCGGAGGGGGGGCCCGCGCCCGGCTGCCTTCCTCTCTCCGGCTCGCTTTCCGCCTCAGCCTTCGCCCGAGCGGCCGCCGCTGCCGCCACCCCCGGCACCTCCAAGCCTTACAGACCCAAGATGGCCGCCCCTCGGCTTCCTCTGCTGCCTCCGGACGCAGGAAGTGACGACACGGCGCCTCCCGGAGTTGGACCAATCAGCGCGGCCTGAGGAAGCCGGCCCGGCTGCTGTTGCTAGGGGCGACTCGGTCCTGTCCGGGCGGGAGGGGGCGGCGCCGAGGGCCGGGAAGGACTGGCGGGGTCCGCGCGGGCAGCTGGGGGTGGCGGGAGCCCACCGCCGGCCGCGAGCGGACGAGAGAGCCGGGAAACGGCCCAGGGCGGCGCCCTGAGCCCGACCGCGGGGTTGGCGTTACCAGGGCTGCTCGGGCGCCTGCTGTGTGCGGAGCTGAGGTCGCATCCCCAGGGCTGCGCTAAGCGGAGTGGGCCCCGGCGGCCGCGGTGGGGCCGGCGCTGGGGGAGCCCGCGGTCCCGCGACGCGTTCGGCCAGCCGGGATCCAGCCAGCAAACCTGCCCGCCACCGACTTCGGGCGTCTGCGGGGGCCGTGGCAGGGGCCAGGCACCCCTGCGGCCGCAGGCGCGCCCTGCGCTCGGGGCGCTCGCGGTCCAGAAGGGGACGCCGCCGGCCGCCGCCCCAGGCCGCCCGGCGTGGAAGGGTGCAGTAGCAGGGGCGGCCCAGAGGCGGCGGCGGCGGGGGAGGCAAAGCGGTCGTGGTCACCTGGAGGCCCAGTTCCTCCTGCCCGTAGGGGATTTACAACCTGGCTCGGCCACGCGAGCGTGTAGCTGCTGGAGGGCTGGAAGCGTTCCTGGGTCGCACCTGCGGCCGCGCTCGGTGAAAAAGCCACCTCCCCGGGAAGCGTTCCTTGGCCCGCTCACCTCTGCAGGTTTGCGGGGCCTCTGGCCAGCAGAAGCTGGAACCCACAGGTGCAGGAGGGACAACGGTATTGCCTGCGGTAACATGAACTGCTACTGAGAGGCTTCCTTGTGGGTATATTTGTCACCTCATTTAAGCCGCAGGGTTACCCTATAAGATGGGCAGACACACAAGGCAATTGGAAGCCCAGAGAGGTTCCAGTGACTTGCCCAACATGCCAAGGTTCACAGCTGGGCTTTGAACCCTTTCCCAAAGACTTGATAATAGGTAACACCTTAGAGTGGCTCTGTCTTGCTGTGTGTGCGTGCGCGCGCGTCTGTGTGGCTTCACCAGCAACTGCACCGCCTTATTCTGCCTAGGCTAGCCCCTGCTCTGTGAGACTTACATGACCTTAAACAGCAGAACTACGCCCAGAGAGGCCAGCTGCTCACCCTATAAAGCATGTGATGACTGAGCTGGAGGGGGTCTCCCATCTCACACTCCCTGGCAAGTGCTCTCCCAGCCCTGTTTTAATTGCTCTTCTCTTTCTCCCGCTTTGGCCAAGCAGGGATGGTTGAATTCCCACTAGTTAAATGTGTGCTTCCTCCAGCTCATCTGAAATGTGGGTTATGATAAGATGGAGGTGGGCAGCACAGGTGTTGTGGGAACCCCAAGCAGGGGCATGTAGCCCACCTTGGGGTGTTGGGTCAGAGAAGGCTAACTGGAGGGGAGGATGTGCCACTCCTAGCCACAGCCTCCCATCTCTAGCATGCCATTGCCCTCTCTCTCGCAGGGCAGTGGGGAGTTAGTGCAGAGGTCACCAGGCATCCCAAGCAGAAGGACACCTGTGTGGAGGCCCAGAGGGAGGAACATGTGGTGGGTGTGGGAGTCGGCAAGAGAGCACTGTTGGGAGGTAAGATGGAGGGGCAGGCTGGAGCCAGGCCAGGTTGGGACATAGCGTGACATGGGTTCTGCATCCAGTCCTGACGACGGGAATGTCAACGAGGCCAGCTGAGAAAACACTCTGAGGACCCACAAAAGAATTTCAGGCAGGAGCTGAGAAAAAGCATAGGGGCAATTCAGAATGTTCCATACTGGCCAGAAAAGTAGCCGGAAGGATTTGGTTTCCGCCCAGGTATGAATCAGTGAATGCCAACAATTAGGAAATGAAGCTGACACTACTTAACTCATACTGCTTCTGGTTTTCACGAAGGCTAGAATTAAAGAAGCACTTTGAACTTTTCATTGCATTTATATCAAATGACATCACTGCAGTATAAAGAGCTGGAAATGGGAGGTGAGGTGGTGTGCTGTGCAGAAGGGAAAGCATTGTTCTGTGTCTGTCAGGAGGGCCCTCTGTGGCCCTGAGACGTGAGGCTCTGTGGCCTGGAGGGAAGGTCAAAGTCTGGAAGTCCTGAGAAGGCCTTCTCATCGCTTTTCATATTGTTTGAATCCTTTCTTCATATTAAAAAGGTTCTACCCCAAGCTTCCTAAACTAAAAAGGTGTAACTAAATACAGCATGCTGTGTATGTGCCAGGCAGTGCTTTGCTTTCACAGCAAAAAAGAAGGCTAGGGGCGGATGTGGCTCAGGCTGTTGAGCACCCATGTGGAAGGTCCTGGGTTGGTTCCCAGTGCTTCCTGAAAAACCAAAAACAAACAATGAGCAAAACAAATGAAAAAAACCAACTCAAGGAAGCCTATGTGGCTCAATGGTTGAGCGCCAGCTTCCTACGGATGAGGTCCCGGGCCCTGGTACCTCAAAAAATGAGAAAGGAAGGCCATCATGAGATATCAGATGAAGATAATCTAGTCCTACTTTGCCCCTCCAGGTCAGATGAACCTCAAAAGAGGTGAGATGATTAGCTAGTTAGCAGCAGAGCCAGAATGAGGGGGGAGGGGGCCCGGAGGCAGATCTCCCAAACCCTCCGAGGCTGTGTCTTTGTTCAACAGCTAATTTGGGCATGTGCCTGAGGAGATAGGCATCATCAGCACCCCACCACACTGGAGCACCAGAAAGGTAGAAAGAACCTGGGTGCCTGAAGACATCTTTGAGGGGCTGCACTAGCATTGGGACGGATCTGCAGACTTCTCCTTATGCTAGAAAAATAATGTGGGGGGGCTGGGGGGGGCATGTGGGAATCCCCTATATTTTTTATATGGCATTTATGTAATCTATCTTTTAAATATATATATATATATATATATATATTTTTTTTTTTTTAAAGAAAAATAAACAGCTGCTTGTTTAAGCCAGTCCAGCTGGATTGTCTGTTACTTACAGCCAAGTGCATTCCCAACCCACAGTGCCACGTTGAGTGCTCAGCTCTCCTGGCCCTGGGCCTGTGCTCTCTCACTGCGTCTTGTTTGGACAGGAAGAGGGGAGGCCTGCTTCAGCGCTCACGAATGCATGCTGCTAATGTGTAGCTGATGGGAAGTGGACAAACAGCTGAGCACCAGCAGCGGAGAAGAGGAAGGTGATAATTACGGGACACCAGGGGCCATCGGGCTTAGAGCAGGGGAAAGAGGAGAGGCTGCAGGGGGCAGTCCCTGGTTCACCCCAAGTAGGCCACAGAGGCTTGGAGGCTTTGGGAAATGTGAAATCCACTTCAGATTCTGCCCCGGTTCTGTCCTCCTTTTTCAGTTCACTGCCCTGGCCCCCTTCTTCCCCTGGCAAGGCCACTGTGGAACTCTGGGAACTCTACTTCCAGGCCCAGGAGGCGCCTGAGGGACTCTCACCTCCAAGCCTTTTTCCAGCCATTCCGCCTGCCTAGAATGCTTCTCCCTGTTTACCTCTGTCTCCTGAACCCGCCATCACTATGCAGGGGTGTCTTCTCACTTCGTCCTGGTCTAGCCCCCAGTGAACTCCCACCCCCACCCAGCCTCAGCCAAGGGAGCTTTTGTTGCCTGAGGTCCTTCACTGGTCTTAGTGTTGTGCTCCTGCTGTGTACCTGGTCATTTATTGAGCTCCACCATGTACCTGACACTGCATCCCGGCACCTGTGCTGAGACCACGAACTCCCCACTGCCCTGTGAGGGAGATATCAGTGGCGTGTTAGAGATGGGAGACTGAGGCTAGGAGGGGCACTCTGACTTGTCCAGTGTCCCCAGCAAGCAAGGGGTGGGGGGGCAGGATTGGGCTCATCCCCAAGGGCTTACTGGTGAACAGTATAGTTCTGTTGAAGGGATTTTCTACCCTTCTGCCTTTCACAGTACTGCATCCTTCCAAGGTAACTGCAGATGGAAAGCTTCTTAGACGGATTGTAGACTTCCTTGCCGCCTTAAACACTGTTCTGAAAATAATTTCAGCTTTTATCAATAACTTTGATCAGAGCCATCTTTTTATCACTTCCCTGGAATGCCCTTGGGTGATATGGAGATAGACAGGGCCTTCTGTCCCTGCACCAATGGCCCCAGAATATTGAAATGTTCCAGTTCTCCAGTCTGCTAGAGACTGTATATGTATCATATGTGTATGGATTGTACATGTTATTGTGTATGTGTATGACCTTCTGTTGTCTGTTCGGTGTCATTCCTAGATTCTGACAGTGTGTCTCTCTAACATCCCCCCTTCCGCTGTCCACTCTACTTTGGGCTGAGAAAACCCATCGTTTGCACCGTGTCCAAAGGTCTATGGTAGAGAAGCAAGGGTTTTAGAATTTGAACCCTGGATTTAAACCCTGGCTGTGGCAGTAAAGGCTGGGTGACCTTGGGAAAATCACTTCATGGTCTCAAGGCTCAATTTCTTAATCAGTAAAATGGAAATACTGACGCCTGCGGCTCACAGTTGCTGTGGGATTCAAGGAGGTAAAACCCCAGAGCAGCCAGTAATAGCAGGTGCAGAGCTCAGCCCGGTGTAGCAAGGGGAGGGAAGAGACATATAAAACTAGTCATAGCATTTCTGTGCGTTATGGAAAAAGCGGAGATCAACCTAAATTGCCATTATCTGTATCAATGAATAATATGGATATTTACACAAAGAAATACTATATAGCAGAGAGAACTACTTTATTACAACTAGACACAACAATGTGAACGAATCTCAGGAACGTAATACTGAGGGGGAAAAAAATTCTGGGAAGGCGGAACCCTCCACTCCACACCCGCGCCCAGCCTGTGCCATTTCCTGCCCAGGGGCGACCTGGCTGCCCCGCCCGAGCCCACCCACGGAAGCTCCAGGCCGCGTCCTCCCTCGCCCACCGCCCCCCCTGGAATGGGTGGGCCCCCGTTTCACAGAGGAGAGAAACGGACCCTCGTCGGGGCTGAGGAGGAGGGTGGGCCGGGTCTGCGCCCCGCAGCCGCCCCTTGAGGACCGGGTGCCTGCGGAGGCTGGGCAGTGAGAGCGGAAACGGCCGGAGGAGCGCGCGGGGCTCCGGCCCTGACGGCGCGGGAGTTTGAGGGGCCCCGCCGGGCAAGGCTCGCTGGCCGCGGGAGCAGCATCAGCCGAGGGGCGTCCGCACCAGGAAGCCCCCCGGGCAGCAGGGCCCGGCACCCCCACAGGGAGCGTGGTGTGCAGGCCTGGGCCACAGCGCGGCGCTGCCCGCGGCCTCTCCACGTCGGGCCTGGGCCACGGGTGCGGGACCCCCAGCTGTGGCTACGCTGCGGCTGCTGCGAGGAGCGACCACACGCTGGGGGCCGAAACACAGCTCTGCAGAACGGAGCCCCAAATCGGCGTCGCTCGGCCCAAAGCAGGTGTCCACGGAGCCACCGTCCGGGGCCCTGGGGAAGAATCGCGTCTTGTCTCCGCCACCTTCGCGTGGCCGCTGGCCTTGCTCGGCCTGTGGCCATGTGGCCCCTACCTCTGTCTCCGCGGCCACACTGCCCTCTCCTCTCCTGTCTGTGTGTCTTCTGTGTGTCCGCCCCTCTCTTAGAACACTTGCCATGGCACCTGGGGCCCACCAGAAAATCCAGGAATCTCCCCACCTCAAGGCCCTTAATTTAGTCACATTTACAAAGTCCGTGCCCTGTAAGGTGGCATTTACAAGTCCGGGGAGAGCGACCCCATGTCTTCGGGGCTATTATGGAGACCGCTACATTCGGCCTTAGTGGGGCTAACTCGCCCAAGCTGACCAACTTCAAAATGGCAAGGTGACCCAGACAGCGCGGGGGACGTAGGTCGACAGTTTACAATGGCTATTTCGTGGTTTTTAAAGAGAGAGGACGATAAGGAATTTATTTATTTATTTATTTTTAAAGATTTTTTATTTATTTATTCATCTATCCCCCCCTTGCTGCCCGCGCTCGCTGGGTCAGCTAACCACGCCGCGCGGGGGGGCCGCCCCCACCAGGAGGCCCGGGGAACCGAACCCGGGGCCTCCCATATGGTAAACGGGAGCCCCACTGATTGAGCCACAGCCGCTTCCCGATAAGGAATTTAATTCCATCCTGAAGTCAGTGCCCTGGGGCATAATTCGCAGCAGACCGCCCCCTTGCTCCCCAGGACCCGAGTCCGCGTGGGCAGCTGCCAGGAGACTGGCCCCGCGGCCTCGCCCCAGACCCTCCCGCAGCCCCCATCTCCCATCTGCTGAGCACAGCGGTTCTGGGAGCCCGTCGTACTCCCGGCACAGGCCAGCTGGGAAAGCAGCTGTCGGGAGCGC
Organism: Tolypeutes matacus; assembly: GCA_026826555.1. Lineage (NCBI taxonomy): Eukaryota > Metazoa > Chordata > Mammalia > Cingulata > Chlamyphoridae > Tolypeutes > Tolypeutes matacus. The sequence goes on along the minus strand of JAKSZT010054523.1, from coordinate 9,501,742 downwards.
GTTGGCCAAACATTTGCTGCCAGCCCAGGCCACGGGCAGGGGAAGAGTTACTAAAGCAAAATCCTCCGAGGTCTAGGCTTTCGCCTTGACAAAGCCCTGGCGTCCCGCGGACAGCTCAGGACCTGGGCAGAGAGAGGCGGTCGGGAGCCGGCGGAGCTGTCGGAACAAGACTCTGCTGCCTGGTCTCCCCGGGTGTGACCTGGGACCGGAGCCTCCGGGCGGCCTTCTGAGTCAGCCCCAGTCCCACCTACACGCCTTCCCCGTGGGGCGCCGCCTCAAAGGCTCCTTTCACCAAGAGGGCAGGAGAATGGATGTGTAATGTGCCCAAGGGCAGATGAGTAATCAGTCGAGGCGCTTGAATATTAATAAGCAGGAACTGGCTTTTGTAGCCATTTGGCCCCAAGGAGATTCAACTAAAGCAACCCCCAAATCCAGACCTCTGGGAAGCAAACAGGCGTATGAACGGCAATGATAAAACCTCCAAACCTTCTAAACCTCCCCGAAAAACAGAAACTGACTTGCAAGAGCTCCTGTTTTTGCAAGCGTGTTTTTAAGGTTTCATGCGTTTCCGGGTTGAAATGGAAAAAGGGCTGTGTGTGTGCGTGCGCGCGCGTGTGTGTGTGTGTGCGTGTTGCACGCCAGTGAGGGTGCCACTGTTGTCCCAGTCCTCAGGCCTGGACCTCAAGGGCACACTGTTGCCCTTGGCCCATTTCCGCCCCTCCTCCTCCATTCACACTCTTCCCCCCACCCCCAGCGCCTCTCCCAGCTGTCTTCTACGAAATTTTCGGCACTGGAATGATCATTTCTCCCTCAGGGGAACTTCCCTGAACCCAGTGGTTCGAGAGAAGTCTCTTCTGAGTCTGTCCTCCTCAGAACAGTGGTTCTCAAACCGCCAGCATCTCCTCACCTGGGAACTTTTGGGGACTACAGTTCTTGAGCACGACCAGTCCTATGGATCAGAAGCTCTGGGGAGGGGCCCACCTGCTGCATTTGAACAAGCCCTCCAGGGATGCTGGTGCACGCTCAAGCTTCAGAAAGGCTGCTCTGTGCTTTCTCATCACAGTTCCGTTTTTTGTGCCTGATCATCATCCTCTTCCCCATCAGTCCATGAGCCCTGCGAGGGCAAGAGCCACACAGATGTTGCTCAGTATTGTGTCCCCAATGGCCATGATACCATGAGCCTAACAACAAGAACAAAAGGGTGACTTTAAATCTCCTTTATCTTTGTTCAACAATTTTCGTTGTTCCAGACATTTTTATTTATTTATTTTATTTCTATTTTTATTTTTAGGAGGTACCGGGGATTGAACCCAGGATCTCATACATGGGAAGCAGGCACTCAACCATTTGGGCTACATCCACTCCCCTGTTCCACAAGTTTTTATGTGCAACTCTTTCACTATTATCCATGTTTAATTAACTCATGATCCCTCCTATGAATTCCTCCTTAACCCAAGTGGAATTTTGTAGTATGCTTTTTCCACTTTCAGACATAGGGTTTTTAAAGTTATATACCAGACAAAAGATAAGAATGAAAACAAATTAACCAGGAGTTCAAATTAAGAAACTTGAAAAAGAATAACAGAGCAAACCCAAAGAAACAAGAAGGAAGTAATTTATGATGACTGAAGAAATCAAAGAAATAAAGAAAAAAACTAAAACAGGAAAGAAACGTGAGAAAAAAAGAAACCAAACCCAAACTTGATTTTTTGAAAAAGGTGATGAATAGCTAAACCTCTGGCAAGGTGAAGTGATCAAGAAAGACAAAGAGAATGTGCAAATAAAATGCACTATGAAAAAAGGGGGAAGGTAATCTATAATCCAAAAATATATATTTTTAAGAACACTGAAAAGAAGTATATACCAAAGTTTTTGACACCTTAGATGAAATGAATAAACTTCTGGAAAAAAATAAAATGCCAAGGTTGGCACAGGAAGAAACATTATAAGTCCTAGAGTAACTACACAGAAAACAACTCAAAATTATGGTGAAAAAAATCATAAAAGGAATTAAAATATAAGACTAAAAATTATTAAGAAAGCAGTAAGGAACAAAAAAAGACAAAGAGGGAAGCAGCTGTGGCTCAATCAGTGGGGCTCCCGTTTACCATATGGGAGGCCCCGGGTTCGGTTCCCGGGGCCTCCTGGTGAAGGCAAGCCCGCCCACACGGCGTGGTTGGCTGACCCAGCGAGCACAAGCAGCAAGGGGGGGATAAATGAATAAATAAATAAAATCTTAAAAAAAAAAAAAAAAAGACAAAGAAAGCAAAAAGTAAAATGGCAGCTACAAGTCCAATTAGATGAATAATAACACTAAATGTGAATGGGTTAAACAGGCCAATAAAAATGCGGAGAATGTCAGACTGAATTATAAAAACAAGATCAAGATATATGTTATCTTAGAGGAAGCACATTTTACATTCAAAGATGCAAATAGTTTGAAAGTAGAAGGGTAGAAAAAGATGTATTGTGCAAATAGCAACCATAAGAATGTGAGTGGCTACACTAATATCTGACAAAATAGACTTTAAGTAAAAAAATTATTGCATAAGAACAAGAACTCTAATTTCTCTACTTCCTCACCAGCATTTGGTATTTTTCTACTTTTTGAATAATGGCCATACTATTAGGTGTAGGGGAGTGTCTCATTGGAGTTTTTTGTTTTTAATAATTTTTTTAAAAGATTTATTTTATTTATTTCTCCCCCTCCCCATTGTTTGTACTCAAGGTCTGCTCTCTGTGTCTGTTTGCTGTGTGCTCTCTGTGTCTGCTCATCTTCTTTTTAGGAGGCCCCGGGAACCAAATCCAGGACCTCCCATGTGTGAGGGAGGTGCCCAATCGCTTGAGCCATATGTGCTTCCCTCATTGGGGTTTTGATTTGCATTTCCTTTGTGGCTTGTGAAACCGGGCATGTTTTCATGTGCTTGTTGGCCATTTGTATAGCTTATTTGGGGAGGTGTCTATTCGAGTCCTTTGTCCATTTTTGGATTAGGTTGTTTGTCTTTCTGTTGTTGAGTTGTAGGAGTTCTTTGTAAATTATGGGTGTTAAGCCCTTGTTGGGTGTGTGATCTCCAAGTATTTTTTTCCAGTTCTGTGGGTTGTCTTTTCATTTGCATCATGGTGTCCTTTGAAGCACAGGACTTTTTTTATTTTGATGAGGTCCATTTGATCTAATTTTTTGTTGTTGTTGCTTGTGCTGTATATCTACTTTTAAAGTATCAGGTTTCCTATATATTAAAAAAAGGTATATTCATTATAAATATTTTATTTTATTCTTTTACAAATATTTTAGAAAGCAATAAGTAGGAAAATTTTAGGAACAGTTATTATTAGTGTGGGAGTACCCTGAAGCGACTCTCTTCCTTGGATCTCAGCACATGCTTGATAGTTAAGAAGAGGAGTCAGAGAAAGAAGTGCTAAAAATTTGGTAGAGCCTTTTGAATTAGATGTAGAACCAAAGTATTTTGAAAGTTGAAAAAGTCCTCCCACATAGATTCTTCATTTCCTTATCTGTATTTTCTTTTTTTTTTTTTTTCATAATTGAGATTTTATTGGTTGTTTTGAAGATCAGCACAGACGTTATGAACAATTTGTACACAATTCTTAATGTACGTACCGAAAACCTAAAAAGCCATGTAGTTGTTCTAAAGTTATTCCAGTGACTTTCCAGCTTAAAATTTGGAGGCAAGTTTTCCTTAAGAGGATATCAAGTACCAATATCTTCAAATGTTGATAAACTGTTACATCTTTAAATCCCACTAATTCACAATTTAATACCATCCACGTTACATACTCACATTTCCAATCTTTTACAGCACATAACAAAGTTATTAGAAAAACTGGACAACCACGACCAAGGATGTTGTAGAGTTCTGAGAGGGAGAGCCAAGATCAGGGAGGTGGTTTTAAGAAACATGTCCACTAAAAAAACATGGGAATAGGAGTAATTTAAAATGCTCAACACATATTAAATGCATGACTGTGATTCCAAATCACTATTTAGTATGTGTTGTATTATAGGGTATAAAAACTGCCAGCCCCAGTGGAATGTTAAGTTGACACCCAAGGCAGGCAAAGCCTCCCATAATTCAATATCCCACTATTTTCTGGTTGTACCAAAAAATAAACAACCAGCAAATGATTTCCCCTCTTAAAAAAAAGAATTTACACTTAAAAAAATGGGATGAGGTGGGATTCCAATCGCCTTCTTAAAAATGTTTCTTCTAGAGCTACTAAAAAACTTGCATTTATAAAATAGCTGATAAAAATATTCCTCTGGATTGTACAAGAAGGGAGAAACAGGGACCACTGATAAGACATGGTATATGGTATTAACCAGACTTGGCTTCTTTCTCTCCTGCTTCATCAGAGGTTGGACTCTCCTCATTTTTAGTTTCTCCATTTTCCGCAGGTAAATCTTCTTTAGTTTCTTGGTTAGCCACTTCAGCTTGTTTTCCCTTTGCTCCCCTTTTTCCTTTTGGTTGCACTTTTTTATCTGAAGGTTTATCCTTTCCCGCTGCCTTTTTTGGCTTCGCTTCCACTTTCACAGGAGCGGGTTTAGCGGAGAGCCTCGCCGACCGCCTCTTGGGCTCCTCCTTCCCCGCCGCTTCGGCCGAGCTGACCTTCCTCTTGGGCATCTTGGCCTTCTCGAAGCCGAGCTGCTGGGACCAGCGGCGGGGTCGCTGGGAGAACCCTGTATTTTCTTTTGCTTCTTTATTTTATTAGTGAGAAAAGTTGATTCACCATTCAATTTGTGTATTAACATAAATTTTTAAATTTATGATCCTTAAACAGACAAAATACCATCTGAGACATTTGTTCAGGAGATGGGAATTTTCTAGATTTTAAAGACATAAATGGAATAATATGTAGGCTATCCATTACCTTGAATAAGTTACTTTTTCTTTTGCAATGTAAATTGATTCTTTCATTAAAAAGCCACAATAAGTATGTCATAAATGGGATGTGAAGTGAACCACAGTTTGTAAAAATTGAAATTTTTAGAAGATAGTAAAGAAAAGAATAGTAACATACCTTTTTGTATTATAACAATTGTAAATATAAATATTAAGATAAAAAATTATTGCACAAGACAAAGAAGGACATTATATATTGATAAAAGGGTCAATCCATCAAGAAAATATAGCCATTATAAACATACACACCTAACAACCGAGCCCCAAAATATATGAAGTAAATTTGACAGACATGAAGAGATAGACAGTTCTACAGTAATAGTGCAGACTTCAATATCCCACTTTCATGATGCATAGAACAACTAGACAAAAGATCAATGAGGAAATAGAGGATTTGAATAATACTATAAACGAGTTAGACCTAACATGTATATACAGAACATTCCACCCCAAGCCAGCAGAATATACATTCTTCTCAAGTGTACATGACATATTCACTAGGGTAGACTATGTGCCAGGTCACAAAATAAGCCACAATAAATTCAAGAGTTTGAAACTTACAAAGTATGTTCTCTGATCACAATGGGGTTAACATGGAAATTTATAACAGAAGGAAATTTGGGAATATGGCAAATATGTGGAAATTAAACAACACAACCAGTGAGTCAAAGAAGAAATCACAGGAGAAATAAGAAAATACTGTGAAATGAATGAAAATGAATACACAACATACCAAAACTTATGGGATGTAGCTAAAGCAAGACAGTGAGGGAAATTTTTTAGCTGTAACAGCCTTCATTAAAAAAGAAGAAAGATCTCAAATCAACAACAAGACAAAGAGCAAACTAAGCCCAAACCAAGCATGAGGAAGTAAATAATGAGGGCGAGAGTGAATATTAATGTAATCGAGAGTTAGAAAAATAGAGAAAATCAATGAAACAAATTAGATAGCTTAGATGAAACAGATACACGTCTAGAAAGACACACACTATTGAAACTGACTCAAGAAAAAAAATAGAAAATTTGAAATATGAGTAGGCTTATAACAAGAAAAAGATTGAATTAGTAATTAAAAAAAAAAAAAAAAAACTTCCCACAAAGAAAAGCCCAGGTTTATATGGCTCCACTGATGAATTCTAAAAACATTTAAAGAAGAATTAATCCCAATTCTTCACAAATTCTTCCAAAACATAGAAGAGGAGGGAATACTTTTTAACTCATTCTTGGAGGCCAATGTTATCCTGATACCAAAACCAGACAAAGATACCACAAGAAAAGAAAACCACAGACCAACATCTTTTATGAATATAGATTTAAAATATCCTCAACAAAATGCTAGAAAATCAAATCTAGTAATATAAAAAATGGCTTATACATAGGACCAAGTGGGTTTATTCCAGGAATGCAAGGGCGGTTTAACATCTGAAAAACATTTGAACCACAGCAATTTAAAAATAATTTTTTATTAGAGAAGTTGTAAGTTTACAAAACAATCATGCATAATGTGCAGAATTTCCATACATCACCCCTTCACCAACACCTTACATTGTTGTGGAATATTTGTTACAGATTATGAAAGAACATGATCAGACTATTACCACTAACTCTGGTCCATAGCATACACTTGGTATAGTTTTTCCACACACACCCTATTATCAATACTATGTATTAGTATTATACATTTATTATACTTCATTAGAGAACATTCTCATATTTGTACTGTTAACCACAGTCCATCTTCCACCACATGGTTTGCTGTGTTATACTGTCATGCCTTGTACATTCTACCCAAAGAGTATACTCAGTGGTTCTCCCTTTCATCACAGAGTTGTGCAATCATTGCCCCAGTAAACATTTTAACATTTTCCTTAGTCCAAAAGAAAAAATCCCATACCCCCCTATTATTGACCCTTAACATTGACATAGTACCTTCTTTGACATTGAACCAAGAATATTACAATATTGTTGTTAACTATAGTCCATAAATTATATTGATTGTATTTTTCCCATGCATCACTATATTCTTACCACCTTGTAATAGTGACATACATTTGTGCTAGTTCATAGAACATTCTAGAATTTGTATTATTAAATGCAATTCTCATCCACCTCTGGTGGACCACAGCAATTTAAATCCAGCCCCACCTTGGTTTCTGTCATCACCAGGGTCTTGACTGAGGCAGTCCTGTCCTCCATAAGCTAATGTTAAAATAGTTTTAGTTGCTTAATTGATAAACAAAAGTGCCCAACTTGTTTTGAAGTGAAAATGAAGCCTGAAATTGTAACTGAGAGTTAAGAATTAACAAGCAATTATGATTACTGAAACACCAGATAGATGTTTTTTCTTACTTTTCCAGTATATCAAGAATAGCCAAATATTAATGCTTGAACTTATGAACCTTATTAATATCTATTGCTTAAGAGTTACCTCCTGTAAACCTCCTTGCTACTCAAATGTGGCCTCTTTCTAAGCCAAACACAGCAAATAAACTCACTACCTTCCCCCTGCCCCTGGCATGGGACATGACTCCCAGGAACAAACCTCCCTGGCACTGAGGGATTACCAAGCACCAATCAGCAATGCATTTGGAGAAAGACCTTGACCAAAAGGGGGAAAAATTAAATACAAAAGAATTTTTACATCTAAGAAATTTCAAAATGAGTTGGGAGGTCATTCAAGAGATTACACTTATGCATGTCTCAGGAGGATTTCACAGACTGCTACAGTAAATAAAGCCTGAAATCGGTGCTCCTGAGGTCTCTAGAGACATCTGGACACTATAGGCAAGGCACACAACCCATGAAATCAGCACCCAAACTGGGCCTTACCTTGAAATAAGTGATAATCTATTTCCCCGCTGTAACAGAGTTAGGCTCATTTATAATTTCCCTACACATGATTCTTCTACCTCTTTTATTTGAACAATAGTTAGCACTATATCCGTTAATTATATGTCCCACAGACTTAAAGCTTCAGTCTGTTTATATGCCAATTGAGTCCTGAATCTCAACTGGACTTGCCCAGGACAATGAACAAAATGATGGTGATGGACAACCTCCATGCCAAAAAACAAAGAGTATCTAAAACCACAAACAAAACCGTTCCTTCCATCTGCCCTATAAGATCTAAGCTTCCTCTCAATCTGAAACAGAGTGGGCATCACCATCTCCAAATCCTCAAGAATGAGGAATAAACAAACATAAGAGGGGGGATGCAACCATGGACCAAAGTAGACTTATTATTAAGTAGTAATGGAAGAACTTGTAATTTTGATATAAAGATAATGGTTACCAGAGGTTCCGATGGGAGGGGGGAAAGAATAGGTGGAACATAGGGCATTTTAAGGGCTTTGGAATTGTTTTACATAAGATTGCAATGATAGATACAGACAATTACACATTTTGTCAAAATCTATAAAATTGTGTGGTGCAAAGTGTACCATAATGTAAATTATAGCCCATGGTTAGTAGCAATCCTTCAATATTTGTTCATCAATTGTAACAAATATACCACACTAATGTAAAATGTTATTAATAGGGCAAAGTGTGGGAGGGGGAGGGGTTGGGGTATATGGGAATCCCCTATATTTTCTTTTTTTTTTTTTTTAATATTCTTTTTGTTTTGTTTTGTTTTTCTTTTCCCTATGTTTTCAATGTAACTTTTCTGTAATCTAAAACATCTTTAAAAATAAAGAAAAGTTAAAAAAAAAAATAGCCAAAAGCTAATACCTGAAATTATTGAAACTCCCTAGACTCACCTTTCCCTTGTTTATGGTTATGTCAACACTAGGCTCATCCTTGTGTATACTTGCCATTGTGATGGTAATCACTCCACCCTACCCTGTTTGAATCCATAAAAATTCTTGCTCCTCTGGTTTGGGGAAGACCTATTTGAGACAACACTATCTCCTGTCTTTCTGTCAGCTTTCTCTCAGAACCATCCCAGTGTGGATTCCAATTCATCTGCTCTGGGCAAGGTCCCAGAGGGACCTCTGTGGGGTTTCCTTCACAATTAATGTATTATACCATATAACAGAATAAAAGACAAAAAAAAAATGTACTCAGCTCAATAGATGCAGATAACACATTTGACATAATACAATACCCCTTTATGGTAAAAATATTCTTTGAATTAGGAATAAAATGGAACTTTCTCAACCTTCTAAAAGGTATCTACAAAAACTAAAAATCAAACAAACAACTTACAGCTAACATCACTTAATGGTGAAAGACTATATGAGATTCCTCCAAGATCAGAATCGAGGCAAGGATGGTCATTCTCATTACTTCTATTCAACATTGTATGGAGATTCTAGCCAGGGAAATTAGGCAAGAACATAAAATAAATGGCATCCAGATTGGGAAAGCAAAAGTAAAATTATCTCTATTTGTAGATAACATGACCTTGCATATAGAGAATCCTAAAGAATCTACTAAAAAATTAATAGAATAAACAAGTTCAACAAAGTCATGGATTACAAGATCAACATATATAATACTAATTGTATCTCTATTTAGTAACAGACCAAAAATGAAATAAAGACAACAATTCCATTTCAATAGCATCCTAAAGGTATAAATTTAACAAAAGAAGTGTAACTTACAGACTTCTGGGAAGATTGCAGACTAGAAAGACGTGGGCCTCTCTTCTTCTCCAGAAAAATAGCTAGAGGACAGGCTGAAACAGCCTGGAAAAAGATCTTCTAGGGTTTAGGACACCAAGCAAAGGCTGGACACTGCCCAGAGGAGAGAGGCACAAAGGAGAGGAATCACAACAGCAGAACTGTGAGTTGAAACCAGTGGCTGCTGCTGCTGGCACCCTCCCCTACACTAAAGACACTTTAGAATCCTCAGGCCTCTGGGCCTGCGACTACAGACAAAGGGGGCTCCAGGGATCCAGCACCCCAGGAAAGGGGAGAGCAAGGGACACAGCCTAAGTCTGACTCAGCTTCTGACCCACAAATTTGGTCTGCTGTGTCCTACCAGTCCTTCCAGGCCAGGCGGGGTCGCACCATTGTTTGCCTTGGGAGCCTGCAAGGGGCTAAAGAGAAAGGACCTTCCCAATCTCCCTCTCTACTAACCAGGACTGATTGTTGAAGATGCAGAGGGGAATGGAATTATTTCCTGCCTGGGAAAAGGGAGGGGGCTGCCAGCAAAGGCTGAACTGTCTCTGAGAAAGTTTGAATTACAAGGCTCTTAGCTTCCAGGCAGGAACCTCTATCACATTGATCCAGTCCGTGTTGCAGCAAACACGCTAGGACCAGGCATTGAACTGAGAGCTGCCAAAGTGCACCATCTTCTGTCAGACCAAGGAAGTGTACATGAGAAAATTAAAAACAAGTGAGAGGCTTTTTCCAGTCTTCACAGCTTCCTCTTCCAAGACCCTAGGAAGTGGGACTGCAACCAAATAACAGGTCCAAAGCCCACTTTTGTTTTTATTTATTTATTTATTTATTTTAAATTTTTTTAAATTTTATTTTACCAGGAGGTCCCGGGGATTGAACACAGGTCCCTCCATATGGGAGACGGACGCCCAACCAGTTGAGCCATATCCGCCCCCCAAAGTCCACTTTTGAACAACTATCAGGGACAATCCTAACAATCCAGGTCAAGCCAAGAATCAAAGAGCAGTGGTAACACACAGCCTCCTGCTACTAAATCCCTACAAGGGAGAAAGAAATAGAGCATCTGAGTAAACTACATCCTAATCAGATGCTTAGACATCAGCAAAAAATTACAAGCCATGCTAAGAAAATGGAAGACATGGCCCGAGAAAAGGAATATAACAAAGCCACATAAGAGGCACAGGATTTGAGAGAACTAATTAATGAGATGCACACAAATTTCCAAAATCAAATTAATGAATTGAAGGACAATATGGCTAAAGAAATAAATGACATCAGGAAGACATTGAGTGAACACAAAGAAGAATTTGAAATCCTGAATAGAAAAGTAAGAGAGCTCATGGGAATGAAAGACACAATAGGTGAGATAAAAGACACATTAGAGGCATACAGCAGCAGACTCGAAATGATAGAAAAAGGAATAAGTGGTTCCAAAGACAGAACAGCTAAAATTGAAGAGAAAAATATCAGAGAGAGAAAAGAATGGAAAAAAATTGAGCAGGGGTTCAGGGAGCTGAATAACAACATGAAACACAACAACATACGTGTCATGAGAGTTCCAGAAGGAGAAGAGAAGGGAAAAGGGGCAGAAAGAGCATTTGAGGAAATAATAGCTGAAAATTTCCCAACTCTCAAGAAAGAAATGAACTTACATGTCCAAGAAGCACACCGTACCCCAATGAGAATAAATCCAAATAGACCTACACCAAGACACACACTACTCAGAATGTCAAATGTCAACAATAAAGAGAAAATTCTGAGACCATAAAGGGAGAAGAAAACCATTACATACAAGGGATGCCCAGTAAGACTTAGCATGGATTTCCTATCAGAAACCATAGGGGCACGAAGACAGTGGTATGATACAATTAGGAAACTGAAAGAGAAAAACTGACAGCCAAGAATTTTTAATCAAAATTGTCTTTAAAATATGAAAGTTAGTATAAAATATACACAAACAAACAGAAACTAATAGAGTTCATAAAAAAGAATCCATCTTTACAGGAAATATTAAAGGAAGCCTTAGAGCCTGAAAGAAAAAGACAGGAGAGAGAGGACTAGAGGAGAGTATAGAAGAAAGAATGGCAGAAAGGATAACCAAAAGAATAAAAAGACAGACAAAAATATGATATTATATATATGAAAACCAAAGATAAAATGGTGGAAGTAAATAATGCATTTACATAATATCACTGAATGTGAATAGATTAAACTCCCCAGTCAAAAGATACAGGCTGAGAGAATGGATAAAAAATCCTGCAACATCCATATGATGCTTACAAGAGACTCACCTTAGACCCAGGGGTACAAACTGGCTGAAAATGACAGGTTGGAAAAAGATACTCCATGCAAATAGTAACCAGAAAAGAGGAAGTGTAGCTATACTAATATCAGACAAAACATACTTTAAATGCAAAAAAGTTATAAGAAATACAGAAGGCCATTATATATTAATAAAAGCTACAACCACCAGGAAGAAATAACAGTCATCAATACCTATGCATCTAACCAGGGCGCCCCAAAATATATGAAGCAAACTCTCGCAAAACTGAAGGGAGAAATAGACATCTCTATGATAATCATTGGAGACTTCAACACATCATTAGATAGAACAACTAGACAGAAGATCAACAAGGACAGAGAGAATGTGAACAATATGATAAACAAGATCACACACAAAAATCAATAATGTTTCTGTACACTAGTACTGAACAATCTGAGGAGGAAATCAGGGGAAAAATTCCATTTACAATAGCAACAAAAAGACTCAAATACCTAGGAATTAATTTAACCAAAGAATGACAGGACCAAATAATAAAAAAATAAAAATAAAAAGAAGTACAGGAACTATATGCAGAAAACTACAAAACAATGCTAAAAGAAACCAGTGAAGACTTATACAAATGAAAAATATTCCGTGTTCATGGACTGGAAGACAAAATATCATGAAGATGTCAATCCTATCCAAGCTGATTTATAGATTCAATGCAATACCAATCAAAATTCCAACAGCCTAGTGTACAGAAATAAAAAAGACAATTACCAAATTCATTTGGAAGGGAAAGTGCACCTGAATAGCCAAAAGCAATCTAAAAAAGAAGAGCGATGTGGGAGGAATTTCACTGCCTGACCTTGAGACATATTACAAAGCTACAGAGGTCAAAACAGCATGGTACTGGCATAAAGATAGACACATCAATCAGTGGAATAGAATTGAGAATCCAGAAATAAACCCTCACCTATACAGTCAATTGGTTTTTGACAAACCTACCAAACCCACGCTGATGGGAAAAAACAGTCTCTTCAACAAATGGTGTTGGGAGAACTGGATATCTATAACCAAAAGAATGAATGAGGACCCCTATCTCACCCCCTATACAAGAACCAACTCAAAATGGATCAAAGACCTAAATATAAAAGCCAGGACCATAAAACTACTATAAGAAAATGTAGGGAAATATCTTCAAGACCTTGTAGTAGGTGGTGGTTTCTTGGACCTCACACCCAAAGCACGAGCAACAAATAAAAAAAATAGATTAATGGGACCTCCTCAAAATTAAACACTTTTGCATCTCACAGGACTTTGTCAAAAGGGTGAAAAGACAGCTGACTCAATGGGAGAAAATATTTGGAAATCACATATCTGATAAGGTTTAATATCCAGGATATATAAAGAGATATTAGAACTCAACAATAAAAATACAAATGACCCAATTAAAAAATGGGCAAAAGACTTGAATAGACATTTGCCCAAAGAAGAAATACAAATGGCAAAAAAACATATGAAGAAATGCTCAACATCACTAATAATTTGGGAAATGCAAATCAAAACTACAATGAGGTATCATTTCACACATAGCAGAATGGCCGTTACTAAAAAGACAGAGAACTACAAGTGTTGGCGAGGATGTGGAGAGATAGGAACATTTCTTCACTGTTGGTGGGAATGCAGGATGGTACAGCCACTGTGGAGGACTGTTTGGCAGTTCCTAAAGAAGTTGAATATAGTGTTGCCACGTGACCCTGCAATACCACTACTGGGTATATACCCAGAAGAACTGAGAGCAGTGACACGAACAGACATCTGCACACCGATGTTCATGGCCACATTATTCACCATTGCCAAAAGCTGGAAACAACCCAGGTGTCCGTCAACAGATAAATGGATAAACAAACTGTGGTCTATTCACACGATGGAATATTATGCAGCTGTAAGAAGAAATGAAGTCATAAAGCATATGGCAACATGGATGAACCTGGAGGACATTATGTTGAGTGAAGCAAGCCACACACAAAAGGACAAATACTGTATGATTGTGTTACTATGAACCAAATATATTGTGTAACATATTGTATGATTCTGTTTATGTAAAATGCAAATAGAAATTTTAAAAAGGAAGTGTAACTTATTTTCTGAAAACTGCAAAATATTGTTGAAAATTTAAAGATGACCTAAATAAATGGAAAAACATCCCAAGGTCAAGTGTTGGAAGAGTTAATATTTTTATGATGGCAATAATCTCCAAATGATGAGTAGATTCAATGCATTCTCTATCAAAATCCCAGTTGCCTTTGGAGAGATTGACAAGCTGATTCTAAAATGCATATGGAACTTCAAGGGACCCAGAATAACCAAAACAATCTTGAAAAAGAACAAAGTGGGAGGACTCACACCACCTGATTTAAAAACTTAGCACAAAGATACAGTAATTGTGGTAGTTTGAGATTATTTTATGAATCCCAGAAAGAGATTATGTTTGTAAACAATCTATTCCTTGAGGTATGTACCCTTTGATTGCATTAAATTCAGCTGATCTGTGTTTGGTTAGATTACCTGTTAAGATTAGGGCTTTTGATTTGACTAAGTCAGAGGGTGTGACTCAGGTTGATTCCCTGCCCCCTTGCTGGTCTGATATAAATGGGCACTCATTAAGAAGACACACAGGAAGAGAGAGCGCTTTCATTTTTTTTATCTTACCATGGTGACAGAAAGGAGAAGTTTCAAACAACTAAAGCTCCTGGGAAGAAATGAACCATTTTGCCTGATAGCTTCCAGCTGACATTGGGAAGAGAGCCGGGACTGATATAGGAGGCCTGGAAAGAAACAAGCCCTGTGCCAGGAGAGAGAGGACTTCACTTAAGCACAAAGCCTCAGGGGAAGGGGAGGCCCAGAGGGGAAGGCAGAGACCAGCCGGAGATCGGCAACCATCTTGCTTCAGCACTTGGCAGCTGACTTTGGTGAGAAAGCAACCCTGAGTTGGACTTTTTAAGGCCTTGTAAGCTTTTACCCCAAATAAATACCCTCTATAAAAGCCAACAGATTTCTGGTATTTTGCATTGGCAGCCCTTTGGCAGACTAATACAGTAATCAAGATAGTGTGCTATGGGATTAATGGGGTTAAGGGTAGACAAAGATCAGTGGAATCGAATTGTGAGCCCAGAAATGCATTCTCATATTTACAGTCAATTGGTTTTCAAAAAGGGTACCAAGGTCATTTCATTTTTTAAAAAAGATTTATTTATTTATTCTCCCCTCCCATTGTTTGTGCTCACTGTCTGCTTGTCTTCTTTTAGGAGGCACCAGGAACCGAACCCGGGACCTGCCATGTGGGAGGAATGTGCCCAATCGCTTGAGCCACCTCTGCTCCTTGCTTGTTGTGTCTCTCGTTGTGTCTCCTCATTGTGTCTCCTCACTGTGCCAGCCCATCGTGCCAGCTCACTGTCTTGCTTGTCTTCTTTAGGAGGCACCAGGAACCGAACCTGGGACCTCTCATGTGGGAGGCGGGTGACCAACTGCTTGAGTCACATCCACTCCCCCCAAGGCCATTTCAGTGGGAGAAAGAATAGACTTTTCAACAAGTGGTGCTGCCACAACTGCATATACACATGCCAAAGAATGAGGTTAGATCCCTGTCTCACATCATAAACAAAAATTAACTCAAAATGAATCAAAGACCTAAATGTAAGAGCTAAAACTGTAACACTCTTAAAAAAATAGATGTCAATCTTCATGGCCTTGAATTAGTCAATTGTATCTTAGATACAATACAAAAAGCATAAGCAACAAAGAAAAAATAGATAAACTGGACATCATCAAAATTCAAAAGCTTTGTTTTTTTTAGGGGTGATGAAAATGTTCTAAAATTGATTGTGGGGATGGATGCACAGGTCTGTGAACATACTAAAATTCACTGAATTGTACAATTTAAATGGGTGACTTGTATGATATGTGAATTATATCTCAATAAGCTGTGTGTGTGTGTTTTTTTTTTAAGGAACCATTAAACGAATGGAAATGATAATTAAAGACTGCTGCCAGAGTATAGCTTCAGACTCGTATTTTTTTGTTTTGTTTTTTGTATTTTTTTAAACAAATCAATTTTACTGATACCTACTAATAAAGCAGACAGTTCATCTAAAGGTACAATCATTGGTATTTGGTATAATCACATAGTTGTGCATTCATCACTTCAATCGTTATTAGGGCATTTTCACTACTCCGATAATAATAATAAACAAAAAACAAACAAGAAAATTCTTCACCCCTCAATCTCTCTATGCTTCCCCTGCTGTACATAGCTGCTATTTCTGGCTATTCTTGCCCATTTTTTTATTTATTAAGCAATTTTATTGAGATATAGTCACATATCATCTGATCTATCTAAAGTGTATAATCAGTGGCTTTTAGTATAATCACAACGTTGTGCCTTCATCATCACAAAAAATTTTAGAACCATTTCATTACTCCAAAAAGAGAAACTCCACACCCCTTAGCAGTCCTTCCCCTACATAACCTCTAATCTAATTTCAGCTTTATAAATGGATTTATATTTCCATTTTATATAAACGGAATCATACAATGTGTAGTACTTTGTGTTTGTTTTTTTTCACTCAGCATAATGAGTTTTATTTTTTTTAAGATTTATTTTTATTTATTCCTCCCCTCCCCCCGCTTGTTGTTTGGCACTCGCTGTCTGCTCTCTGTGTCCATTTGCTGTGTGCTCTCTGTTGTCTGCTCGTCTTCTCTTTAGGAGGCACCAGGAACCAAACTTGGGACCTCCCACGTGGGAGAGAAATGCTCAATCACTTGAGCCACCTCAGCTCCCTGCTTTGTTGTGTCTCTCATTGTCTTTCCTCTTTGTATCTCCTTGTTGCATCATCTTGTTGTGTCAACTCACCGTGCCTGCCTGTTGAGCCAGCTTGCTGTCTTGCTTGTCTTCTCTAGGAGGCGCCGGTAACTGAACCTGGGACTTCCCATGTGGTAGGCAGGCACCCAACTGCTTGAGCCATATCCGCTTCCCTCCTTGTTACATTTTTTAGCTTTCCTTTTAGTAATATACATGACCTTAGATTTTCCCTTTAAACCACTTTCTTTTTTTTTTTTTTTTTTTAGAACATTATATTTCATAAAAGACAATGATAAAAAAGTACAAACATTTCCATGAGAAGCAAAAAAAAATATGAGAACAAGAAATTACCAGCTTTTATTTCAGTGCATTTATGTAGAAGCCTTTCATATCTTAATAAATAAAATCTTAAGTACACTTCCTCTTTCTGATAAACAACACCAAGACCATTTTAGTTCTCTCAGAATTTTTCCAAATCCAAGGCAATAAATCCAGAATACTAATATTTATCTGAAAATTACAGAAAGAAATGTAACAGAGGCAAGCAAAGACCAAATAAAATGACACAAAATCTGCTTTCACTTATAGGAAGCCTCCAAAAGGAGAATATTATATATTTTCCCATTCTATTTTAAAATGGATATCAATACCTTGTCTTGGAAAGGAGTACAAGTTTTGATACATAATTTTGTATTTACCTATTATTGCAAATAAGGTTTTCTCACTGAACATCTCTTCACAAAATACAAACAGAAATTTAAATTTAGATTTAAAAAATACTAAACTCAAGTTTTGTCAAGGGTTTAAATGACTATGTCCATTGTTAATTAGACGTAATGTACAGCAAACGTGTGCAATTTTACCCTTTTTGCCCCTAAAATAGGCCTATTAATCTTTACTTAGTTCAAAGGCACTATGTTAATTCTTCTTGTAGTGCCAAGGGGACTGCATAATAGCTCTATGCCCTTGTATATAGGTTCACTGACTTTGAGACTAAGAAATATAACAGATAAGTTATTAGAGGATGTCTTCATAATTTTAGAAAAGTTTCAACTTCTTTGACTTGATCTGTTTAGAAATGAAACAATAGGGGGCGGATGTGGCTCAAATGGTTGGGTGTCCGTCTGCCATATGGAGGGACCTGGGTTCGATCCTCGGGACCTCCCGGTAACATAAAAAAAAAAAAAAAAAAAAAAAAAAAAAATGAAACAATACTCTTTCCACAGACATTATCTAGCATAGGGCCTGATACAGAGTAGGTAGTCAATACATGGTGATTTATAAATCCACCTAACATAACTGTAAAGAGCATAGTTTGCATTTGCAATGTATTTGTTCATTTTTATGGAAGAGATTTATTTTCATACAATGAAAATAACTGGGCAAAGCTCTGTCACTCTTATGGCAACATATAAAGATCCCTGTTTATAGACAAAAATTAATTTTAGCTCTGTTCTTGAAAAGCAAAACAAAAACTAAACGAAACAAACCAAAAGCATAAAACAAAAGTCAAACTAGCAAGGAGGCTTTCACAGGATGACACATCATATTCAAAACTGGAAAAAGCAGGGGTCAGATGTAGCTCAACTGGTTGGGTGTCCGTCTCCCATATGGAGGGACCCGGGTTCGATCCCCGGGACCTCCCGGTAATTAAAAAAAAAAAAAAAAAACTGGAAAAAGCAAAACACTCACATTCAACTCCTAAAACAAAATATAACATCAGACAATCCAAGAAAATAAGGCAAATACTAGTAGTACTTAGTTTTCTTGAAGCTCTGAAATGTATATCAAAATGAAAATATATCAAAATATGGGCAGCTCCACATTAAAAATAGAAAAATATGTTCCCCATTAAGACACAGAAACAGCCCTAATTCACCCCACTTCTAAAATATTTACGTATTCTTGGGTTAATCATGCTCCTACATCCCTACTGCCTTGGTTAGAGATGAACAAGTGTTACCATTCTCAATCTACCTTCTTTCATTTCATAAATTTCAAAAGTACAGTGGCTATGAGAGGCAGAAAATGAACAGATACACAAAGTACAAATATCTTAATTTTCAGAAGGTTTGATTTTTCACCAAAAAACCTGAAAGATAAATATTTTGGAAAAATTTCTAAGAAATAAATGTGGCAAAATTCTTTTTGGTATCCTGACAGCTATCCGTTTTTTCAATGTTATAAGAATTTCAATTATTTTATGATTTGGTTTGTGGTCATCACCAATATTGTCATAGGAAATGAACACTTCAAAATTAAACTTACAACCTGAGATAAATAGTTCTATTTCTGTTTTAGGTGAACAATCCATAAGGCAAATGCTATCCAAACTTCTCTCTCATATATAGATTCCTATCATTCTTTATCGTTTAAGATTCATTTTAGAAAGCTACAAGTTTTTGTCTTAAACTTGTGAAAATATATTACAATATTTTAAAGAGGTTTTGGTTAACTGATAATTTTCAAAGTAAGGATATTGTTTGCTTTTGCAATGGAAAAGTTTTTTTTTTAATTTAAGAGAAAGTACATATTTGACATCAGGCAGTAAGGCCTGTATTCAGAGACATATGTAATATCATCAGTGCATTTAAATAACTGATTATGGTTTTTAGCATAATTCTATTAAATTATGTTTTTCATGAGGAAATTTTAATAACTAACTCCAGAGAGGTAATTTCTTAAAAGTCCAAAAAAAAAAAAAAAAAGCTTGAATTGGCTAACCTTAAAAAATCCCTTCCACACCTGAAATTCTATGATTCTGAGAATTAAGTTTAAAATGTTTTTATCTACTAAGACTTATCTTCACAAAAATAGAACATTTAATTTCTTATCTAATACTGTAATTCATTTGTATATTATAAGTGTTACTGGGTTTTCCATAACTCATTCTTAAAAAAAAAAAAAAAGTTTTGTTTTTAAAATGAAAATACTTTTTTTTTTTTTTTTTTTTGGCTCTTCTGAACTGGAAGTAATAAAAAGTGTCGTTCACTATGGATTAAAAAAATACAGTGTACATACACATACAACCTTGGGGACATTTTTTGAGGCACAAAATCCCTGTCACTTACACCAGAGGTACATAAAAGACATTTAACATAAAGAGGTCTTTTATATCATGTCACATCACAACTTTTAAGATTTTCTGGGTAATGCTCATGCAATATGCAGAAACAATATGGTTGTAATTTAGCAAATTCTGATGAGATTGCAAGCAAGGAAAAATTTGATAATCCTGGTAGGAAGAAATCTGTGTAAGTCCTGTCTTCCTATCTTTTAAAACCCTAAGAAAGCTGTGACTTCTTCCACACAAAAAGGCTGAAGCTCTAAAGCTCAAAACTAGTATAATGGTTTGCTGTATTAGTTGGCTGTCAATTATTGACAGTTCCTTCATTTCACACAAGGGTTAATAACCTTTGTTTAGTGACATAAATTTACATTGTTTTTTCCATGCAAATAAAAAAAGTCTATAAAAGTCAAATAAAGGCATAACCAATTACATGCAAAACTGCAACACATCTTACTTCCCAATAATTTGAACACATTAATTTACATCACAGACGTGTATGTACAAAATATGTTTAAATGGAAATAAAGCATTCTCTTGAATTAAATTACAGATTTTAGTATAAAAAGTTTCTCTTTGTAGGGAGCTCTCAACTTCCAGTCTTAAGCAACAGCATCTGGTTTCTGCAGCACTCATTGTGGGGGGGTGTGTCTCCAAGTAGGGAGGAAGGGTGGAAGAAGGCTGACTGTATATAGGGCCATGCTGTAAACACTGAGGACCGCTGTCTCTTCTTCTCCGAGAACAGGCACCCTGATACATCCATTCATTGACCTCCAATAAGGGCACATTCCAAGTTTATAATCCAGCACTGTGGTCTATCTTGTCATGAGAACTACTTCTTTTAATAGTCTTCGATTGGTGCTAACTCTGGCATGAGGTTTACAGATATAGTGATGTTGGCTTCATAAAAAGTGTTGGGTAGTTTTCCCTCCTCTTCAATTTTTTGGAGGAGTTTAAACAGGATTGGTGTTAATTCTTTTAGAAATGCTTGGTAGAATTCACCTGTGAAGCCATCTGGTCCTGGACTTTTCTTTGCTGGGAGATTTTTTATGATGGATTCAATTTCCTTAATTGTGATTGGTTTGTTAAGTTCTTGTATTTCTTGTTGTGTCAGTGTAAGTTGGTTATGAGTTTCTAGAAATTTGTCCATTTCATCCAGGTTGTCTAGTTTGTTGGCATATAGTTTCTCATAATATCCTCTTATGATTCTTTTTATTTCTGTGAGTCATTTGTAATCTCCCCCCTTTCATTTCTGATTGTATTTATTTGCATCTTCTCTCTTTTTTTCTTTGTTAGTCTAGCGAGGGGTTTGTCAATTTTACTGATCTTCTCAAAGACCCAGCTTTTGGTTTTGTTGATTTTCTCTATTGCTTTTCTGTTCTCATTTTCATTTATTTCCACTCTAATCTTTATTATTTCTTTCCTTCTTTTTGCTTTGGGATTGGTTTGCTGTTCTTTTTCTAGTTTCTCAAGTTGTTCAGTTAAATCTTTGAGTTTAGCTCTTTCTTGTTTCTTAATATAGGCATTTAGGGCTATAAATTTCCCTCTCAAGACTGCCTTTGCTGTATCCCATAAGTTTTGATACGTTGTGTTCTCATTTTCATTTGTCTCAATATATTTACTGATTTCACTTGCAATTTCTTCTTTGACCCACCAAATATTTAGGAGTGTGTTGTTCAGTCTCCACACATTTGAAAATTTACTTTTTTCCGGTCTGTTATTGATTTCTAGTTTCATTCCATTATGATCTGAGAAGGTGCTTTGTATAATTTCAATCTTTTTATATTTATTGAGAGCTATATTGTGACCTAACATGTGGTCTATCCTGGAGAAAGATCCATGGGCACTTGAGAAGAATGTATAACCCGCTGAGTTTGGA
>JAKSZT010054523.1:9402474-9471555 GCA_026826555.1 Tolypeutes matacus | reverse complement strand
ATTCTTGTGGGGACGTGTTGGTGTGGGTGTGATATATTTATTAAATAATCCACAGTATAGCGTGGACTTAGTAAGCGGTCTGTCATTTTCACCCGACTGGCAAAGGGGTCCATGTAACAAAAAAGGTTAAGAAGCCCTGAGTTAAGGTGTGACCCACCTCGATCAGGATGGGTCTTAATCATATTACTGGAGTCCTTTATAAGAAAATGAAATTCAGACAAAGAGAGAAAAGCCATAGAAGCAAGAAGCTGAAAGCAGTGAAACCTGGAAGAGATGGGAGAAACCAGAAGATGCCACCATGTGCCTTGCTGTGTGACAGAGGAGCCAATGATCACCGGCAGCTAGTCTTCTGGAAGAAAGCATCGCCTTGATGATGTCTTAATTTGGACATTTTCCTGGCCTCAAAGTAAGCAAATAAATTCCCATTGTTTATCGTAACCATTTCATGGTATTTGCTTTGAGCAGCCTAGGAAACTAAAACAGGAACTGAGGAGGATTGTGGGAAGATGGTGGAGTAGGAAGCTCTAGGAATCAGTCCCTCCACCAAAACAACTGTTGAACTGGCAGAAACTGTCTGAATCAATTCTTTTGAAACTCTGGTGTCTAGTAGAGCACTATGCAGCATCCAGGGAAGAACTGGAGGAAGAAGCTGGTAAATTGCAGTAGACATAATTGAATTTCACTTTCCCTACAGCAGCTAACAATCCCCACCCCATAACCACGTGGCAAACAGCAGAGGCAACTGCCGTGCAGGCTCCTGATGTAGCTTGCTGGTGTCAGGGTAGGCAACAAAGACCTAACTCTCCAAAATCTGGGATAGGGTGGTCTGATCATTGATCACTGCTTGGAATGAGCTGCTTCAAAATGCTGGGGAACCAGCTCTGAGGGCAGCCATTGTTCCACTCCCCCTCAAGCCAAAGCAGAAGAGGGGACTTAAAGAGTCAGTAACTTTTTTTTCCTCTCCTCTTGTCACTTTCCATTCCCCATTGGGAAAATCCACAAATAGATAGCTCCAGCCCTCAACAACAACAAAAATCCCTAGCAGTTGCAGAGTATAGGTGTATTAGTCAGCCAAATGCATGTTGATGCAAAGTATCAGAAATCTGTTGGCTTTTATAAAAGGTATTTATTTGGGGTAGGGAGCATACAGTCAGAAGGCCCTAAAGAGTCCAACTCAAGGTTGCTGTCTTACCAAACCCTGTTGCCACATGTTGAAGCAAGATGGTGGGTGACATCTGTGAGGTTCAGCCTTCCCTCTTCCTCTTAAGCCTCCATTGTCTCAGCTTCTTCTGATCTCAGCTGTAGGCTGGCATAATGCTTGTCTCTCTCCTCAAGGCTCATTTCTCTCTGGGCTCAGCTGCTCTGTTCTCTCTACAAGGTCAGCTGTAGACTGTCAGGCTCATCTCTCTTCCCAGGGCCTCTGCCTTGTCTTTTGAGCTGTATTTATTCCTCTGTATTCTTCTGTCTGTGCCTATTTCCAGGTGAGAGTCTGTTTTATCATCCCAATGCTGAGTCGCATTCTAATGACATGGTTGAATCAAAGATCTAATCTTAACATAATTTAATCAGACATCTCAGCTGAATCTAATATAATCAAAGGATTATCACACCCAGAGGAACAGACCAGTTTACAAACATAATCTCTCTTTTTGGAAATCATAAGTAATCTCAAACTGCCAAAAGTGGAAAAACTAGATTTCTAGTGTTAAAACAGCACAATAATCAGAATGCCTGGTTCCCAACAAAAATTACAAAACACACAAAGAAACAGGAAAAAATGGCTCATTAACTGGAAGAAGAGAATTTGAAGAAAACAATCCCCAAGGAATCTCATACATTGGAACTATTAATCAAAGGTGTTAAATCAACTGTCTAAAATATGTTAGACTAGCTAAAGTAACCCATATACAAAGAACTAACAGATATTAGGAAAACAATGAACAAAATAAAGACAAAGAAGTTATAAGAAGGAACCAAACAGAAATTTTGGAGTTAAAGTACAGTAATTGAAATGAAAAAACTTATTAGATGGATTCAACAGCAGATTTGAACAGCCAGAAGAAAGGATCAGTAAACTTGAGGGTAAGGCAACAGAAAGTATCCAGTGTGAGGAGCAGAAAGAAAAAATAATTAAGAAAAATGAACAGAGCCTAAAGGACCTGTGGGACAATATCAGGTATACCAATATATGCATCTTGAAGTCCCAGGAGAGTGGGAGGGAGGGAGAGAGAGAAAACACATTTGAAGAAAATTGGACCAACAAGTTTCCAAATCCAATAAAATACATGAATATACAAATCCAGGAGTTCAAAGAACTCCATGCAAGATAGACACTAAGAGAGCTACACCAAGACACATTATAGTGACTTTGTCAAAATCCAAAGAGAGAGAGAGGAAGATTAACAGTGGATTTATCATCAGAAAACATGGAGGCCAGAAGAGAATGGGGTGTCATATTTAAAAGTCCTAGAGAAAAAAATTGTCACTGTGGCAGTTTGGCATTGTTTATGCATTCCTACAATAGATATTGGATTGTGTTTGTAAATTGGTCTGTTCCTCTGGGCATATTAGATTGTATTAAATTCAGAGGTTTCACTTTTACTTGATTAAATTATGATTAGTGCTTCAATTCAGCCACATCAGTAGGATGTCGACAAGGGGGCGGGGACTCACAGAGAAAATGACATGGCAGAGGAGAGAGTTTTAGGGCTTTTTTTTTTTTTTTGATGCTAGAGCCCTAGGGAGAGAGCCTAGCTGTTTGCCTGATAGTTTACAGCTGGCCTTGTGGAGAGAGCAGAGCAGCTGAGCCCAGAAAGAAATGAGCCTTGGGAAGAGAGATGAGACTCTCTCTTGAGATCATAAGAAACTAGACCCTCAGAGCTTTAACAGGGAAGAAGGAAGGCTGAACCCTTGTAGACATCGTCCACCATCTTGTTTCAATATGTAGCAACAGACTTTGGGTGAGGAAGTAACTTTGAGGTGGACACTTTATGGCCTTGTGACTGTAAGCTTCTACCCCAAATACCCTTTATGAAAGCCAACAGATTTCTGGTACTTTGCATCAGTACCCTTTTGGCTGACTAATACAGTCACCAAGAATTCTATATCTGACAAAATAATCTTTCAAAAATGAAGGTAAAATTAAGACATTAACAGATAAACAAAAGCTGAGGAGTTCTTTACCAGAAGACCTGCTCTACAAGAAATTCTAAAGGAAGTCCTTCAGGCTGAAATAAAAGGACACTAGACAGGGTCCAGTCCTTGTCGTGTGCAGGTGCGGAGGTCTCCCCTTGTCAGTCGGCCCCGGGTGTAGGCTGGTATGTCTGTGGTGGCAGCCACTCATCTCCAGCACCATGAGCAGATTCAGCAGCAAGGAACATGCCACACCCTTCTCCCTTGAGCATCAGGTTTTCCTCAAAAATGAAAAAGCACAATATGTATCTCCATTTCATGATATTCCAATTTATGCAGATAAGGATGTATTCCGCAAGGTAGGTGAAGTACCATGCTGGTCTAGTGCAAAAATGGAGATTGCTACAAAGGACCCTTTAAACCCAACAAGATGTGAAAA
The DNA here is from genome assembly GCA_026826555.1 of Tolypeutes matacus. Lineage (NCBI taxonomy): Eukaryota > Metazoa > Chordata > Mammalia > Cingulata > Chlamyphoridae > Tolypeutes > Tolypeutes matacus. The sequence continues at coordinate 9,467,984 of JAKSZT010054523.1, read as the reverse complement.
AAAGGAAAGCCCTGTTATGTTGCAAATTTGTTTCCTTATAAAGAATATATCTGGAACTATGGTGACATCCTTCAGACTTGGGAAGACCCAGGACACAATGACAAACACACTGGCTGTTGTGGCAACAATGACCCAATTGATGTATATGAAATTGGAGGCAAGATATGTGCAAGAGGTGAAATGATCGGGGTGAAAGTTTTGGGCACCTTGGCTATGATGGATGAAGAGGAAACCAACTGGAAAGTCATTGCCATCAGTGTGGAAGATCCTGCTGCAGACATTATAATGACATTAATGATGTCAAGTGGCTGAAACCTGGCTACCTAGAAGCCACTGGGGACTGGGTTAGAAGGTACAAGTTTCCTGACAGAAAACCAGAGGATAAGACTGCTCTCAATGCAGAATTTGAAGATAAGGACATTGTAAGTGATGTCATGACCATTGGAGAGCATCAGTGACTAAGAGAACTGATGGGAAAGGAATCCGTGGCATGAATACAACAGTGAACAGTGTCTGAAGGCCTTCAAGTCTGAGCCCAGCGCTCTCCAGGCCATCGTGGACGCTTTACCAGCACCTCGAGAACCTGCCTGCCCACTGCCGCCAGATGTGGCTGAATGGCTCCATCGCCAGAAAAACGAATGAAATTCCTCTGGAATACAAGTTGATACTGCTGCGTTCTTGTCATCTGAAAGTATTAGCTGCAAAAGTGGTATCTTTTCAGAGCTTTAAATTTACAATACTAGTCTTGCTAATGCAAATTCTGCTGTGACCCATCCCATATATTCAGAATGTCATCTGTCTAAATAGCCTTTTTCATATCTCAACTAAGATAACTTTATTCCATGCTTAAATATAAAGACAGATGTTGTAATTCAGAAGTCATTTGTGAATAGATGTGCAAGACAAGCACGTACTGGATGTGTATGTGTACCATGTGCAGGAGATAAAATTATTTTGCTGAAACTCAAAAAAAAAAAAAAAAAAAAAGACACTAGACAGTAACTTCAAGCCATAAGAAGAAATAAAGAACACTGGTAAAGGTGATTACATAGGTAAATATAAAATCATGTATTATTACACTTTTGGTGTGTAACTGCTTTTTTACCCCTATATGACTTAACAGGCAAATTGTATAAAATAACATTATAAATCTATGTTAATGGGTATACAATGTATAAAGATGTAGCCTGAGAGAATAACAGTATAAAGGGGAAGGTTGGAGATAGAGAGTAGAGAGTTTGTATACTATTGAAACTAGGTTGGTACTAGTAAAACTAGGTTGTTATTTGCTCAAGATATTCATTGTAATTACAAATGTAACCACCACAGAAATAATGAAAAAATAAAGAGAAAAAAGTACAGAAGAAAAGAATCAAAATGGTATACTACAAAAAAGCAACTAAATACCAAAAATTTTAAAAGGCAGTAATGGAGTAACTGAGAAACAAAAAACCACACAAGGTATATAAAAAACAAATAGCTAAATGGCAAAAGTAAATTTCTTCTCAATTATTACCTTACATGTCAAAGGATTAAACTCTCCTATTAAAAGGCAAAGATAGGCAGATTGGATGAGAACATATGATCCATGTTCATGCTATCTATAAGAGACTCACTTTAGGTACAATGACACAAAGAGGTTGAAAATAAAAGAGTAAAAACAGATATTCCATGATATTCCACTCCTCCCAAGACAGTGCAAACTATTCCATGCAATATCTTGGGAGGAAGATGAGGCAAGGAAGAGAGTTTGTTTGAAAACAGAAAGGAAAACATTTTTTAAAAAGGAAAATTAAATTGAATGCTTATAAAATCCTATTAATTCCTAGAAAACCTTAACATAATAACTACCCAAGAAGACATAGAAAGTGAATAGTTCTATAACTAGTAAAGAAATTGAAGCAAGTCCCAAATAGTTTTATAGGTGAGTTTTACCAAATTGTCAAAGAACTTATTATTTCAATTTTGTGCACATCCTTCCAGAAACTAGATGAGGGAATAAACTACAGTTAGCCTATAAAGCCAATATAACCTTAGTGGAAAATCGGACAAGGACTGTGTAGAAAGAATCACTCACTTAGGAACATAATGCAAAAAACCCAGGTTAAACATTGGAAAAATAAATGCATCACTATAAAAACTATGGTACATTATGATTAAGTTAGATGTATCCTGGAAAGCAAAAATTATTTATTAGGGGAGCGTGCGTAGCTCAATAGTTGAGTACCTCCTTCCCATGTATGAGGTCCTGGGTTCAATCTCTGTACCTCCTTAGAAAATTATTTATTATTTGATTATCTATAAATGTTATTACCCTATTTATAGCTTAAAAAGAAAAAAACGTGATCATTTTGGTTAGCAAATCATTGGATACAATTCAACACACATATTTATGATTTTAAAAAAAGAAAAATACCAGCAAGTAAGGAATAGAAAAGAACTTCCTTAACTGATAAAAGGTTTCTACTAAACACTTATAGTGGTTGAACGCCCCCTTCCCATGTACGAGGTCCCAGGTTTGATCCCCGGCCCCAATACCTCAAAAAAAAAAAAAAATCCCAACAATGCTTTTTGTGAAATTTAAAGTTGATTGAACAATGTGTGTGGAACATTAAAGGGCTGAGAATAGCTAAGGAATCCTTAAAGCTATAATTAGACTGTGTGGCATTGGCAGAGGGAAACACTAATGGATTAGAATAGTGTAGAAACAGACTTATGCATATATGGACACAAGATTTATGACACAATGGCACTGTAGAGCAGTGGGAAAAGGATGGCATTTTCAATAAATGATGTTGGGAAAGTTAGATATCCAAGTAGGAACAATGAAACTTGGAACAACCAGGAAGATGGCGGTAGGGCAAGGATCTCCTATAGTCAGCTCGTGCTACAGGGCAGTTGGTGATCACCCAGAGCTATCTAAAGCACCGCTTGGGAGCTCCAGGAGACCAGAAGAGCTTCCTGCAACATCCTTGAAAGAATGGAAGGAGGAGCCAGCCCATCTACAGGGCAGATTTGTAAGTAGAGCACTCCATGCCACGGAGGCACAAACCGCCTCCGGAGCTGTTCCGTGGCTGGAATTAGAAGCTCCATTCCTCAAAAATGGGAGAGAAAGAGGCAGTTGGGCACCATCTTCAGCTGCTGATTAGTAAATTCGGTGAGCTACAGTATAATCCTAAGAACAGCTAAAGTTTGAGCCTAAGTCAGAAAGAGGCCAGTGGCCACCATATTGACTCTGCCCCCAGCATGAGGGGAAGCGGGGCTGATTGAAAATCACAGTGATTGTAGAGACCGGTTTCTTTCACCCAGATCAGCCTGCAGCCCTGGCCTAGTCTTCAGCCCCACATCTAGCATGGAGAAAGCTGGCCGGCCCTGCACCAGCCTATCTGGGTAACTGCGGGTACATTTTGCTGGCACAGACTGAATAGTCGGAAGTCTACCGGGGCAACTGAGGTCATTTTGGACCCACACAGCATAGACTGCTGCCCACATCTGCAGCTCCATTCCTGCCCCAGGCAGGGGAGGAAGGGGCTTGAACCTTCATCAGTCTCTCTGGGAACTACAGTCTAACTCTGCATGACTTGGATTATTCCACACAGCTGTGGCTCTGTCCCTACCCCTGGCAAAGGAAAAAGGCAGGAGAAGCTTCATTGGTCCCTGGGGCAATGAGGGCAGCTTGAGCCTCCACAGCTTATAGCACCAGCTACATCCTCAGCTCCCACTACATAACCAGCAAGGGAAAAAGAGCAAGAAAGTCCCAAAATAAAGAGAGAAACTGCACCAAGAATAAATACTCTAGTAAGCCGGATGCCAAGACAACAATAAAAAACTACAATCCACACTAAAAACAGAAAGATATGGCCCAGTTAAAGTAACAAAATAAGCCTCCAGATGACATAAAGGAGTTGAGACAACTAATCATAGATATTCAAACAAATCTCCTTAATAAATTCAATGAGATGGCTAAAGAAATTAAGGATATTAAGAAGACACCGGATGAGCACAAAGAAGAATTTGAAAGCACACATAGAAAAATAGCAGATCCTATGGCAATGAAAGATGTGATAAATGAAATAAAAAATACACTGGAATCATGTAACAGCAGATTTGAGGAGGAAGAAGAAAGGATTGGTGAGCTTGAAGAAATGGCGTCCAAAAGTGAACAAACAAAAGAATAGATGGAGGGAAGCAGATGTGGCTCAGGAGACTGAGCTCCCACCTGCCACATGGGAGGTTCATGGTTCAGTTCCCAGTGACTTCTAAAGAAGACAGCAAGCAGTCATGATGGGCAGGCACAATAAGCTGACAAAACAAGATGATGCAACAAGAGACACAAGAAGAAAAAACATAATGAGAAACACAACAAAGCAGGGAATGGTGGTGGCTCAAGTGATTAGGCACCTCCCTCCCACAGTAGAGATCTCAGTTTCAGTTCCCAGGGCCTCTTAAATACACAGCACACAGCAAGTGCAAACAATGAGGGGGTGGGAAGACATACATAGATAAATAAATAAATAAATAAATAAATAAATAAAATCTTAAAAAAAGAACAGATGAAGAAAAGAATGGAAAAAATTGAACAAGGTCTTAGGGAACCAAACAACGGCAAGAGACGTGCAAAAATATGTGTCAAGGGAAAAGGGGTAGAAAGAATATTTGAAGAAATAATGTAGAAAATTTCCCAACCTTGTTGAAGGACATAGATATCTGTGTCCAAGAAGCACAACATATTCCCATCTGAATAAATCTGAATAGACCAACTCTGAGACACATACTAATCAGAATGTCAAATGCCAAAGACAAAGAGAGAATTCTGAAAGCAGCAAGAGAAAAGCAATGCATAACATATAAGAGATGCCCAATAAGATTATATGCTGATTTCTCACCAGAAACCATGGAGGCAAGAAGACAGTGGTATGATATATTTAAGATATTGCAAGAGAAAAACTTCCAGCCAAGAATCTTAAATCCAGCAAGATTGTCTTTCAAAAATGAGGGCAAGGTTAGAATATTCACAGATAAACAGAAACTGAGAGTTTGTAACCAAGAGACCAGCTTTGCAAGAAATATTAACGGATGTAGGCCATTTTAAATCAGCACACACTACTCAGAACTGAGTGGGAGAGAGTGTGGTCTACAGTGTGAACTGTGGTCTATGGTTGGTGGCAAGGCTCCAGGATGTGTAAGTTCATTGAGGGTGGTGGGCCAGACTGTGGGAGATGTTTGTATGGGATGTGATGGGAGGTGTGGGAGGTGGGCAACATGGGAATCCCAGTGGGTTCCGTGTAATATTTTGGGTAATCTAAGCACCTCTTAAAATATATGTATATATATATATATATATATATATAAACAACATTTTTGTAAGCAAATACACATATATGCATATATATTTATATATCATTTTGCAAATGTTTGTATGTATTGTGAGAATTTTGATTTTTACCCATAATAAAAAAATAAAATAAATAAAAAATAAAAAAAAATGATAAAAAAAAAAAAAAAGAAATATTAAAGGGTGTGCTACAGTCTGAAAAGAAAAGACAAGAGAAAGAGGCTTGGACGAGAGTCTAGAAATGAAGATTATATCAGTAAAAGTAACTAAAAGTGTCAAAAGAGTGGTGAAAATAAACCATAACAGATAAAACACAAAGGTTAAAATGGGTGAAATAAGAACTGCCTTTACAGTAATAACATTGAATACTAATGGATTAAACTCCCCAATCAAAAGACACAGACTGGCAGAATGGATAAGAAAGTATAGCCCTATATGCTGTTTGCAAGAGACTAACCTTAGACCCAAGGGTACCAATAGATTGAAAGTGAAAGGCTGGAAAAAGATATTCCACACATACAGTAACCAAAAACAAACAAAACAAGACAAGCCGGTGTAGCTATACTTATATTAGATGAAATAGACTTTAAAAGACTCTGGTAATGAGCAATCTGAGGAGAAAGTCAGGAAAAAAAATTCCATTTACAATAATGACTAAAAGAATCAAATATTTAGGAATAAACTTAACCAACGATGCAAAGCACTTGTATTCAGAAAACTACAAAGCATTGTTAAAAGAAATTTTTAAAAAGAAATAAAAAAATAATTGGAAGAACATTCCATGCTCATGGATTGAAAGACTAAATATCATTAAGTTGTCAATTCTACCCAAATTGATATACAGATTCAATGCAATCCCAATGAAAATTCTACCAGCATTTAAAAATAAATGTAAAACACGATTATCAAATTTATTTGGAAGGGTAAGGAGTCCCAAATAGCCAGAAACATCTTAAAAGGAAAAGCAAAGTTGGAAGATTCTCACTTCTGAAATTTAAATTATATTACCTAGCTACAGTGATATAAACAGCATGGTACTGGCATAAAGACAGACACATAGACCAATGGAACCAAATTGATGGTTCAGAAACAGACCCTCACTCTATGGTCAAGTGATTTTTGACCAGCCTGTCAAACCCACCCAGCTCGGGCAGAACAGTCCATTCAACAAATGATGCTGAGAGAACTGGATATCCATAGCCAAAGGAAAGAAAGAGGACCTCTCTCACACCTTATACAAAAATTAACTCAAAATGGATCAAAAACCTAAATATAAAAGCAAGAACCATAAAGCTTCTAGAAGAAAATGTAAGAAAATATCTTCAAGACCTGGTGGTAGGTGGTAGATTCTTAAAGGAGATAAGAGGAGGACTGAGACGGACTAATGCTTAATGTGTGTAGCAATTTTAATTAGCTTTACTGTAAAACTGTGGAAATGTATAGAGTTGATGGTAACACATTATAGTGAGTAACAACTGGTTTATAAATGAGAATTTGGCTGGAAAGGGTAGTCTAGGGATGTAAATTTCAATTGAAAGAAAGCTAGAGAATAATCTAGGGACTGAATAACACAGTGAACCCAGAGGTGGATGAGAATTGTGGTTGATGGTACAGATGCAAGAGTGTCCTCTGTGAGCTAGAGCAGATGTTCATCAGTATTGTAGGGTGGTGGGAATGGGGAGAAGCATGGGAAAAATACAACTGGAGTGACCTATGGACTGTGGTTAACAGAAATACTGTAATATTCATCCATCTATGCCAAAGATGTACTGTGTTGATAATGGGGAAGTATGGAAATAGGTGCCAAATGTACACAATTGACCTGGTAATAGTCTGGTGATATTATTTCATAATCTGTAACAAATACTCTGCCACGGTGTGGTGTGTTGATAGATGGGTGTTGTATGGGAATTCTGCACATGTGCATGATTGTTTTGTAAGTTCACAACTTCTGTAATAAAAATATATTTAAAAAATAATAGGATGGTTTTGGGGAAAAATACACCAAATGTAAGATATGAGCTATAGTTAGTAGTAAGATTTTGATAATATTCTTTCATAATTTGTAACAAATGTCTCACAACAATGTAAGGTGTTGGTGGTGAGTTGATGAATGGGACCCCTGTAAGATGTTATGTATGTTTGTTTTGTAAGTTCACAACTTTTACTATACATTTACTGTTTATGTATGTTCATGTATAAATTATATATAAATAATAATAATAATGGGGTAGGTTGGAGGGAAAATACACCAATGTAGGATACTTTGGTTAGTAGTGATATTTTTTTTTTTTTTTTTTTTTTTTTTTTTTTTAGTAGTGATATTTTGAGGATGCTCTTTTATCATTAAAAATGTTTTACAACAATGCAAGGTATTGGTGGTAGAGTGAGGTATGAGAGCCCTGTAGGATGTTATGTATGTTTGTTTTGTAATTTCACAGCTATTACTATAACTTATTGTATGTGCATGTTTATGTATGAGTGATATACTTCAATGAATTTTAAAAAATGGAAAAAAACCTGAAAAGACATTTTTCCAAGAAAGAAATACAAATGGCCAAAAAGCAGATGATAAAATGCTCAGCATCACTAGCTATTAAGGAAATGCAGGTCAAAATTACAAGATACCATTTCACGTATTACAGAATGGCCATTATTAAAAAGATAGAAGGACTTCCGGGAAGATGGTGGACTAGTAAGACACGGGAATCTCTTCTCCAGAAAAATAGCTAGAGGACAAGCTGAAACAGCCCCGAAATAGATCTCCTAGGGTTTAGGACAGCAGGTGAAGGCTGCACACCACCCAGAGGAGAGAGGGACAGAAGAGGGAAATCGCGACGACAGAACCGTGAGTGTGAAGTAGCAGCTTCTGCTGCTGCCGGCACCCTCCCCCACACTCTTCAGAATTCTCGGGCCCCTGGGCCTGCGACCACAGACAAAGGGGGCTCCAGGGATCTACCACTCCCGGAAAGGGGAGAGAGAGGGACACAGCCTTAGGCTGACTCAGGTTCGGACCTGAAATTTGGGCTGTGGAGCCCCACGGACCCTTCCACACGGCGGTTTGCCCTGGGAGCCTAGAAAGGACTGGAGAAATCCGACCCTCGCAACCTCCCTCTCTTCTAGCCTGGACTAATTGTTGAGGACACCACGGGAGAGGGGAGAGAGAGCCTGGGGCTGACCTTGCTTTTGACTCCCAATTTTGGTCTGCCCTGTCCCGAGAGCCCTTCCAGGCCGGGTGGGGCTGCGCCATTGTTTGCCTTGGAGCCTGCCAGGGGCTAAAGATATACAAACCTCCCAACCTCCTCCTCTACTAACAGGAACTGATTGTTGAGGATTCAGAAGGGAGTGGAAATATTTCCTAGCTGGGAAAAGGGGGGCACTACGAGAGAAGTCTGGAGAACTGTCTCAGAAAGTTTGAATCACAGGGCTCCTAGCCCCCAGACAGGAGGCTCTGTCACATTGATCTCGTCTGTGTCACAACAAATACGCTCCGACCAGGCATTGAATTGAGAGCTGCCAACGAGCGCGATCTCCTGGCAGACCAAGGAAGTGCACATAAGAAAATTAATAAGTAGGAGAGGCTTTTCCTGGGCTCTATAGCCTCCCTGCCAAGGCCCTAGGAAATGACTCTACAACCAAGTACTGAGTCCAGTGCCCAGTTTTGAGCAACCAGCAGAACAATCTTAACAATCAAGGTCGAGCCAAAAATCAAAGAGCGGTGGTAACTCACAACCTCCTGCCACTAACCCCATAAAAGAGAAAGAGATAGAGCATCTAAGTAAAATACAAACTAACCAGATGCCTAAGCACCAGCAAAAAATTACAAGCCATACTAAGAAAATAGAAGACATGCCCAAGAAAAGGAATAAAGCAAAGTCCCAGAAGAGATGCAGAATTTGAGAGAACTAATCAGTGAGATGAGCACAAATTTCCAAAATAAAATTAATGAGATGAAAGAGAATATAGTTAAAGAGATCAATGACACCAAGAAATCATTGAGCGAACGCAAAGAAGAATTTGAAATCCTGAACAGAAAAGTAACGGAGTTAATGGGAATGAAAGACACAATAGGTGAAGTCAAAAATACATTTGAAGCATAAAACAGCAGACTCGAAATGATAGAAGAAAGAATAAGTGATACCGAAGACAAAGCAGCTAAAATTGAAGAGAGAAAAGAACAGAGAGAGAAAAGAATGGAAAAAATTGAACAGGGGCTCAGAGAGTTGAATGACAACACAAAACGCAAGAACATACGTGTCATGGGAGTTCCAGAACGGGAAGAGAAAGGAAAAGGGGCAGAAAGAGTATTTGAGGAAATAATAGCTGAAAATTTCCCAACTCTCACAAAAAAAATGAACTTACATGTCCAAGAAGCACACCGTACCCCAATAAGAATAAATCCAAATAGACCTATGCCAAGACACATATTATTCAGAATGTCAAATGTAAAAGCTAAAGAGAAAATTTTCAGAGCAGCAAGAGAGAAGCAAACGATCACATAGAAAGGACGTCCAGTAAGACTTAGTGCAGATTTCTCTTCAGAAACCATGGAGGCGAGAAGACAGAGGTATGATACAATTAGGAAACTGAAAGAGAAAAACTGCCAGCCGAGAATTCTTTATCCAGCAAAACTGTCCTTCAAATATGAAGGTGAATATAAAGTATTCACAAACAAACAGAAACCAAGAGAGTTTGCAAAAAAGAATCCACCTTTGCAGGAAATATTAAAGGAAGCCTTAGAACCTGAAAAAAAAGACAGGAGAGAGAGGCTTGGAGGAGAGTATAGAAGAAAGAAAAGCAGAAAGGATAACCAAAAGAGTAAAAAGAGAGACAAAAATAAGATGACATATGAAAACCAAAGAATAAAATGGAGGAAATGAATAGTGCATTTTCAGTAATATCATTGAATGTGAATGGATTAAATTCCCCAATCAAAAGATACAGGCTGACAGAATGGATAAAAAAACATGAGCCATCCATATGCTGCTTACAAGAAACTCACCTCAGACCCAAGGATACAAGCCGGCTGAAAGTAAAAGGTTGGAAAAAGATACTCCACGCGAATAGTAAACAGAAAAGAGCAGGGGTAGCTATACTAATATCAGACAAAACAGACTTCAAATGCAAAAAAGTGATAAGAGATACAGAAGGCCATTATATATGAATAAAAGGGATGATCCTCCAGGAAGATATAACAGTCATAAATATCTATGCACCTAACCAGGGTGCCCCAAAATACATGAGACAAACTCTGGCAAAACTGAAAGGAGAAATAGACATTTCTACAATAATCGTCGGAGACTTCAACACCCTTCTCACATCATTAGATAGAACAACTAGACAGAAGATCAACAAGGAAGCAGAGAACTTGAACAATATGATAAACAAGTTAGACCTAACAGACATATACAAAACACTGCATCCAAACTCAGCGGATTATACATTCTTCTCAAGTGCCCATGGATCTTTCTCTAGGAGAGAACACATGTTAGGTCACAATACAGCTCTCAATAAATATAAAAAGACTGAAATTATACAAAGCACCTTCTCAGATCATAATGGAATGAAAACAGAAATCAATAACAGACAGGAAAAAAGTAAATTTGCAAATGTGTGGAGACTGAACAATACACTCCTAAATATTCGGTGGGTCAAAGAAGAAATTGCAAGTGAAATCAGTAAATATATTGAGACAAATGAAAATGAGAACACAATGTATCAAAACTTATGGGATACAGCAAAGGCAGTCTTGAGAGGGAAATTTATAGCCCTAAATGCCTATATTTAGAAACAAGAAAGAGCTAAACTCAAAGATTTAACTCAACAACTTGAGAAACTAGGAAAAGAACAGCAAACCAATCCCAAAGCAAAAAGAAGGAAAGAAATAATAAAGATTAGAGCAGAAATAAATGAAAATGAGAACAGAAAAACAATGGAGAAAATCAACAAAACCAAAAGCTGGGTTTTTGAGAAGATCAATAAAATTGACAAACCCCTCTCTAGACTAACAAAGAAAAAAAGAGAGAAGATGCAAATAAATACAATCAAAAATGAAAGGGAGAAATTACAAATGACCTCACAGAAATAAAAAGAATCATAAGAGGATATTATGAGAAACTATATGCCAACAAACTAGACAACCTGGATGAAATGGACAAATTTCTAAAAACTAATAACCAACCTACACTGACACAACAAGAAATACAAGAACTTAACAAACCAATCACATTTAAGGAGATTGAATCCGTCATCAAAAATCTCCCAGCAAAGAAGAGTCCAGGACCAGATGGCTTCACAGGTGAGTTCTACCAAGCATTTCTAAAAGAATTAACACCGAGCAGCGGGTGGGAGGTGCAGCTAGTCCGAGAGCCTAGTGGGAGGTGGCAGGCCTCCGACTCAGGCCTTCCCTACTGACTGTTCCAGGGCGGCGTCTTCAGTCATGAACCGCTTTGGTGCCCGGTTGGTGGGAGCCCCGGCGGCCCCGGCGCTGCCGATGAAAACCTGGACAAAATCGAAATGTCTTTGGATGATATAATCAAATTGAACCGAAAGGAAGGAAAGAAGCAGAATTTTTCATGACTAAATATAAGACTCCAACAAAGTGGTACCCGGCAATTCAGGATGAGAATACGATGGGGAATCCAAGAGAATTCTGGTTTTGGTAAAAATAATCTGGGTCGTAAAGGAAGACTATTACCTGGATAGAGACGTCCTTATGGGGTTATCACTGGCCTTGCAGCTAGGAAAGCAACTGGAATTCGAAAAGGAATTAGTCCTATGAATCGACCACCTCTGAGTGACAAGAATATAGAGCGATTTTTTCCTGTGTTAAAAAGGAAGGCAAACCTTCTGAGACAAAATGAAGTGCAGAGGAAACCAGTTGCAGTTCTCAAGAGACCTAACCAATTAAACAGAAAAAATAACATTCCAGCCAATTTTACCAGAAGTGGAAATAAATTAAGCCATCAGAAAGACACACGTCAGGCAACTTTTCTTTTCAGAAGGGGCCTAAAGGTTCAGGCCCAGTTGAACACAGAACAAGTGCTAGACGATGTAGTAGCAGAGAGAGCTCGTCAATGGCGGGCTTCTACCACAAATGGAGGAATTTTAACTGTATCCATTGATAATCCTGGAGCAGTGCAGTGCCCTGTAACTCAGAGACCACGATTAACTCGTACTGCTGTACCCTCATTCTTGGCAAAGCGGGAGCAATCTGATATAAAGAAAGTTCCTAAAGGTGTCCCCCTACAATTTGACATAAATAGTGTTGGAAAACAGACAGGGATGACTTTGAATGAACGATTTTGGATCCTGAAGGAACAAAGAGCCACTCTCACGTCCAACAAAGGAGGAAGCCACTTTGTAGCCGTGGGATAGATCCATGTCGAAGGGACATTTTAGTGACAACTCTATTTGAAAAGTTGAATTGCTGGAAGAGTTTGTCATAGAAATTCAAGAAACTTTATTGCAAAATATTCACAAGGCTAAATAACTCTTTATTATTTTTATTTTTGAAGTTTAAAAAAAAAAAACATGTATAAAATAATGCCCTGAAAGAATAACAGGGAATATTATACCTATCTGTTCTTAAAGTTTTCGTGGTTGGTTCAGCATAACAATCCTCTATTTGACTACTTTGGTTCCTCATGCAGCAGAAGAAAGACAAAGATAAAAATTGATTATTTTTATGATAGTGGTATTTAGTATCTTGTCTCCTGTGCCTATTTTTTAGACTTTGCCATGGTAAATCTTTGTCTTTGGAAATAAGAATTGGTCCCTTTGTTGCTGTCACTTATACTTTAATGGCGTTGATGTAATAAGTGCAGTTGCCTTTTTTTTTTTTTTTTCTTTTCAGTAGAAATGTTTTTTAAAAAATTCATTAGAATTCCAGTTTGGGGTTTGAAATTTAAGGGAATATCTGGAACTCAGTTGTTTTTTTCAGATAGTGTTAGGTTAATCCCCAAGATTGGTAAAATCTTTAGTGACAAACTTCTTTTAAAAAATGTGGCTCTAGTCATTAGTCTCAGTTTAAGATGTTGGTGTTGGAAGGCTGTAAATGCATGGAGGAGAAGATCCAATGTGAAAAATCTGACAGTTTGTGTTTAGTAAATGAAGAAAGCATAAGAGGAAGTAGCAGGTTGAAGAACAGGTAACTGAGGTGAAAAACTTCAAAACCCCGGGTATAGGTATTCTGTTTAGATATAGTGTAGTCTGGGGTCTAGTGTCCACAAAGAATTTTTCAAATTATTTTTAAAGGAATTATCAAAATGGATTGAGTCCCTTGGATATTTTGGTAGTAAAAATAATAGCCATAAAGTCCTAGACTTTCTTCTTATTCAAAAAGTTAAAATTCACAAGCTTTTAAGCTTGCTAAATTCAGCAGTGTATGACTCCAAAAACAAAAATCTGCTTGTCTATGTCACAAAGGGAAAAAAAATGCAAAAGTGATAAGAGAGTTACATTATAACCTTGCTTTATACCTCTCACTCTGATTTATTTTCTGGTATAAAGTTCAGGCATTTGTAGGGAGAAAAGAATTTGGTCATCACACATGGGGGCGGGGGGCAGAAATGGGAGGAGTTAGCCTGTTAGGCCAAGATCTAAAAGTACTCTGATAGCTGTACGCTGTAAGTTTCAGTATAATGCCAAATGCAGCAAGATATTCCAGCTACAAGTTATAATTTTTGTTATTATGAAGCTTGGTCTTTGGTTTGCTGTAACATTAAAACCTCTAAATAGGTGTTGGTTTCTCTAGAGTGTAATATTAGTGTTGACTTTTCCTATTTAAAGAAAAAAAACCTTTACCACTCTTGCCTGCCTTTCATTGTATACTAAACTTCATTGTCCCTCATACTTTTTGGGTTTCTTATTGGTTTATTAAGAAGCTAGCCATGGAAAGCTATCAATAACAGTTTGATGCTTATACCAAAGAATTAAATCTGATCATAAATATTTGGTATTTTGCTAGTACTTCTACTGATAAGGGATTAATGGAAGTTAGTCACAGTATTTGAAAACAAGCCCTAGTCTCTCCTTAGCTATTTCATGCTTTTTGTAGAGGCCAAGGTACCACTGCAAAACATTTTTGCAGTATGAATGTTTGTATTTGGTCCAGGAACAATACATTTTAGACTGGTTAGAATTTCTGATAGCTTATTTTAAAGCAAAGGAAAAAACAACTGAATATGTGTTTGCTATCTCCAGAACAATTTGTGAAAATATGGTGTAAAGGTAGATTTCATTTTCCTGTTAATTTAAATATTATACAGAGCTATTATTAATGCCGTTTTTTTTTTGTTGTTGTTGTTGTTGTTGTTTTTTGTGTTTTTTTTTGAAAGCCTTAAAAATCGCCCCAAATATTGACATTAAGTGACTCAAACAACAGTGTCTTTGGTATATAAAACTTTTGTTTTTCTACAAAAATAAAAAATAAAATAAATAAAAAAAAATAAAAGAATTAACACCAATCCTGTTTAAACTCGTCCAAAAAATTGAAGAGGACGGAAAATTACCCAACATATTTTATGAAGCCAACATCACCCTAATACCAAAGCCAGATAAAGATTCCACATGAAAAGAAAATTACAGACCAATCTCTCTAATGAACATAGATGCAAAAATTCTCAACAAAATACTTGCAAATCGAATCCAACAGCCTAGCAAAAGACTTATACATCATGACCAAGTGGGATTTATTCCTGGCATGCAAGGCTGGTTCAACATAAGAAAATCAATCAATGTAATACACCACATTAACAAATTGAAGGAAAAAAACAACATGATCATCTCAATAGATGCAGAAAAGGCATTCAACAAAATCCAACATCCTTTTTTGATAAAAATACTTCAAAAGATAGGAATAAAAGGAAAATTCCTCAAGATGATAAAAGGCATATATGAAAAACCCACAGCCAACATCATACTCAATGGGGAAAGGTTGAAAGCTTTCCCCTAAGATCAGGAACAAGACAAGGATGCCCACTGACACCATTGTTATTCAACATTGTACTAGAAGTTCTAGCTAGGGCAATTAGACAAGACAAAAAAATTAAAGGCGTCCAAATAGGAAAAGACGAAGTAAAACTCTCACTGTTTGCGGATGACATGATCCTGTATTTAGAAAATCCTGAAGTATCCACAACAAAGCTACTTGAACTAATAAATGAGTTCACCAAAGTGGCAGGATATAAGATCAACACACAAAAATCAGTAATGTTTTTGTACACTAGTACTGAACAACCTGAGGAGGAAATCAGGAGGAAAATCCCATTTTCAATAGCAACAAAAAGACTCAAATACCTAGGAGTTAATTTAACCAAAGAAGTACAGGACCTATATGCAGAAAACAACAAAACAATGCTAAAAGAAATTTAAAAAGACCTAAACAAATGGAAAGACATTCCGTGTTCATGGATTGGAAGAATAAATATCGTGAAGATGTCAATCTTGCCCAAACTGATTTATAGATTCAATGCAGTACCAATCAAAATCCCAACAGCTTACTTTACAGAATTAGAGAAGGCAATTACCAAATTCATCTGGAAGGGTAAGTGCACCCGAATAGCCAAAACTATTCTAAAAAAGAAGAGCAATGTGGGAGGAATTTCACTGCCTGACCTTGAAAAATATTACAAAGCTATAGTGGTCAAACGGCATGGTACTAGCATAAAGAAAGACATATCGATCAGTGGAATAGAATTGAGAATCCAGAAATATACCTTCACCTATACAGTCAACTGGTTTTTGACAAACCTACCAAGCCCACGCTGATGGGAAAAAACAGTCTCTTCAACAAATGGTGTTGGGAGAACTGGATATCTATAACCAAAAGAATGAAAGAGGACCCCTATCTCACCCCCTATACAAGAATCAATTCAAAATGGATCAAAGATCTAAATATAAAAGCCAGGACCATGAAACTACTAGAAGAAAATGTAGGGGAACATCTTCAAGACCTTGTAGTAGGTGGTGGTTTCTTGGACCTCACACCCAAAGCACGTGCAACAAAAGAAAAATTAGATAAATGGGACCTCCTCAAAATTAAACAGTTTTGCACCTCACAGGACTTTGTCAGAAGGGTGAAAAGGCAGCCAACTCAATGGGAAAAAATATTTGGAAATCACATATCTGATAAGGGTTTAATATCCAGGATATATAAAGAGATGTTAAAACTCAACAATAAAAAGATAAATGACCCAATAAAAAATGGGCCAAAGACTTGAATAGACATTTCTCTGAAGAAGAAATACAAATGGCAAAAAAAAAACACATGAAGAAATGCTCAACATCACTCATGATTAGGGAAATGCAAATCAAAACTACAATGAGATATCATTTCACACCTATCAGAATGGCCACTATTAAAAAGACAGAGAACTACAAGTGTTGGAGAGGATGTGGAGAGACGGGAACACTTCTTCACTGTTGGTGGGACTGCAGGATGGTACAGCCACTGTGGAGGACTGTTTGGCAGTTCCTAAAGAAGTTGAATATAGACTTGCCACGTGACCCTGCAATACCACTGCTGGGTATATACCCAGAAGGACTGAGAGCAGTGACACGAACAGACATCTGCACACCGATGTTCATAGCCACATTATTCACCATTGCCAAAAGCTGGAAACAACCCAGGTGTCCATCGACAGACGAATTTACAAACAAACTGTGGTCTATTCACACGATGGAATATTATGCAGCTGTAAGAAGAAATGAAGTCATAAAGCATTAGGCAGTCAAAGAAGAAATTGCGGGAGGACGCAAGATGGCGTTGGTGTAGGAGGGCGCACACTGCAAGCTCCCAGAGCGAGGCGGATTGTGGACGGGGGTTTGCCCGGGGGTCTGTGCTGTGCACGCGTGGAGTGAGAAGCTTGGGACATCTATCTGTGCGGATCGGCGGCGTGGACCGAACGGTGGAGATTCGTGAGTTTTGAGGCTGCCGGTGGAGGTTGGCACAGGCGGCTGAGCCCCGCAGTTAGGGAAAAAAAAATAAAACGGCCATTTGGAGCCGCGGGCGGGGCGAAAAAGTTTTATTTTCTGGGGATCTGGCTGCCTGGCACCCCTTGGACCTTGTGTGAACAGAGCAAACGAGCTAATCAGCACCCAGTGAACCGGAGGGGGGATTTTGGTAGGGAACGGAGCTGATTTCCCTAGCCACCCAGGGATAAGACCCGGGCCGCTGCGGAGCCAGGAGGAAGGGACACTTCCCAAAGAAGGGAGGGTTCGGTTGGAAGACAGGGAAGGGGATTTTATATTTTTAGACATCCATCTGGCTGCCTGCACCGCCCCATAGCTTTGGGGAGCAGATAAGCCGACCTGAAGCAGCACCAGGCTGAGAGCAGACGTGAATCTGCACTCAAACTGATTTACTGAGCAGCCTGGTGACGCTGGAGCTCGGCGCCAGAAGGGGCGGAATCCGCCGTCTTTAGCACTCCTCACTGACTAACATCAGAGCTTCAGCTAACCTGGGGAGTCCGGAAAGTGGGACATGCTTGAGTAATTTCCACGGGCCCAGCCAGGGTCCCTTCCGTAAGGGGGTTGGTCTAGAGGAGGAATTATTTTGGGTCCTGCATTTGGCTAAAAAAAAAAAAAAAAAAAAAAATTCTTTTTAATTTAGTTTAATAGCTAAAAGCTGCTTCAGGACCTGCATATAGAACCCTGTGGGGAAATTCATTGATAAACACAGGTAGGCAGGAAGGATCCACGTGGACCCTAGGGGAATCATTGACCCCCCTTAGCTCTTAGTTTGACTGCTTGCCTGTGTGGATCTTTGGTTTCTCTCTGTTACTTTCTGGTCTATTGCTATTATTCCCATTTTCCTCCCCCCTTCCTTTTTCCTTCTATTTTGTTTTTTAATAGGTGCTGCCAGCTGGTCGCTTCTTTGCTGGGCTTCTTATTCAGTAATTTCCCACTCGCTGTATATATTAATTCTGTATTACAAACTATCGCTTATCCTTCCTGCATGTTTCTGCCTTCTGTTTTCTGTTGTGGCTCTTAGAGACAACATTTTTTCATAGGCCCACAACTTAAGGGTGTCAATTTCTATCCCATCTATTTTGTTTTCTTCTTCTTCTTTTTTCTTTTCTTTTTTTTTTTTTATTAGTATTAACTTTTTCCTTTCAGGCCTTTCTCTACTATTTCTCTCCCTCCTCATAATTCTAGCCTTCTAAATCACTATATATATATATTCTTCCATTTGTTTTCCCAGTCCATTGTAGGAACTCCATATTTTTTCCTAGTACTCTACACTGCCTACACAAGTTAAATATTCATCTCATTAAGTCTCATTTTGCCCCTCTTCTAACTTTTATCAATATTTCTATTATCCTTCTGCCTTCCTTACATCTTTTGATTCCTCTGGCCCTAACCTTTTGCCTTCAAGGGAACATAGAAAGAAGCAAGGAAATAAAATAAGAAGAAAAACTGCCAAAGAGAAAACAACTCACACGCAGAACCAACAGCTAAATAAAATTCTAGAGCATAGAGAAAAGCTAATCAACTGAACAAACCCATCAAGATAATATGATGACCAGAGGGCAACAGGAAAATACAAATGACTCTGAGAAACTGGAAAACATGGACCAGTCCAGTGCACAAAATAAAAACCAGGAAGGAATGCAGTACATCGAAAAACTAATCAAAGCTATCCAAACAAATATCATCGACCAACTTAAAAAACTGAAGGAAGAGATTAAGGATATAAAGAAGACACTGGGAGAACATACTGAAGAAATAGCTAACACACCTAAAAAGGTAATGGATATGATGGCGAACAAAGACACAAGTCAAGAAATGAAAAAGACGCTGGACTCACATGGCAGCAGAATGGAACAGGCAGAGGAAAGAATTAGTGATATGGAAGACAATACAGTTGAAATCAAAGAGATTGTAGAAAAGATAGACAAAAAGATAGAAAAAATCCAGTATGGTCTCAGGGAATTAACCGATAATGCAAGACGCACAAACATACGCATTATGGGCATCCCAGAAGGAGAAGAGAAGGGAAAGGGAAAAGAAGGAGTGTTGAAGGAAGTTATGGCTGAAAACTTCCCAACTCTATTGAGAGAGATGGATGTGCAGATCCAGGAAGCACAGCGCACCCCAAATAGTATAAATCCCAATAGGCCAACTCCAAGACATATACTTGTCAAACTGTCCAATGCTCAAGACAAAGAGAAAATACTCAAGGCAGCAAGAGAAAAGAGAACCATCACATACAAGGGAAGCACAATAAGATTAAGTGCTGATTTCTCAGCTGAAACCATGGAGGCAAGAAGACAGTGGTATGACATAGTCAAAACACTAAAAGAAAAAAACTTCCAGCCACGAATTCTCTATCCAGCAAAATTGGCATTCAAAAATGATGGAGAATTCAAAATATTCACAGATAAACAGCAATTAAGAGAGTATGTCAAGAAGAAACCAGCACTTCAAGAAATACTAAAGGAATCTCAACAAGTTGAAAGGAAAAAACAAAGGAGAGAGAGTTGGAGGAGAGTTTAAAAACAACTGAAAACTCAAAAAGAGAAACAAAACAACATATGACATACATTAACCCAAAGAAAAAATGACTGAAGTAAGAAATTCGTTACGAGTAATAACACTGAATGTTAATGGATTAAATTCACCAATCAAAAGACACAGATTGGCAGAATGGATAAGAAAATACAATCCATCTATATGCTGTCTACAAGAAACCCACCTTCGGCCCAGGGATTCAAGGAGGCTGAAAGTGAATGGCTGGAAAACCATTTTACAAGCTAACAATAGCCAAAAAAGGGCAGGAGTAGCTATTCTAATATCAGACAAAATAGACTTTAAATGCAAAACTATTGTAAGAGACAAAGATGGACACTACATATTAGTAAAAGGAGTAATCTCTCAAGAAGAGAGAACAATCATCAACATTTATGCACCTAATCGAGGTGCCTCAAAATACGTGCGGCAAACTCTGGAAAAACTAAGAGGAGAAATAAATTCCTCTACAATTATAGCAGGGGACTTCAACACACCACTATCATCATTAGACAGAACATCTAGGCAGAGAATTAATAAAGAAACGAAGGCACTCAACAATACATTAGAAGATTTGGACTTAATAGACATATACAGAACACTACACCCAAATACAGCGGGATTTACATTCTTCTCCAGTGCACATGGAACATACTCCAAAATAGACCACATGCTAGGCCACAAAACAACACTCAATGAATTCAGAAAGATTGAGATTATACAAAGTAATTTCTCTGACCACAACGGAATGAAGTTGGAAATCAATAAGGGCCAGAGAAACAGGTTAGGCACAAGGATATGGAAGTTAAACAACACACTCTTAGACAAACAGTGGGTCAAAGAGGAAATTTCAAAAGAAATCAGTAACTACCTTGGAACTAATGAAAATGACAACACAACATATCAAAACCTATGGGGTGCAGCGAAAGCAGTCCTGAGAGGGAAGTTCATAGCCATAAATTCATATATTAAAAAAGAAGAAAGAGCTAAAATTGAAGACCTAACTGCACACTTGGAGGAATTGGAAAAACAACAACAAACTAAACCTAAAGGAAGTAGAAAGCAGGAAATAACCAAGATTAGGGCAGAACTAGATGAAATACAGAATAAGAAAGCACTGGAAACAATAAACAAAACCAAAAGCTGGTTCTTCAAGAATATCAACAAAATTGACAAACCCTTAGCCAGACTAACAAAGAAAAAGAGAGAACAGATGCAAATACATAAAATAAGGAATGAGCAAGGTGATATCACTACTGACCCCACAGAAATAGAGAGTATCATAAGAGGATACTTTGAAAAATTATATGCCAACAAGAATGACAATTTAGAGGAAATGGACAAGTTTCTAGAAACCCACGAACAGCCAACATTGATGAAAGAAGAAATAGATGAACTCAACAACCCAATTACAAGTAAAGAGATAGACTCAGTCATTAAAAACCTCCCAACTAAGAAGAGTCCAGGACCAGATGGCTTCACAGCTGAATTCTACCAAACATTCCGGAAAGAGCTAACATCAATTCTACTTAAGCTCTTCCAAAAAATAGAAGTAGAAGGAATATTACCTAACTCATTCTATGATGCCAACATTACCCTAATACCAAAACCAAATAAAGATACCACAAGAAAGGAAAATTACAGACCAATTTCTCTAATGAACCTAGATGCTAAAATCCTTAACAAAATACTTGCTAATCGCATTCAACAACATATCAAAAGGATTATACACCATGACCAAGTGGGTTTCATCCCAGGTATGCAAGGATGGTTCAATATAAGAAAATCAATCAATGTAATACACCACATAAACAAACTGAAAGAAAAAAATCACATGATCATCTCTATAGATGCCGAAAAAGCATTCGACAAAATACAGCACTCTTTCCTCATAAAAACACTACAAAAGATAGGAATAGATGGAAACTTTCTGAAAATGATAAAGGGTATATATGAAAAACCCAAAGCTAACATCATTTTCAACGGTGAAATCCTAAAAGCCTTCCCTCTGAGATCGGGAACAAGACAAGGATGCCCACTATCACCGCTCCTATTTAACATTGTCTTAGAAGTACTTGCACGAGCACTGAGACAAGAAAAGGACATAAAAGGCATCCAGATTGGAAAAGAAGAAGTAAAAATTTCATTATTTGCAGATGACATGATCCTATACATAGAAAGCCCTGAGAAATCGACAACAAGGCTTCTAGAACTTATAAAGGAGTTCAGTAATGTTGCAGGCTATAAGATCAATGCTCAAAAATCAGTAGCATTTCTATACACCAATAACCAGCAAACTGAGGAGGAAATCAGGAAAAAAATACCATTTACAATAGTAAACAAAAGAATCAAATACCTAGGAATAAATTTAACTAAAGATGTAAAGGACTTATATACAGAAAACTACACAACATTGTTAAAGGAAATCAAAGAAGACTTAAATAAATGGAAAAATATTCCCTGTTCATGGATGGGAAGATTAAACATCATCAAGATGTCTATCCTACCCAAACTAATCTACAGATTTAATGCAATCCCAATAAAAGTCAACACTATATTTTTTAAGGAACTGGAAAAACTAACCACAAAATATATTTGGAGAGGTAAGAGGCCCCGAATTGCCAAAGATATATTGAAAAAGAAAAATGAAGTTGGAGGTATCACATTACCTGACTTTAAAACATACTACAAAGCTACAGTGATCAAAACTGCATGGTATTGGCACAAGGATAGACCTACTGACCAATGGAACCGGATTGAGAGTTCTGATATAGATCCTCGCATATACAGTCATCTGATATTTGACAAGGCCACGAAACCCACTCAGCTGGGAGAGAGTGGCCTCTTTAACAAGTGGTGCTTGGAGAACTGGATATCCATATCCAAAAGAATGAGAGAAGAATACCATCTCACACCTTATACAAAAATCAACTCAAGATGGATCAAAGATCTAAATATAAGAGCCAAAACCATAAAAACCTTGGAAGATAATGTAGGGAAGCATCTACAGGACCTTGTAATAGGAAATGGTTTCATGAATTTCACACCCAAAGCACGAGCAGCAAGAGAAAAAATTGATAAATGGGATCTCCTCAAAATTAAAAACTTCTGCACCTCTAAGGATGTTATTAAGAAAATAAAAAGGCAACCTACCCAATGGGAAAAAATATTCGGCAACCATATATCTGATAGGAGCCTAATATCCTGCATATATAAAGAAATCCTACACCTCGAAAATAAAAGGACAAACAACCCATATAAAAAATGGGCAAGTGACCTGAAAAGACACTTCTCCAAGGAAGAAATACAAATGGCTAAAAAGCACATGAAAAAATGCTCAACATCACTTGCTATCAGGGAAATGCAAATCAAAACTACAATGAGATACCATCTTACACCCATCAGAATGGCAGCTATTAAAAAAACAGGAGACACTAAATGTTGGAGAGGATGTGGAGGAATAGGAACCCTCATCCACTGCTGGTGGGACTGCGGTATGGTCCAGCCACGGTGGAGGACAGTTTGGTGGTTCCTCAGAAAACTAGCAATAGATCTTCCGTATGATCCAGCAATTCCACTGCTGGGTATATACCCAGAAGAACTGAAAACAAAAATACAAACAGATATATGCACACCGATGTTCATAGCGGCATTGTTCACCATTGCCAAAAGTTGGAATCAGCCCCGGTGCCCATCAACAGACGAATGGATAAGCAAAATGTGGTACATACATACAATGGAATATTACTCAGCTGTAAGAAGGAACAAAGTGCTAACACATGGAATAACGTGGATGAATCTTGAAGACCTTATGTTGAGTGAAGCAAGCCAGGCACTGAAGGATGAACAGTATATGACCTCACTGATCTGAACTGAGGAAAGGGAGCAGTCTCTGAGAACCATTGTCTGAAAGACAGGTTAACAAAGGAGAGTAAGAGAAGAGCAGGCTTTGAGCCATCACCCATATGGACATAATCTACGGTAAAGGGATAGAGTGTGGTTGCATGTTGGGGGATGGGGCAGATGAGTGGTGGTGTTCCTGGGTTTGGTGGTGTAGCACTGGGGGCTGGGTGGATTAGGAAGGGCAGGTTCAAATCCCCAGGGCATGTAACTGTGAATCTTGACATTCCATGGGTTGGGAGAGGGGGGTATCATGGGCCCTGGGGGGCTGGGGAGAAGGGAACAGTCAAGATCTAATGGGTTGTTTGGTGGTCATGGGGAAGGTTTTTCATTACCTTACAGTAATAGACACAGGACATGGTAAATATCATCAAAATTATTAAACTGTATCATCTAAATTGTAAACTATACTGTAAATCACTGACAATGTTTAGTTGCTATATTTTGCTATCTGCATAACAGTTATAACAATGCTAACAACCAAAAAAAAAAAAAAAGGAGGGGGAATTAATATGGGGTGGGGAAGCGGAGGTGGTTTGGTATCTGGGAGTCTCCGGCACTCCGTGTGTGACTTTGCTGTGACCTAAAACTTCTTTGAAAATTAAATGAAAAATTGGGAGACAATGGGGATTGAGAGGAGGAAGGTGTCATGGCACACCAGACATCCGATAACACAGTGATAAAGGGAAGGAAAAAAGGGAAAAAAGAAAAGAGAAAGGAAAAAAAAATGAATATATATATATATATTTTTTAAAGGCATTTCCTTTGCTTTTTTGCCCATTTTTTGAATGTCCCAATCCACTAATTATATTTTGTTTTGTTTTGTTCTTTGTTTGATTATTTGTTTTTTTTCCTTCTCTCTTTTTTTTTTTTCCCCCTGAGTTTCCTTGTGTTTGTCTCTTGCATGTAGGCTTGTCGCGCTTGTTTCTTTTTCCTAGTGGGTGTATTTGATTGTTTTGTGGACTGGATGTTCGTGGAGGATTTGGGTCACGGAACGGTTGCAGTGGGTACTGCGGGGGATTATTGGGGGGGTGTCTGGGGGGGGTTTCGTGGGGATTGGTTCATCCGAATATACATGGAGGATATACGGGATCGTTCGGAGGATCGGGGGGTGGGGCATGGTCGCGATGGGTGGATGATCACACAGTGAATGGGGGAGTCTGGGTTCCTAGCCTGGGGGGCTCTGCCGCGGTCTCCGGGGGAGCGGCGGTGGTCCTCTGAGTGTAGGCACGGTGCCTGTCCGGATGGGATGACCCACTGATGTGTTTTTTTTTGTTGATGACTACCCTTGTGAGTCTTTGCTCTTGTGGATGGGACTTGGCCTGCGGTTGTGGGGTGCCTGGGGGTTGCCACCTGGGAGCCTCCTTGTTGCTCAGGTGTGGCCTCTCTCTAGGCCAAATTCAGCGTATGGTTGCGTTGCCTTCCCCCCAGCGTGGGGCATGGCTCCCGGGGATGAGCCTCCCTGGCAACGAGGGATTGATACCGGGTGCCGACTGGCAACACAACTGGAGGGGGACCTTGGATGGAAGGGGGAAATGGTGGAGAGGGATGAGTTCGGGTGGCTGGGAGACTTCGGGGAGAGTCGGGAGGTCATCCCAGGGGTGACTCTTGCGCACACCTCGGTGGGAGCTCGTGGAGTGTCTGGGTGCCTATCACCCCGCTCATTGGGGTTCCTGGGAGCTCTGGATACACCCTGGTCCTGTGTAAGGGGGGATAGCCCCGGAGACTGATGCCTTATTGGTGGGTTCTATTTTGGATTCTGTGCTCCTAAGAGTGACAGGGTTGGACTCAGGTAAGTCCTCCCTGCACATGGTTCACCAGTCCCTTCTATTCAAACCTATATGTGATGCTGGAGTTTTTAGGTATACTTCCAGAGACTGGCCTCCCACCTACCTATGTGCCAGGTGTGCATGAAATCTAGGTGGGGCTGCAACTCCTACCCTACAGCTCAATGGACTCATCCAAGTCACCTGGTGAGGAGACAACGATGGGGAATGGTCATCCCAGGGAATGGAGAGGGCCTGCATCTGCAGGCAGGATCATCCCACCCACCATATCCATGGGATATAAGCCCTCTCTCACTTGGAGTTGGAGTGGACATCACCATCCCAGTCCCCTCAGGATTGGGGGAAGAACTATGGACTAGAGTGGACTTGACGGTATTCTCTTGTTCACATATGGTGATTCTAGCAATGCAAGAAATTATAACAATGAGGTGGAGCCAGTGGCCACTTGACACTTTTGGGGTAGGGAGGGGATGAGCAGTTGAAATACAGGGGCTTCTTTGGGAGTTGGAGGTTGTCCTGAGTACTGTTGTGGCAACGGATGTAGGCCATTTTAAATCAGCACACACCACTCAGAACTGAGTGGGAGAGAGTGTGGTCTACAGTGTGAACTGTGGTCTATGGTTGGTGGCAAGGCTCCAGGATGTGTAAGCTCATTGAGGGTGGTGGGCCACACTGTGGGAGATGTTTGTGTGGGATGTGGGGGGAGGTGTGGGAGGTGGGCAACATGGGAATCCCAGTGGGTTCCATGTAATATTTTGGGTAATCTAAGCACCTCTTAAAATATATGTATATTGGGAAACGGATGTGGCTCAAGAGGTTCGGCGTCCATCTACCATATGGAGAGACCAGGGTTCGATCCCCGGTACCTCCCGGTAAAAAAAAAAAATAATAATAAAATAAAATATATGTATATATATATATAAATAACATTTTTGTAAGCAAATACACATATATGCATATATATTTATATATCATTTTGCAAATGTTTCTATGTATTGTGAGAATTTTGATTTTTACCCATAATAAATAATAATAAAAAAAAAAAAAAAAAAAAAAAGCATATGGCAACATGGATGAACCTGGAGGACATTATGTTCAGTGAAGGAAGCCAGACACAAAAGGACAAATACTGTATAAATGCGTTACTATGAACCAAATATATTGTGTAATATATTGTTTGATTCAAAAAAAAATTTATATGTATCCATTACATTTAATTGAGAATTTATTCATCTGTGCTTACTTCTTAGTTTTTATTGTTTATATTTTCAATTATTAAATGTACAAAATAAAGTTAAAAAAAAAAAAAGGTAGAAAAATATGAGTGCTGGAGAGGACGTGGAGAAATGGAAACACTCCTTCACTGTTTTGGGGAATGGAAAATGGTGCAGCCTCTGTGGAGGACAGTTTGGTAGTTCCTCAGGAAGCTACTTTTAGAACTTCCATATGACCCAGCAATCCCACTACTAGGAATATGTTCAGAAGAACTGAAAGCAAGGACATGAACAGACATTTGACATTTGCACACCAATATTCATAGTGGCACTCTTCACGGTTACTGAAAGATGGAAACAACCCAAGTGTGCATTGACAGATGAATGGATAAACAAAATGTGGTATAAACACACAATGGAACACTCTTCAGCTGTAAGAAGAAATGAACCTGGCATGCATATGACAACACAGATGAACCTTGAGGACATTATGGTGAGTGAAATAAGCCAGACACAAAAGGACAAATATTGTGTGGCCTCACTGATATGACCTAAATACGATGAGTAAACTCATGGAGCTCAACTATAGAGTGTAGGTTACTAGGAGGTAGAATGTGGGTTGAGAAGGGGGAGCTGATGCTGAATGTATGTAGAATGTTTAATAAAGGGGATTGTAAATGTGGGGAAATGGTTAGAGTTGATGTAACAAGTTATAGTTAATATAATCAACACTGCTGATTTATAAATGTGAATGTGGTTGAAAGGGGTAGTCTAGGGAGGTTAATGTCAATTGAAAGAAAGATAGAGGATAATCTAGGGATTGTAAAACAGTGATAACAGTGGTAGATAATGATTGTGGTTAATAGTACAAATACAAGCATGTTCCTCTATTAAAGGTAAGAATATGGAGATACATGGGAAAATATGATGAAAGTCACATATAGACTATAGTTAACAGTACTATTGTAATGTTTTTATAGCAATGACAAAGAAGGCACTATATCAATGCTAAGAATCAATAATGAGAGTATAAGGAGGTGTGGGATTTTTCCTTTTGGAGTAATGAAAACATTTTGAAATGGACTGAGCTGATGACAGCACAACTCTGTGATGAAACGAGAGCCACCGAGTATACACTTTGGGTAGATTGTACAAGGCAGGGGACCATATAACACAGTGAATCCCATGGTGAATGATGGACTGTGGTTAACAGTACAAACATGAGAACATTGTCTCATGAACTATAATATACAATAATAGGATGGTTTTTGGGAAAAATACACCAAATGTAAGCTATGGACTATAGAGAGCAGTAATATTATGCCAATACTCTTTCATCATTTGTAACAAATGTGTCACAATAGTGTAAGGTGTTGGTGGTGGGGTGATGTATGGAAATCCTGTATGGTAAGAATAATTGTTTTGTTAACACACAACTTCTCAAATAAAAAGGCAATTACAATTTTTTTTTAAAAAAAGAAACTTGGTCCTATCTCACACGACAAGCAAAAATTAATTCCTAGTGGACTTAATATAACCTAAATGTGAAAGACAAAGCAACAAAGCTCTAGGAGGGCAAAATGTAAAAGTAGGATGTAAAAGGCAGCAAAGGAAAAGACATATATTTGACTATATTAAAATTAAGACTGGGGAGTGGGTGTAGCTCAGTGGTTTGAGTGCCTGCTTCCCATGTACGAGGTCCCCGGTTCAATCCCCAGTAACTCCTAAAAATAATGAAAAAGAGGTATTGTTTAAAAAATTAAGACTCATTTATCAAAAAAAAACATGGAAGAGTGAAAATGTTGGCGGACTAACCAGGTAATGAAGCACTGGGGATCCTTTTCCCTTAGGGGAGTTTGCTTTTTCTGGAAGAGGTGGCTAAAAATCTGAGCAATGCTTTTGACAGCCTCCAGGGTAGAGGGCATAAAAGTTAAAACCTAGGGACCACCAAGAATTGGGGGCTTCTGAGAACGCTCAGTGATTTGGTCTGGATCACGAAAGAATTGCATCCTGGGAGTAAAGGAGAACCAAACCTATTCCTAGATTGGAGCCCAGCTTCAGATCATCTGGGTCCTTGAAAATGGATCTCTCAGGTTGGGTGTTCCGGGAAACAGGCCCTGAGATGGAGGGTTACTGGGGCGTGGTCCTGGGAACGACACCTGTATGGGAGCGAAGGAGGCAGGATCAGGCAGAGGGAGCAGAGGCCTCAGCTGACTGCACAAGAAGCCATGGAGCTAGTTTTGGTACTTCAGAATTGTCCCAAATTGAGGCCAGAGTTCTAGGCCTTTGTACCAGCACACCCAGCAGGCTCCATGTCCTAGCTGTGACCTTGGGGGCGGTAGCTCCCTCTGGCCAAGGGCAATCCCCGGGTTGGGATTTAGTTGTGTGCTGTCAGCAGCTGAGGAATGGCTGCCACAACTCCCAAGTGGAGACCTGAGCCGGCACCACAGCCTCTGCTGGGGAAGTCACAAACGTGGCCTCCCTCCCACATCTGAGGTCCCAGGTTCCGCTCCCGGTGCCTCCTAAAGAAACAAGGAAGATGCACAGACACAGCAAGTGCAAGCAACGAGGGGGTGGGGAGAAATAAGTGCATAAAATAAATCTTAAAAAAAAAAGATGTTAGTGGAAATTTTTAAGTGAATGATAATGAAAGTGCCACAGATTAAATTGTGTGGAATGCAGTCATCTTAGAAGGAAATGTATACCTTTAAATGTATATATTACACAAGAGAAAAGACTGAAAATCCATGAACTAAGCAAGTATCTCAAGAAGTTTGAAAAGGAACAGCAAATTAAATCAAAAGAAAGTAGAAGAAAGAAAATTATAAAGAGAATTCTTAATGAAATAGAAAACAAACATATAACAGACAGAATTGATAAAGCTAAAAGTCTCAGCCCTGGTGAAACTTATCAAGGAGGAATAGAGAAAGCACAACTAACAATGTCGAGAGCGAGAGAGACACATTACTAGAGGTTCTTCAGACCTTAAAATGGCCAGAAGAGGGTATATTACATTCTTAGGGCAGCTGTAACAAAGTCCCACAAACTCGGTGGCTTAAAACCACAGAAATAAATTTGCCCGCAGTTCTTGAGGAGAGAAATCTGAAGTCAAGGGGTCAGCATGGCCATGCTCCGCCTGCAGGTTCTAGGAAGAATCCTTTCTTGCCTCTTCCTCCCCAGCTTCTGGGGGTTCCAGACATGCCTTGGCTTGTGTAGCAGTACTCCAGCCTCTGCCTCCATCTTCACATGGCGTTCTCTTCTCTGTGTCAGGGTCTGTTTCCTCCTCCTCCTCCTCCTCCTCCTCCCCCTCCCCCTCTTCTTTTTTTTTAAAAGGATGAGGGCCCACCTCATCTTAGATTGATCACATCTCCAAAGACCCCTTTTCCAAATAAGGTCACATTCACAGGAACCAGATGTTAGGATTTCAACATACCTTTTTGGGGGACAACATTCAACACATAACAGAGAGTACTATAGACAATTTTATAACAATAAATTTTAGGATTTTGATGATGAGGACAATTTCTGGAAAAATACACCTTAACAACTCGATCCAAGATGAGGTAAACAATCTAACTAGTCCCACAATGAAAAAAGAAATTGGAGGACTTCTGGGAAGATGGTGTCAAAGTAGGGCAGCTGGGCTCAACTCTCAGAAAAGCAATGGAGGAAGGGTAAAAAGCTGTCTGAGGGAGCTGCTTCGGGGTTCTGTAGACTAGGAGAGTGCTGTGCATCCTCCCTCCAGGAGGGAGAGGGACATAGAGATGAAGAAGCCAAAATGAAAACCATGAGTTGCTAACCCTCACAGCCGGGAATGGCACCCATCCTCCACCCTCAAGGAAAACATCCTGGGTAAAACCCATGGCTCACTGCAGGCAACTGAAAGGAGAACAGACTTCTTCGTCCCTGAGAAGAGGGAGGGTGTGGTGGAGGGTGGAGAATGTTTTTTTTTTTTCAGTGAGTTTGGCCAGCAGAGCCTGCTTCTGTCCAGACCAGATTCACAGGCAATTGGAGATCGAATGAGTCATCTCCATGGAAAGATTCACTGATGAGTGCCATCTGCTGACTGGCCAGGAAACAGCAAGGAGAAAAAACGCTTTTAGGAATCTCTTGTCCCAGGCCCCTTGGTGCAGATATGAGTCCCATTATTGAGTCACTGGCTCTATTTTGATAACTTAAGCTGGGCAGTTTAAGAGACTTGGAATAAGTTGAATCAAAAAAATCAAAGAAGAGCCATGAAACAAAACCACTAGGCAAGAAAGAGAAATTGACTGTCAGAGTAAATTCACCAACATATTCAGAGGCCTCAACATCAGCAAAAAATTACAAGCCATACTAAAAAACAGGAATAGATGGCCCAGCAAAAGGAACAAGCCAAAAATCCTGATGAGATACAGTATTTAAGACAACTAATCAATGATAATCACACAAATGTCCTAAATCAATTCAAAGAGTTGAAGGAAAATATGATAAAGAGATAAAGGATATTAAGAAGACACTGGGTGAGCATAAAAAAGTTTGAAAGCCTACAAAGAAAAATAACAGGGTACATGGGAATGAAAGACACAATGGATGAGATTAAAAATTTATTAGAGGGAAATGGATGTGGCTCAAGCGATTGGGCTCCTGTCTACCATATAGGAGGTCTAGGGTTTGATTCCCGGGGCCTCCTGGTGAAAGGCAAGCTGGCCCACGCAGCAAGCTGGCCCAAGTGGAGAACTGGCCCATGCAGAGTGTTGGCCCATGTGGAGTGCTGGTGCAAGAAAAAGAGACACAGAGGAGAGACGATAAGAGATGCAGCAGACAAGGGAGCTGAGGTGGCGCAAGAGATTGGGCACTTCTGTCCCACTCTGGAAGGTCCCAGGATCAGTTCCCGGTGCCGCCTAAAGAGAAGACAAGCAGGCACAGAAGAACCCACAGAGCAGACAGCGAGCGCAAAACAATGGCAGGGGCGGGGGGCGGGAATAAATAAATAAAATAAACATTTAAAAATATATTAGAGGCATATAACAGCAGATTTGAATTGATGGAAGACAGAATTAGGGAATTGGAGGACCGAACATCTGAAATTGAAAAGACAGGAGAACAGAAAGAGAAAAGAATGGAAAAAAATGGAAAAGAATCTCAGGGAATTGAATGACAATATGAAATGCATAAACATATTCATTATCAGTGTCCCAGAAGGAGAAGAGAACAGTAAGGGGGCAGAAAGAACATTTGAGGAAATAATGACCGAAAACTTCTCAACCCTTATGAGAGGCATAAATATCACAATCCAAGAAGGACAAGACACCCCAAACAGAATAAATCCAAATAGACCAACTCTAAGACAACTACTCTTCAGAATGACAAATACCAAAGATAAAGACGGGATTCTGAAAGCAGCAAGAGAAAAGCAGTACATCACATAAAAAGGAAGCTCAATAAGGCTAAGTGCCAGCCTCTCATCAGAAAACACGAAGGCAAGAAGAATGTGGTATAAGGTATTTAAGGTATTGAAAGGGAAAAACTGCCAGCCAAGAATTCTTTATCCAGCAAAACTGTCCTTCAAAAATGAAGTTGATGGGGAGTGGATGTAGCTCAGTGGCTGAGCACCTGCTTCCCACATATGAGGTTCTGGGTTCAATCCCTGGTACTTCCTTAAAAAAAAAAAAGACCTGGAGTAGTGATACTAATATTAGACAAAACAGATTTTAAATGCAAAACTGTTTTAAGAGATGAAGAAGATCATTATAAGTAATAAAAGGGGCAATTCAACAAGAAGAAGTAACTATAATATCTATTTATCCACCTAACCTGGGTGCCCCAATGAAGCACTCATTGGCAAAATGAAGGGAGAGATAGACATCTCTACAATAATAGTTGGACACGTCAATACACCCCTCTCAGTATTGGAGGGAACATTTGGACAGAGGATAAAGAAAGAAACTGAGAGGTTGAATAACATGACAAATGAACTGGACCTAAATGACATCTATAGGGCACTGCATCCCAAAACAGCAGGATATTCACTCTTTTTAAGCGCTTATGATCCTTCTTCTCCAGGATAGACCACATGTTGGGTCATAAGACAGGTCTCAGGAAATTTAAAAAGATAGAAATTTTACAACGCACATTTTCTGATCAGAAAGGAATGAAACTGGAAATCAATAACGGACAAGAAAGGGAAAATTCACAAATATATGGGGATTAAACCAGACACTCTTAAATAATCAGTGTGTCAAAGAAGAAATTACAAGAGAAATCAGTAAATATCTCAAGACAAGTGAAAATGAGAACACAACATATCAAAGCCTATGGGATACAGTAAAGGCAGCATTGAGACGGAAATTTATAACCCTCGAAGATTACATTAAAAAAGATGAAAGAGCTAAAATCAAAGACCTAACTGCACACCTGGAGGAACTAGAAAACTAGCAGCAAACTAATCCCAAAGCAAGCCAAAGGAAAGAAATAATAACAATCAGAGTAAAAATACTAGAAATTGAGAAAAAGAAAATAGAAAGAATCAACAAAACCAAAAGTTGGCTCTTCAAGAAGATCAATGAATCAATAAACTCTGGGAAACGGATATGGCTCAAGTGATTGGGCTCCCGTCTGCCATATAGGAGGTCCAGGGTTCGATTCCCAGGGCCTCCTGATGAAGGCGAGCTGGTCCCCATAGGAGTGCTGGCCTGCATGGAGAGCTGGCGCAGCAAGACGATGCAACAAAAAGAGACACAGAGGGGAGACACTAAGAAGCAGCAGACCAGAGAGCTGAGGTGGCGCAAGAGATTGAGCGCCTCTCTCCCACCCCGGAAGTTCCCAGGATCGGTTCCCAGTGTTGCCTAAAAAGAAGACAAGCAGACACAGAAGAACACACAGAGAGCAGACAGCAAGGACAAAACAATGAGGGAGGCGGGAGAAATAAATAAATAAATCTTAAAAAAAACAAACCCTTAGCTAGACTGACAGAGGGAAGCAGAGAAAGAGAGAGAGAGAAGATGCAAATAAATAAAATCAGAAACGAAAGGGGGGACATTACCACTAACCCCTCAGAAATAAGAGATCATGAGAACGTACTATGAACAACTGTATGTCAACAAACTAGACAATGTAGATGAAATGGGAAAATTCCTAGGAACATACGAACAACCTACAATGACCCTAGGAGAAATAAAAGATGTCAACAAACCAATCAGAGTAAAGAAATTGAAACAGTCAGCAAAAACCTCCCCAAAATGAAAAGCCTAGGACCAGATGCCTTCACAGGTGAATTCTACCAATCGGTTAAAGATGATCTAATACCAATCTTTCCCAATCTCTTCCAAAAAACTGAACACGGAGGAATGCTACCAAACTCATGCTATGTAGCCAACTTCAGCATAATACCAAAGCCAGATAGTGATACTATGAAAAAAGAAAATTACAGACCAATCTCTCTAATGAATATAGATGTAAAAATCCTCAACAAAATACTTGCAATCTGAATCCCAAAGCACATCATTAAAAGAATTATGCACCACAGTCAAGCAGGTTTTATCCCAGTTATGCAAGGGTGGCTCAACACAAGAAAATCAATTAATGTAATAAACCATAATAATAGATTGGAGAAGAAAAATCACATGATCCTCTCAATTGATGCAGAAAAGGCGTTTGACAAAATACAACATCCTTTGCTTCTTTCATTTTTTTTTTTTTTTAAGGAGGTACCGAGTAATGAACCTGGGCCTTTGTACATGGGAAGCAAATGGTCAACCACTGAATTACACCCACTCCCCAAAATCCTTTCTTGATAAAAACACTGTAAAAGATAGGAATAGAAGGAAGCTTTCCCAACATGGTAAAGTGCATGTATGAAAATCCCACAGTTAACATTGTACTCAATGGGGAAAGACTGAAAGCTTCCCTGCTGAGATTGGGAACAAGACAAAGATGCCCACTGTCACCACTGCTATTCAATATTGTACTAGAATTTCTAGCTAAAGCAATTAGTCAAGAGAAAGAAATAAAAGTCACCCAATTAGGAAAGAAATAAGTAAAAGTTTTGCTATTCGTTGATGATATGATCCTGTATCTCAAAAATCCCCCAAAATACCCACAACAAAGCTATTAGAATGAATAGACAAGTTAAGCAAGGTGGTGGGATACAAGATTAATACACAAAAATTAGTAGCATTTCTATAAAATAGTAATGAGCAATCTGAGGAGGAAGTCAGAAAAAAACTCCACTTTATAATAGCAACTAAAATAATCAACTATTTAGGAATAAACTTAACTAAGGATATAAAGGCTCTATTCAGAAAACTACAAAACATTGCTGAAATAAACCAAAGAAGACCTAAATAAATGGAAGGACATTCCATGATCATGGACTGGAAGACTAAATATCGTTAAGATGTTAATCCTACTCAAACTGATTTACAGATTCAGTGCACTCCCAATACAATCCCAACAGCCTTTTTTTTTTTTTTTTTTGTAGAAATGGAAAAGCCAATTATCACATTTATTTGGAAGGATAAGAGGCCCCAAATAGCCAAAAATGCCTTTAAAAGGAAGAACAAAGTTGGAGGATATTTACTTCCTGACTTTAAAACATATTACTTGGCTACAGTGGTAAAAATAGCACGATTCTGGCATAAAGATAGACATATTGACCAATGGAACTGCATTGAAAACTCAGAAATAGACCCTCACATCTGTAGTCAAGGGACTTTTGACAAGGGTTGTCAAGCCCAGCCAGCGGGGCCAGAACAGGCTGTACAACAGATGGTACCGGGAGAACTGGATATCCTTAGCCAAAACAAAGAAAGAGAACCTCTGTCTAACACCTTATACAAAGGTTAGCTCAGAATGGATCAAGGACCTATATCTAAAAGTGACAATCATAAAACTCCTAGAAGAAAATGTAGGGAAACATCTTCAAGATCTTGTGGTAGGTGTAGTTTCTTTTCTTTTTTTTTTTTTTTTAAGATTTTATTTATTTATTCATTTATCCCCCCCTTGCTGCTTGTGCTCGCTGGGTCAGCCAACCACGCCGTGCGGGTGGGCTTGCCTTCACCAGGAGGCCCCGGGAACCGAACCCGGGGCCTCCCATATGGTAAACGGGAGCCCCACTGATTGAGCCACAGCCGCTTCCCTTGGTGTAGTTTCTTAAACCTTACACCCAAAGCACGAGCAACAAAAGAAAAAATAGATAAGGAGGACCTCCTCAAAATCCAACACTTTTGTTCTTCAAAAGACTTTGTCAAAAAAGTAAAAAGGCAGCGTACTCAATGGCAGAAAATATTTGGAAACCACACATCCATTAAGGGCTTGCTATCCATGTTACATATAAAGACCATACACCCCAATGATAAAAAGACAAGCAACCCCATGAAAAAATAGGCAAAACACTTGAATAGACATTTTCTCCAGAGAGGAATTACAAATGGCTAAAAAGTACATGAAAAAATTTCACTATCACTAGCTTTTAGGCAAATGCAACTCAAAACTACAAAGAGGTACCATTTCACAACTTATAAAATGGCCATTAGTAAAACAAACAAACAAAACAAAACAGAAAACTACCAGTGCTGGAGAGGATGTGGAGAAACAGGAACACACCGCTGTTGGTGGGAATGTAGACTGGTGCAGCCTCTGTGGAAGACAGTTTGGCAGGACCTCAGGAAGCTGAATGTAGAACTGCCTTTTGATCCGGCAAACCCATTACTAGGAATATATTCAGAAGAACTGAAAGCAAGGACATGAACTAACGTTTTTGTTTTTGTTTTTATTTATCTTTATTTATTCATTCCCCCACCTACCCCCCCACCCCCCGTTGTTTGTGCTTGCTGTGTGCTGTGTCTGCTCGTCTTCTCTTTAGGAGGCACCGGGAACCGAACCCGGGACCTCCCATGTGGAAGAGAGGTGCCCAATCACCTGAGCCACCTCAGCCACCTCACTCCCTGGTTTGTTGTGTCTCTCATTGTCTTTCCTCTTTGTGTCTCTGTTGTTGTGTCATCTTGTTGCACCAGCTCGCTGCTCCTGCCCGCGTGGCAGCTTGCCTTCTCCAGGAAGCACTGGGAAATGAACCTGGGACCTTCCATGTGGTAGGCAGAAGCCCAATTGCTTGGGCCACACCCACTTCCCTGAACTAACATTTGCATACCCGTGTTCCCAGCAGCATTATTCAAAATTGCTAAAATATGGGACCAGGCCAAGGGTCCATCAACTGATGAATGGATAAACAAAAAGTGTTACATACACAAATGGAATACTTTTCAGCTGTAAGAAGACATGAAATCAGGATGCATGTGACAACATGGATGAGCCTTGAGGACATTTTGTTAACTCAAATAAGCCAGACACAAAAAGACAAATATTGTATGCTCTCACTAATATGAAGTAAATATGATGAGTAAACTCACGGAAGTAAACTAGAGTGTAAGTTCTAGGAGATGGAATGAGGGTTGAAAAGAGGAAGCTGATGCTTTACATTAAGCAGAATTTTTAATAAGGTTTATTGTAAAATTGTGGAATGATGGTAACAGTATAGTAATTATAAGTAACTCTGCTGACTTATAAATGTGATTGTGGCTGAAAGAGGCAGTCTGTGGACATAAATATCAATTGAAAGGAAGCTAGAGAATAATCTAGGGATTGAATAACAGTGATTTCAGTGGTAGATGAAGATGGTGGTTAATAGTATAAGAACGTTCTTTTACAAAATGTTTAGAATATTGCTACACGGGAAAATTACAACTAATGTAACATAGGGATGATAGCTAACAGTAATATTGTAATATTTTTGCTGCAACGGCAAAGAAGATGTATCAATTATAAGGGACAACAGTAGGGAGTATAGTAGGGTATGAGATTTTTCCTTTTGGAGTAATGAAAATGTTCTAAAATTGACTGAGGTGATGACAGCACAGGTGTGATGAAAATGAGAGCCATTGAATGTACACTTTAAATGGATTGTACAAAACATGGGACTGTATAACACAGGGAGCCCAGTGGTGGAAGATGGATGTGCTTAACAGGTCAACTATGAGAATGTTGTCTCATGAACGGCAACAAATATATAATACTAACACAGGATGTTAATAATCATGTGGGTTGGGGGAAAATACACCAAAGGGTTATAGTTAGTAGTAATATTCTGACAATGCTCCTTCATAGTTTGTAACAAATGTTTCACGACAATACAAGGTGGAGGGGAGATGTATGGGAGCCGTGTGTGATGAGATGCATGTTTGTTTTGTAAATTCACAACTTTTATTATACGCTTATTGTTCATGTATGTGCATGTATGAATGATACACTTCAATAAAATTTTATTAAAAAAAGAAATTGCATCTGTAATTAAAAACCTTCCCAAAAGGAAAAATCTAAGTTCAGATGAGTCCGGTAGCTTCCTACCAAACATCTGAGATAGAATCAGTACCGGTCTCACACAGACTCTCCAGAGAAAAGAAATAGAGGAGACCCTCCCAGTTGTGTTTCAGTTGGTCATTGTATGAAGCTTTTTTCCTGAATCTGAAGAGAACATTATGAGAAAAGGAAATTACATGCCAGTTTTGCTCATGGACATAGATAAAAACAATTCCAAAAAAATATTAGCAAGCCATATCCAGTGATATGGTTCAGGTGAGAAATTACACCAAGTAGAGTTTTTTCTAGAAACGGAAGTTTGGTTTAACATTTGAAAACCAATTAATGTAATTTGCCATAATAGCAGAACAAGGAAAGAAAACCCACATGATCACCACAATATATGCAGAAAAAAATTTATTAAAGACTCCTAGAAAACTAAGACTAGAGTGGAACTTGCTACATCTGTTAAGAGCATCTAAATAAATCTGCAGCGAACATTATGAGCCTTACTGCTACAGCAAACTAATGCAACGGGCTGGTGCAGAGAGACGACGCAGCCAAGAGGCACCGAAGAGACACAACAAAGAGACACGATGAGAGACACAACATGCTGGCAGTAGAGGTGGCTCAAGTGATTGGACACCTTCCTCCCACATGGGAGGTCCTGGGTTCGGTTCCCGGTGCCTCCTAAAAAGATGAGCATACAATGAGCAGACAGCAAGAACAAACAATGAGGGGAAGGAGAAATAAATAAACTAAATAAATCTTTAAAAAAAGAAAGCTATTCATGAAACTTATTATTTGCAAATATGATGCATGCATAGAAAATCTGAAGAAGACTATATGGATAAATTATTAGAATTAATAAGTGAACTTAGTAAGGTTGCCAAATATAGGATCAAAGTATTAAAATAAACTATTTCTGTTAACTAGCCACAAACAGCTAAAAGATGAAAAATTTAGAAAGATAGCATTGGGAAGTGGGTGTAGCTCAGTGATTGAGCTTCTGCTTTGCGTGTACAAGATCCTGAGTTCAATCTCTGGTACGCCCTTAAAAAAAAAAAGATACTATTTATAATATCAATGAAACAAAACAACAAGGAATAAACCTAATAAAGAATATACAAGACACCTATGTAGAAAACCATAGAGAATTAAAAGAAATTAAAGAATATCTAAATAAATAGTGCTTATTATCAGGTTTATATTTCAAAAACCTCATAATTATAAAAAATATAAAATATTAATTATTCTTAATATGGATTCAATACATTCTCAAAAATCATGGCTGTGTATTTGTGTGTATGTGTTTGTATAACTTGATAAGGTGATTATTAATTTATATGGAGATATCAAGGGCCAAGAACATCCAAGACTTTTTTTTTTTTTTTTTTTGGTTGGTGAATCAGTGACAATTTTATAACATTGTGAAATATATTACAAACTCTATACTTCATGAATGAGATAACATGTAAGGAACATGCAACAGAAAAAGAGCTTTGCAATACAATATTATACCATTATAATCTATACAGATGAAGATGTTAAGGGAAGTGAACACAGGGCAGAGTACAGCAAAGAGGCAAATTTTCTCACTAGGTATTGAGCACAATCTTTTTTTTTTTTAAAGATTTTATTTATTTATTCATTTATCCCCCCCTTGCTGCTTGTGCTTGCTGGGTCAGCTAACCACGCCGTGTGGGCGGGCCTGCCTTCACCAGGAGGCCCCGGGAACCGAACCCGGAGCCTCCCATATGGCAAAC
This sequence comes from Tolypeutes matacus, assembly GCA_026826555.1. Classification (NCBI taxonomy): domain Eukaryota; kingdom Metazoa; phylum Chordata; class Mammalia; order Cingulata; family Chlamyphoridae; genus Tolypeutes; species Tolypeutes matacus. Next base: position 9,428,137 of record JAKSZT010054523.1, on the reverse strand, counting down.
AGGAGCCCCACTGATTGAGCCACAGCCGCTTCCCTGAGCACAATCTTAATGCAGGGGCATGATTTGTTGATTATTATGTTAGAGTCCCAGACCAGTCTGCCTGGCAGGTACACTTTTTTTTTTTTTTTTTTTTAATTTATTTTTTATTGTGGGTAAAAATCAAAAATTTCACGATACATACCAATATTTGTAAAATGATATATAAATATATATGCATATATGAGCATTTGCTTACAAAAATGTTATTTATACCAAGACTTTTTTTAAGAAGAGGAATAACATAGGAGAATTGCCTCTCTGCCTATCAATTCTTACTATAAAGTATGTAATTAAGGCAGTGTGGTATTAGTGCATAAATACAAGAATAGATCAATGGAATAGCAAAGAAAACTCAGAAGCAGACTAATACCTATGTGGATACTTGATTTACAACAAAGACATCATTGGAGAGCAGTGGTGAAGAACACCTTTTTCATAAATGGTTCTGGAACAATTGGATATTCATATAGAAAAAAAATGACCCTTGATCCCTACCTCTCACTGTACACAAACACTAATTGTAGATCTAAATATAAAAGGCAAAATATAAAGCTTGTATAAGGGATTATCTTCAGGAATTTAGGACAGGGAAAGATTTCTTAACTAAGCATTAAAATAACCTTAAAGGAAAAAGATTGATAAATTTGACTACAGTAAAATTAAGAAGTCCTGTTTATCAAAAGGCACTAGTCAGAGAGTAAAAAACAAAACAGAACAAAAACAAGCAAATATCTTGGGAAAGATATTCGCAACATATATAACTGACAAAAGTTTATATTCAGAATATATAAAGTACTTCTATAAATAATTTTTAAAAAGACAAACAACCCAGTAGAAAAAATGGGCAAGAGAATTGAAAATGTACTTCACAAAGACAATGTCAAATTAACCCATAAACATGTAAAGATGTTTAGCTTTCTCTATAATCAGGAAAATGCTTGTTAAATCCACTTTATATTAAAGACATCACAAAAAAAATGGTAAGACAGGCTATGAGCCTAGAGAAGATTTTTTCATGCATATAATAAAAGATTAGTATATTGAATGTATAAAGAATTTATAAAAGTCAGTAAGAAATAGCAAACAACTCAATGGAAAAATAGGCATTTCATAGAACAGGCATTTCATAGAAGAGCAATTCATATGGGAAATAAACATGAAAATATTTTCGATCACTTTAGTAATTAGTGACCTACAAATGAAGACCACACTGACATACAATATTACTCTCCTTAGAGTAGCAAAGTTTTAGAAATCTGACAATTGTAAGCATTGGGAAGATACAGATCATCAGAACTTCTTATATTTTATTGGTGGGAGTATGAATTGGCCCAAGTTCTTTGGAAAACAACTTGGTATTTTTGTTCCAATTTTTTCCCCTCTATGCTTCAGTTTGGCTAATCTCTGTAGATCTGTCTTCAAGTTCATGGATTCTTCCTTTCCAGTATCCAATTTGCTGTTCCTCCCATTTGGTGAATTTTTCATTTCATATATTTTCAGTCCTGAAATTTTCATTTGGCACTTTTTTGTACTTTACATTTCTCTGCTGCGATTTCACCATTTTTATTCATTATGTTCATCTTTTCCTTTACATCCTTACACATATTTATATTCATTATTTTAAAGTCACTGCCTATTAATTCCAGTATCTGTGATTTTTTGGTATGTTTCTATTGACTGTCTTTTTTCTCTTGGTTATGGGTTATATTTTCCTACGTCTTCAAATGTCTAGTGTTTTTTTTTTTTTTTTATTGTATGCTGGACACTATGAATATTAGATCGTAGAGTCTAGATTTATTTATCTTTTCCTTTAAAAAGGTTTGTTCTGGCTGGCCATTAAAGTTGATCCTTTCAGGCTTGTTTTAAACTTCATCAGGGTGAGTAGGGAGTAGTCTTTACTCTAGGGCAGTGCTCAGCAAACTTTTTCTTGGAAAAGTGGGATAGTCAGTGTTTTAGGCTTTGTGGCAATACAGACTCTGTTTCAGTAGCTCTGTCATTGTAGCATGAAATCAGCCACAGGCAGTGAGTCAAGGGACAGGCACGGCAATGTCCCAACAAACTTTACTTACCAGATTCAGCCTGACCCGGCTCAAGGGCAGTCTTTACTCTCAAGCTGTGGCCTTCCTGGACACTCAGTTGAATACCCAGACATCAGTGATGTCTGTCCGTTCTGGCCGGTCATAACCCCAGACACACATCTCTACGTGACCTCTAGAATCGTCCTTCAGCGTAGAGCACCCGGGAACTGTTTTCTTCTAGGCGTTGTAGAATATCATCCTGTGAGGACCAAAGGCCTGAGGGGAACCTTGTACAGATTTTGGGGGGCTCATTCTCTGCGCAGCTTCTTCTCCTCTGGTACCTTTCCTGAAAGTTCCAGCCACTTCAGCAGCACTGAACCCCAAAACCCACTTCTTTGGCCCAGCAGGATCGTCGTTCTCTGTCTAGGATCTCTTACCTAAGCCGTGGTTTTGAAATACATCATCTGCCCATCCCAGGCAGAAATAGAGGGGGAAGGAAAAGCTCCCCTCGTATGTTTCCCTTCTTTCAAGGACTGAAGCCTTATGCTGGCTTTTTTTTTTTTTAAATACCTGAAAACAGTTGCTTCATATATTTTATTCAGTTTTACAATTGTTTATGAGGGGAAGGTAAGACTGATCCCCATTATTCCAGATCATGACCAGATAGATCTTTTAGAGCTGAAAATTTGCCAACTCTCAAACCAGCAGTTCTATTCTTAGAGAAACTATTTGGCAGGAAACAAGTGCATAAATGTTCATAGAGCACTGTTCCTAGCAAACAAACAAACCAGTTGAAAAACTGTAAAAAAAACAACAACACTAAACTGTCCGTTAACTGGAGAATGAATAAATAAATGGTATAGTATACCCACAGTGGAAGGTTACAGAGCATGTACAGCTGCTCACAACCGAGTGGATAAATATTTAAAACATAATCTTGAGTGAGAAAAGCAAGTCAGAGAAGACCACGTATGGGATGCGACCCTTTACTAATGCTATACTAAGATACAAGCAAAGCCAAAGAACACGTTGTTTAGGCATACATATTAATGCATATGTGTTCAAACCAAAGAATCTATAAGCAAATTATAAACAGAAATCGAAGGAGAGTGATTCCCCTTGGGAATAGGCAAGGAGGTAGTTTGGAAAAGCAAAACTAGGTAGATCAGAGTTAGTGATAATATTCTAGCTCTCAGCTTGCATGATGGGTTCGTGATGTTCAGTATAGTATTTAACAGCTTTATTGAGATGTAATTCACATACCATATGACTCGCCAATTTAAAGTGTACAATTCAGTGGGTTTTAGCGTATTGCCAGAGATGTACAACTATCACTGCAATCAATTTTAGAACATTTTTTATCACCCCCAAAAGATACCCCATGCCCTTTAGTAGTCAACCCCCATTCCTCCCATCTGCCCCAGCCCTAGGCAGTCACTGATCAGCTTTCTGTCCCTACAGATTTATCTATTCTGGACAGTTCATATGAGTTGAGACATACAACATGTGGTGCCTTGTGACTAGATAGTTTCATTTAACATAATGTTTTCAACGTTTATCCATGCTGCAGCACATATCAGTACTTTACTCCTTCTTATTGAAAATAATCGTCCGTTGTATGATCTGCCACATTTTATTCACCCATTCGTCAGTTGATGGACATTTGGGTGGTGATAAATAGCGTTCATGTACTTTTTTTTTTTTAGGAGGTACTGGGGATTGAACACAGGACCTTGTACATGGGAAGCATGTGCTCAACCACTGAGCTACATCTGCTCTCCAATGAGTTGTTTGTATTTAAGGATTTATTTTATTTATTTCTCCTCCCCCCCTCATTGTTTGTGCTCGCTGTCTGCTCTCTGTGTCTGCTTATCTTCCTTTTAGGAGGCATGGGGAACTGAACCCGGGGAATCCCTTGTGGGAGGGAGGTGCCCAATCGCTTAGGCTACCTTTGCTCCCTGCTTGCTGTGTCTCTCATTGTGTTTCCTCATTGTGTCTCCTTGTTGCGCCATCTTGTTGTGTCAGCTCAGCACTCCAGCCCGTCAGCTCACTGTCTTGCTTGTCTTCTTTAGGAGGCACCAGAAACCAAACCCAGGACCTCCCATGTGGTAGGCAGGCACTCAACTGCTTGAGCCACATCTACTTCCTGAGAGTTGGGTTTTTTTTTTTTTTTTTTTTTTTTTAGGAGTACCAGGGATCGAACCCGGGGCCTCTTACACGGGGAGCAGGCATTCAAGCACTGAGCTACACCCCTTCCCCTATGTACAGATTTTTGTTTGGATGTGTTTTCACTTCTCTTGGGTATATTCCTAGGAATGGAATTGCTGGATCCTATCGTAACTCTATGCTTAATCTTTTGAGGAACTGCCAGTCTGTTTTCCAAACTGGCTGCACCATTTTATATTCCTACCAGGATGTATGTGTATGAGGGATCCTATTTCTTCACACCCTTTCTAACATTTATTTTCTGTCTTTTGGGTTATAGCCTTCCGTATTAGTTTCCTGGGACTGCCACAACCAATTACCAGAAACATGATGGCTTAGATTCACCTGAAGTTTATTCCTTCACAGTTCTGGAGGCCAGAAGTCTGGAATTAAGGGATGAGCAGGGCTGCACTCCTTCCAGACACTCTGGGAAAATCTGTTCCTTGCCTCCTCCAGCTCTGGTGGCTGGCGACATTCCTGGCTGGCAGCTGCTTCACCCAGTCTCGTCTCCATATTCACATATTCACATATTCACATGTGCGTGTGTGGCTGTTTGGTATAGTTATGAATTCCAAAAATAGATATTGGATTATGTTTGTAAACTGGTCTGTTCCTCTGGGCATATTAGATTATATTGGATCCAGAGGTTTCGCTTTTACTTGATTAAGTCATGATTAAGGCTTTGATTGGGCCATGTCAGTAGGACGTCGAGTCCCTGCCCCTTTGGTGGGTGGAGACTTACAGAGAAAACCACACTGCAGAGAAGGGAGGTTGGAGTTTTTAATGCTGGAGCCCCAGGAAGTAAATACACAGCGAAGCAGATACGTGAGGAAGGAGAGAAGGCTCCATTAGACCCGGGAGAGGCCCCGGGAAGAGGCCTGAGAGTCTACAGCTGGCCTTGTGGAACGAGCAGAGCAGCTGAGCCCAGAGAGAATCGAGCCCCGGGGACAGAGACAAAGCCTGAAGGAACTGGGACCACGGAGTCTTAGGAGGAAGAGGGAGGCTGGACACTTGCAGACGTCAGCAGCCATCCTGCCCCAACACGTGGCAACAGAGTCTGGTGAGGGAAGTAACTTATGCTTCTACCCCAAAGAAATACCCTTCATAAAAGCCAACCGGTTTCTGGTACTTTGCATCAGCACCCCGTTGGCTGACTAACACAGGGTGACTCTCAAACTCCCTCAGCCTCTATCTTACAAGGATACGTGAAATTGGCATTTAGGGCCCTTCTGTTCATCCTCTCCAGACCCTTAACTTAATCAGCTTTTTGTCATAGAAGGTAACATACACAGGTGTCAGGGATTTGACGTGGTTGTCTTTTTTTTTTGGGGGGGGGAAGGGAGCATTTCTCCACCTGTCACATCACCCTGGTGTGGTTTTTTTTAATTTTTAAATTTTTTTTAATTTTTAAGAGTTTTATTGAGCTGTATTCACATATCATGCAATCTATCCAAACATGTCTTTTTATATTCTAGATACAAGTCCTTTATGATATATATGATTTGCAAAATTTTTCTCCTCCATTCTTTTTCATTATATTTTATACTTTATAATTTATATATATTATATATCCTTTAGCATGTACTAAATATTGCATTATAATAGAAAGCAAAGAAAAATGCAAAAAGCAGGGCAATTGTAAAAGGTCTCAGAGAGGGAAAAAAAGAGCTAACCTAAAAGGGAACGGGAGGCCAATTGGCATCAAACGCCTCAGCAGCAGCTTTGACGTTTAAAGACCTTCATGCAATATCTTCAAACTTCGGAGGGAAATGATCTTCAACTTGGAATTCTATATCCAGCTCAGTAATCAATCAGATATGTGGGCAGAATAAAGACATTTTCAGACCTGCATGGTGTGGAAGATTAGACTTTTGTTCCACAAATACGTACTCTCTCCCTGATCTCCACGGGAGGAGCGTCTTGTCCCTTTGACGTTCGCCGTGGCCGCGTGACTTGCTTTGGTCAACGGAACGTGGGTGGATGTGACCCACGCAGAAGCTTGAACGTGCATGCTTTGGGCTTGGGCTTGTGTCTTTCACCATGAGAAGAGGATTCCACAGGCAACGGTTCAAGGAGGATGAGCGACAGGTGGAGGAGGCCCGGATCCAATCCACAGTTTGGGGTCAAGCCCACCTGAGTTCAGCTTAGATCAGCAGAGCCCAGCTGAGCTGCAGGTGTGTGAGCAAGAAAGCAATGGTTTACGTGCCACTGAGGTTTGTGCCGGCTTGTTACGCAGCTGTTTCAGTTTGCTCAGAGCTGTCAGTGCAATGTACCAGAAAGGGGTTGGCTTTTACAATGGGAATCTATTAGGTTAAAAGCTGATGGTTCTGAGGCTATGCAAGTGTCCAAATCAAGGCCCCATGACGCCAGCTGCTGCTGGTCCTAGATGGCCCTCGCGTGGCAGGGCCCGATGGCAGCACCTGCCTCTCTTGGTCTCTGCCTTCTTCTCTAGGCCCATTGCTTCCGGCTTTGGGCTGCTCCATCTGTGGCTTATCCCCCTCCCGGGCTTGTCAGCTTCTGGAGGCTGCTCTCCGTCTCTGCAGCTTCTTTCTGTGTCTGTAGATTTTTATCCCCCTGTTTCTAAAGGACTCCAGTAAGGGGTTAAGCTCCACCCTGAGTCATGCGGTGCTGGAGCAATCTCATCAACTGGTCCTTAACGGATCTAATCGAAGGTCCACAATAGGTTCAAATTAAGAACATAAGTTTCTGGGGTCCACAAGAGATTCAAACCAACACAGCAGCAAACCTAATTAAGACATATGGCCTCAGAAAATGTGTCTCCCACATACCCTTTCTCTGGAAGTTATTGAGGATTTGATCTACCAAAATGAAGAGCCAGCAGAAGGAGGCATGCACAGGCCGAGGAAACAATGGCTCCAACTTGAGACTAACGGAGAGAGAGTCAGATGAGAGTGAGCAGCAGGCTTAGAATGCAGTAGGGAGACAGCTGTGCAGGGAGGCATCCAGAAAACAAAGCGATTCCACAGGTTTAGAGTATCCTGGAGATTGAGAGATTCTAGAGATGCAATAAAGGAAGACAATGCAAGCAAGCAAGAAAAGCAATTTGAAACTCTATGGTGGGAAATTCAAATAAAGATAAGTGTGGTACTGAACAGCTTGGGTCAACAGTGTTCATAATTTATGTAGTCGTCATAAAGAGAATCAATGTTGACAGATCTTCACTTTTTAGAATCAACCTATAGATGAACAGAAAGCTGCATTCCAGGGAGGCGGCTGTGGCTCAATCAGTGGGGCTCCCGTTTGCCATATGGGAGGCCCCGGGTTCGGTTCCCGGGGCCTCCTGGTGAAGGCAAGCCCGCCCGCACGGCGTGGTTAGCTGACCCAGCGAGCACAAGCAGCAAGGGGGGGGGTAAATGAATAAATAAATAAAATCTTTTAAAAAAAAAACAAAAAACAGAAAAACTGCATTCCACTTGGGGACGGACTACAAATATCAGTCTTGACAAAGTAAAAGTAACAGTACAGGTGATGTAAATTAGGAGCTAGAAGATGGGGTGTTGCAAAGCTAAAGGTTGGATAAATAAAATTTTCCCTAGTGGGAAGGCAAGAGCTACTTTCCATGGAGATGGGAACAAATAATACAATTGTAAGTGCTCTTTTTAAAGTTACAAAAGTAACCAACAGAGGAACTGAAATTGAGGATGCTAACTGTGTTGGGAGGAAGGCAAGGGGGAGGAATGGCCAACTTCCCAGGTTTCACAGTAAGACATCAGTGGAGGATGTCTCAGAAGGATAGCAACAGGCCGCTCTCACTTCTTATTTAGTAATTATACAGATGTTAAAAGCCTCAAAGTTCCTATTGGAAGGAAGCGGTGGGGAGGCAGAGCAATGCTGCTTTTCAACATGTGCAGAGGGCTCTTTTGATCGGCTTTATTTTTCCGAACAGTCTCAGGTTTGCAGAAAAATTGAGTAAATGGTACCGAGAGTTCTCACGCCTACTCTCTTCCCCTATTAGTAACATCTTGCATTAGTGTGGTACATTTGTTACAATTGAAGAACTAATACTGATAGATTAACGAAGTCCACACTTTAATCAGGGTTCACTCCACGTCTTACACAGTTTTGACAAGTGGATAATGGAATGTATCCACCATGACAGCATCATTCCAAATACTTTAACCGCCCTCAAAATTCCGCCTTGTGCCTGGAATCTTGGTGGAGCTGCAACTGCTACTCTACAGCTTGACTCACCCAAGTCACCTGGTGAGGAGATGATGATGGACAATGGTCATCCCAGGGAATGGAGAAAGTCTGCAGCTGCAGGCAGGATCATCCCATCCACTATATCCATGGGATATAAGCCCACTCTCACTTGGAGGTGGAGTGGACATCACCACCCCAGGCTCCCCAGGAATGGGGGAAGAGCTATGGACTAGAGTGGACTCACTGGTATCCTGTTGTAGACATTGTGATTCAAGCAATGGAAGAAATTACAACAGTGAGGTAGAGCCAGTGGCCACTGGATGCTTTCGGGGCAGGGAAGGGAAAAGTAGTTGTAATACAGGGGCTTTCTCAGGACTTGGGAATTATCCTGAGTGACATTACAATGACAGATATAGGGCATTTTACATCAGCATATACCATGCAGAACTGAGTGGGAGAGAGTGGGGTCTACAATGTGAACTATGGCCCATGCTTAGTGGCAAAGCCCCAGGATGTGTATATCCATTGCAGGTGATGAGCCACATTAAAGAAAGATGTTTATGTGGGAGGTGTGGGAGGTGGAGAACATGGGAATCCCTGTAATTTTTGTGTAACATTTATGTCATCTAAGCATCTTTTAAAATATATTTAAAAAATAACATTTATGTAAGCAAATGCACATATATGCATATATATATATTTTTTAAAAATCTATGGCTTTGTACATGACATTACAAATTTGTTAAAATCCAAAGAACTGTACACACTGAGTGAACCCTGTCAAATAAGACAAAATTTGAGGAAAAAAAAAAAATCTATGGCTTTGCTTTAAAAAGAAGAGGAGGAAAATATCCAGAGGATTTGACTCTATGAGGCTAAAAGACAGCCCGATGGAGAGAGAGTGCACAACTGTGCCAAGAGAACGAGTCAGAGAAGCAAGGAGCAGAGCCGGGAACAGGTCAGGGCTGGGGACCCGCAGGTAGGCAGGCACGGAGTGGAGGTTTTTCTTATGGATTTCTTATAACAGGTAGGGTGGAGTGGTCACATTTCAATAGGATGTTCATACACCAGGGTAAGGTCAACCTGGAGTAATCATCATGGCAGGTCTTAATCTGAAACGGCCATGTACAAAGGTAAGATCCATCTAGAATCATCATCACGTGGCAGGTTTTTAGTTGGAAATGACCATATGCAAAGGGGGAGGTCAGTCTAGCCAGTTTTATGGCTATTTTATAATTTGCTGGAAATGAAAAGGCATCTATATAATCATAATTATTGCTAATTCTAACCCTCGGTTCCAATTCCTCCCTCCATTTTGTACATATCCTTCAACCTTGAGGGATATTTTTGGGCGAAGACCACTCTGGCTTCTTCCTGCTGAAAAGGCGTGCTGACATCATGGGGTACAGGAAGGAAGCTCTTTGTCCTTCTTGAAAAGACTGGTACCTCTGGGTTTCAGGGCTTGCAGCAGTTTGATAGAGTTATGGATTCCAAAAATGGATATTCGATTACGCTTGTAAACTGGTCTGTTCCTCTGGGCGTGACTGAGTTACGATTAGGCCTTCGATTGGGCCACGTCAGTAGGACGCCGAGTCCCTGCCCCTTGGCGGGCGGGGAGACAGATAAAACTACATGGCAGAGCAGAGGAGTGAGTTGGAGTTTTGATGTTGGAGTCTTGAGCTGGAGCCCAGGGAAGTGAGCACACGGAGGAGCCTGGTCGGGAGGAAAGAGAGAAGGCCCCAGGACAAGAGACAAGCTGTTCTCCTGGTAAGTCTGTAGCTGGCCTTGTGGAGAGAATCAAGCCCCGGGAAGAGAGGAGCCCAGGAAGCCGGAACCCTCACAGAGCTGGGTGAGGAAAGTACCTTAGGCTTTATGGCCTGGTAACTGCGGGCTTCTACCCCAAATAAATACCCTTTATAAAAGCCAACAGATTTCTGCTATTTTGCCTCAGCACCCCTTTGGCTGACTAATACAGGGCTTATCTGGCATAGGAATAATTTGGAGGAAATCGAGCATGATAGGCTTAAATAAAAGGAGTAGAACGATGTTACACTGGGGAAACAATTTGCATAGGTTGTTTTGATAAGGAGTGCCCCAGGCCCTAGGGCTTTCGGGGACACGCGGCTTGGGGCGGTTTGCACTAGGTGCCTGAAACCTTCACGACAGCGACCTCCAGAACGACCTCCCAGCTGTTTGAAATCTCGTAGCCACTAAAACTTTTTTGTTCAATTTGTTTTCCCCCTTTTAGTCTAATCCCACATTGCCAGGGAGGCTTGTCCCTGGGAGTTGTCGAGTCCCACGTTGCCAGGAAAATTTCTGGAAGTCAAGTCCCACATAGTGGGGAAGGTAGTGAGCTTGCTTGCTGAGTTTGGCTTAGAGAGAGGCCACGTCTGAGTAACAAAAGAGGTCTTTCAGGGGGTGACCCTTCGGCATTAATTAGTTAGGCTTAGCTTCATCATCACAGAAACAAGTTTCAGGAGTGTGAGCCTCAGGACTGAGGGTCCAGCTTCTTAGCCTAGACCCTTTTATTAGACAGGGCTCACAGGTTTCAGAGTTTATTTTCACAAGTTTACCTTGCAGAGTTCTACAGTCTCAGTAAATTGGGAGCCCCTATTGGTTGAGAGAATAGCAGGAATTCCCCAGGTGAATAGCTCTATATTAGATATAGTTAATATCTCTATGCTTTCCCCCCAGTCCTTTAAGGAACTTTGCAAATACCTTTCTATCTTATGCCCCAAACACCTTGAAATGCATCAGGGTATTACAACAGCTCTGTACAGAACATCACAATCTCATTCCCTAGCTTAGGTTCCATATTAGTGAGGCTGTTCAAATAAAGTGACCAGACAGGGTAAACTACATAGTGTTCCACAGAAATTTTTTTAAATTTCTTGACAAAATAGATTTCTCCTTTCTGGTCCCTATAGCACTTAAAGTTTTAAAATACTGATAATATTACTTAAAAAAAAAAAAATTCTGATTCTCCTTAGTCCCTACTTAGATTAGCCCCATTTACCTTTTCATTGAAGGCTGAGTCTTCCCTTAGCTTCTTTAATTGGGGTGGTCTTCTAGAACAATTGCTGTTTTTTCAGCACCTTCAGAGCTGGCAAACCTTAGCTCTGGTCTAAGGTGTCACACAGATGCTTAAAATTCTAGGGAGCAAAGAGTAAAGCATCTCAAGATTTAGAAATAGCGATTAAAGCCCAGGGATAAATGTGACTGCTTCAGGAGCTTACAGTCTAGACCCTAAGTCCCTATGAGTATTTTAAATAAATACTGTTTCTAAAGACCATTAACTAGAGACCATAGCAGAAGTTTTGCTCCATTTTACTTTTACACTTTACCAGGATTATGTTAATCAACAGGTAAGACATAACTTACGGACTCGTCTTGCTTCTCTTTTAAAGTCTCTTGTTGAAGATTAGCCGACTGCACGCTCTTCTGGAGATGCATCAGAGAAGAACGTGTAACTGATAAGAAATTTTGGTTGTTTTCATAACATGTAACTTTCTTCTAAGAACAACTAAAACTACAAACAACAATATCAGCCTACAGATTAGTATTAGGATAGAATATGGACAGTGAGAACTTAAGTCTTTAAGAATTGTATACAATCTCTAAATATATAAATATTATACTAAGTAATATTTTACTTATATAGATTTAACCAACAGAAGATTAGAAAAGTCCTTCAATTTTACACTTCCCAAACACTTCTCATGTAACTCATAATGTAGTAAGTGAAACTATTTTTAAGCACTTTTTTCAATTTTATTAATACATATTAATAAACCATAAATCCATCCAAAGAGTGCAATCAATGATATTCAGTGTAATCATAGGTTTGTGCATTCATCCCCCCAATCACTCCCAGAGCACTTTCATTATTCCAATAATTATAATAAACAACAAACAAACAAAACTCATCACCTCTCAATCTCTCTATGCCTCGCCTGGCATAGCTGCTATTCTTTTTCCTTCTCTCTAGTACACTTGTATTTATATTTTGTAAACAGTCTTACATATGTAATATCACCCATACGCATGTTTTACATGAGGTTTCACTGTCTTATGTTACAGTTTTCAGCCTTCCTCCCAGTAATCTACATGACCCCAGGCTCTCGCCCTCAGCCACTGACACCCATGCAATAGCATTGCCAGTCACAAACACCATGACATACATGCCTCAACCATTTTTATTCATTTCCAAAGATTTACAAACAACCTTTTTACCAATTCTGTACAGATTAACCCTCAGCTTTCCATTCTCTAACCTATTTTCTCGTGACCTATATTCTAATTATTAACTCCACAGGTTTGCACAATATATTTAGTTCACAGTAGCACAATCATACAGTATTTGTCCTTTTATGTCTGGTTTGCTTCACTCAATATAATGTCTTCCAAGCTCATCCATGTTGTCATCTGCTTCACAACTTCCTTTCTTCTCACTGCTTCATAATATTCCATCATGTGTATACACCCCAATTTGTTTGTTCTTTCATCAGTTGATGTATGCCTGGGTTGTAAATGAAACTATTTTAAGTTCTTGAAAGTATTTTACTTCAGATTGAAAAATGAACAGCTTCCACACCACTCACTGTAAAATACACAGTATCCACAAGTAATCTTCAACAGTACAGGAAAAACTATTGTCCCAATAATTTTATGAAAACCTAAGATTCCTAATGGAATCAAGATTATCTTCCCACTACCACCACCTTAATATAATCACATGCCTATTGGAACACTAGTATTTACAGCATGAGAATAAATTTACCTTCAACAATGAGGGTGATTCTTTAAAAAACACCAGTGTAGTAAATGTAACAAGTATTAAGTGTCTGAAATAGGCAGCTAATATGGGACTTAATATGTCATTTTACAAATAATAGTTCCCTTAGTAGTGAACATAAGTCTACACATTCACAATAGTGCTGGGAAAGAAATACTGTGATTATACACAATATGTTATGACAAATTGGTTTTAAAAAGGTCAGCATCTTGATAAAAATTCTGATCAGAATAAAATGTGACTCCAAAATTTAAAACACTGTCAAAACAACATCACATTTAAAATCTTCCACAGTTTACACAAGTATCATGAGTTTCCAGTTCTGGAATATATTTTTCCATTGTGAATTTAAAATGTAAACATATTGACAATGTTAATTTCAGTGATGACTTAAGTTTTGGTCTTAGTTTAGCATTACTTTTTTTTTCTCTTTATTTTTAAAGAAGCTTTAGATTACATAAATGTTACATAGAAAATAGAGGATTCCCATATACCCCACCCCTTTCCCCTCCCACACTTTTCCCCATTAACAACTTCTTTCATTAGTGTGGTACATTTGTTACAATTTGATGAACACATATTGAAGCATTGCTACTAACCATGGACTATAGTATACATTATCATTTACACTTTGTACCACACAATTTTCTATGTTTGATAAAACATATAATGGCCTATATCCGCCATTGCAATGTTATGCAGGACAATTCCAATGTCCCAAAATTGTACCATGTTATACCTTTTCTTCCCTCTCCCTCCCCTCAGAACTTCTGGTGGCCACTATCTTTATACCAATGTTACAAGTTCTTCCATTAGTAGAATAATAAGTCTACTTTGGTCCATAGTTGCATTTCCCTCTTATGTTTGTTCATTCCTGCATCTTCAGGATTTGGGGATGGTGATGCCCATCCTCCTTCTGATTGAGAGGGAACTTAGATCCCATAAGGCAGATGGATGGAACTGTCTTGCTTACAGTTGTAGATATTCTCTGTTTTTTGGGATGGGCGTTATCCATCATCATTTTATTAGTTGTCCTGGGTGAATTCAATGAACTGAAGAGTGAGGTGTGGGCTGAAACTGCTGAGAGTCAGGGCTCAACCAGCATATGAACAGACTGAAGTTTTAAGTCTCTGGGACATACATTTAACATGTATAGTGCTAATTATAGGATCAAATAAAAGGGACAGAAGAACCATGTATAGGGAAATTATGAATGAGTCTAACTCTGTTACATTGGGGAGATATGTTATCACATGTTCCAAGGTAAGGCCCACTGACAGAGTGCTGATTTCCTGGGGTTGTCTGCCCTGCCTATAGTGTCTAGATATCTCTAGAGCCAACTGAGAGCACCCCAGCTTGAGGCACTGTTTACTGTGGCAGTTAGTGAGATCCTCCTGAGATGTGCATAAGCATAACCTCTGGAATGACTTCCCAACTCACATTGAAACCTCTTAGTTAGCCATAAATACTCATTAGTATTTAATATTTCCCCTTTTTGGTCTATGTCTTTCTCCAAATGCATCAGCAGTTGGTGCTTGGTAATAATCCCTCAGTGCCAGGGAGGCTCATCCCTGGGAGTCATGTCCCACACCAGGGGGAAAGTAGTGAGTTTATATGCTGAGTTTGTCTTAGAGAGAGGCCACATTTGAGCAACAAGGAGGCTTTCAGGAGGTAACTCTTAGGCAATATATAATACTAGGCTAAGTTTCAATTTCACAAGAACAAGGTTGATAAGTGTAAGCATGAATATATGGGCCTGGGGTATTGATCTGTCTTCCTTCACTAGGCACTGCCTATGTACTCGAGAGATTCTTGCCACTCTATGACAGAATGTAGCAGGACTCCCCAGGATGGGAATTGAATATTCCATTGGTTATTCTGTGGGTCTCCACCCATCGAGACAACACCCTGTGGGCACATGAATATTTTCATAGTCTATAGAGGCATTTAGCATTACTTTCTTTATAAAAAGTCACACTAAGTGTTTGTTAATGGTCTGAATGGTCTTCAATATTTCATAAATGTATATATTATAGGACCTCATTTTTCACAAGCTGAAAGAACAAATTCCTTGCAACAGTTTGAAGTTAAAGATAACCTTAAGGTTTTTATTAGAATGTTAAAAGTTTGAAAATTATTTTAACAGACCTCTACTTAACAAAGTGACAAATATATTTGTAAAATAGTAAGGAAGACTTAACTTCCAAAAAAAAGCAATGGCTTTGTTTTTTCTTTCTTCTTTTTCTTCTTCTTTTTTTTTTTTTTTTTTTTTTTTTTTAATAATTAAGGATATGATAAGGTCAACATGAAGTACAAGAAGCTATTCTGATAAGACAATTGTCTTTTATATATATTGTTTATTAAAAAAAAACAACAACAACACTTTTATATCCCTCCACTCAAAACAGACAAATAATTTAAGAAATCTA
Organism: Tolypeutes matacus; assembly: GCA_026826555.1. Taxonomy (NCBI): domain Eukaryota; kingdom Metazoa; phylum Chordata; class Mammalia; order Cingulata; family Chlamyphoridae; genus Tolypeutes; species Tolypeutes matacus. The sequence continues at coordinate 9,412,487 of JAKSZT010054523.1, read as the reverse complement.
TGTTACTTTAACAGAGAGAAAATCAAACATTAGTTTTACATCAGTATACCAATCAACAAGCAAGTTCATCAAATCTTAGCATCAAGGATTTCCAGGAAGATGGCAGACTAGAAAAACATTGGACTCTCTTCTCTCCCAGAATAATAGCTAGAGAATAGGCTGAAATGGCCTGGGAAAAAATCTAGGGTTTAAGACACCAGGCAAAGGCTGGACACTGCCAAGTAGAGAGAGGGACAAAAGAAAAGAATCACGACAGCAAAAACAGTGAGTTAAAACCAGCAGCTCTACTGCTGGCACCCTCCCCCACAGTAAAGATACTTTAGAATTCTCAGGCCTATGGACCAGCCACTGACAAAGGGGACTCCAGGGATCCACTGCCCCAGGAAAGGGGAGAGAGAGGGACACAGCCTAAGGCTGACTCTCCTTTTGACCCACAAATTTGCTCTGCTGTGTCCCATGAGCGCTTCTAAGCAGGGTGGGGCCATGCCATTGTTTGTCCTGGGAGCAAACAATGGAACTAAAGAGATCCGACCCTCCCAATCTCCCTCTCTATTAACTGGGACTGATTGTTGAGGATGCAGAGGGGAATGGAATTATTTCCTACCCCGGAAAAGGGAGGGGGTTGCCAGCTAAGGCTGGAGAACTGTCTCTGAGAAAGTTTGAATTACAAGGCTCTTAGCCTCCAGGCAGGAAACTCTATCACATTGATCTAGTCTGTGTTGCAGCAAACACACTTGGATCAGGCATTGAACTGAGAGGGCTGCCAAAGAGTGCCATCTGCTGGAAGACCAAGGAAGTGCATGCGAGAAAATTAAAAGTAAATAAGAGAGGCTTTTTCCAGCCTTTATAGCCTCCCTCCCCAAGGTCCTAGGAAGCAGGTCTGCAACCCATTACTAGGTCCAGAGCCTGGTTTTGAGCAACTAACAGGGACAATCCTAACAATCAAGGTTGAACCATGAATCAAAGAACAGAAATAACACACAGCCTCCCACCACTAGATATCTATGAAAGAGAGAAAAATTGAGCATCTGAGTAAACTACAAACCTAATCAGATGCCTAGACATCAGCAGAAAATTACAAGCCATACTAAGAAAATGGAGGACATGGCCCAAGAAAAGGAATATATCAAAGCCCCAGAAGAGACAGAGGATTTGTGACAACTAATGAGATGCAAACAAATTTGCAAAATCAGGTTAATGAGTTGAAAGACAATATGGCTGAAGAGATAAATCACATTAAAAAGAAATTGAGTGAGCACAAAGAATTTGAAATCCTGAATAGAAAAGTAACAGATGGAAGTAGATGTGGCTCAAGCATTGGGTGCCTGCCTGACACATGGGAGGTCCCAGTTTTGGTTCCCAGTGCCTCCTAAAGAAGATGAGCAAAACAGTGAGCTGACAAAATGGGCTGGCATTGTGAGCTGACCCAACAAGATGATGTAACAAGGAGACACAACAAGGAAACATAATGAGAGATACAAAAAGAAGGGAGTTACTAAAACAAAACAAAACAAAACAAAAAACAAACAAACAAAAAAACACATACACACACAAAAGCAGGGAGTGGAGGTGGCTCAAGTGATTGGGCTGCTTCCCTCCCACATAGGAGGTTCTGGGTTCGGTTCCTGGTGCCTCCTAAAAAAAAGAAGATGAACAAACAAAGCACACAATGAATACACAGAGAGCAGACAGTGAGCACAAACAATGGGGGGCGGGGAGAAATAAATAAAACAAATCTTTGAAAAAGAAAAGCACCAGAGCTCATGGGAATGAAAGGTACAATAGGTGAGATAAAAAAAATACATTAGAGGGAAGCAGATGTGGCTCTAGCAATTGGGCTCCTACCTACTACATGGGAAGTCCATGGTTTGGTTCCCAGTGCCACCTAAAAGAAGACAGGAAGCTGGAGCAATGGGCAGGCATGGCAAGCTGACAACAAGATGAAGCAAGAAACACAAGAAGAAAAAACATAATGAGAGATAAAACAGCAGAGGCTCCTGGTGCCTCCTAAAGAGGATGAGCAGGATGGCAAGCTGGAACGATGGGCAGGCGCAATGAGCTGACATGACAAGATGATGCAACAAGAGATGCAAAAGGAAAAGCATTAACGAGAGACACAACAAAGCAGTGAACGGAAGTGCCTTAAGTGATTAGGTGCCACCCTCCACATCAGAGGTCCCAGGTCCAGTTCCTGGTGCCTCCTAAAGAAACAAAGAAGAAGAACAGACAAAGCAAGTGCAAACAAAGAGGGGGTGGGGAGAGATAAATAAATAAAATAAGTCTTTAAAAAAACACACACACACATTAGAGGGAATGGATGTGGCTCAAGCTGTTGAGTGCCTGTTTCCCACATGGGAAGTCCCAGGTTCAATCCCTGGTGCCTCCTAAAATCAAGCAAACAAACGAAAAAACCAACTCAGTGGATGCTGATGTAGCTCAAGTAGTTGAACTCCGGCTTCCTGCATACGAGGTGCTGGGTGCAATCCCTGGCCCCGGCACCTTAAAAAAGCAAGCAAGCAAGCAAACAAAAAATTAGAGGCATACAACAGCAGACTTGAAATGATAGAAGAAAGAATAAGTGATACTGAAGACAGAACAGCTGAAATTGAAGGGAGAAAAGACCAGAAAGAGAAAAGAATGGAAAAAATTGAGCAGGGGCTCAGGGAATTCAATGACAATATGAAACACAACAACATACATGTCACAGGAGTTCCAGAAGGAGAAGAAAAGGGAAAAGGGACAGAATGAGTATTTGAGGAAATAATAGCTGAAAATTACCCAATTCTTATGAAAAAAAAAATGAACTTACATGTCGAAGAAGTGCAGCATACCATAATCAGAATAAATTTGAATAGATGTACTCCAAGACATCTACTACTCAGAATGTCAAATGTCAAAGATAAAAGGAAAATTCTGAGAGCAGCAAGGGAGAAGAAAACCATCACATACAAGTGATGCTCAATGAGACTTAGTGTGGATTTCTCATCAGAAACCATGGAGGCAAGAAGACAGTGGTATGATACAAATAGAATACTGAAAGAGAAAAACTGCCAGTGGAGAATTCTTTATCCAGCAAAATTGTCCTTCAAATATGAATGTGAATAAAAAGTTTTACAAACAAAAACTAAGAGAGTTCATTAAAAAGAATCCACCCTTGCATGAAATAATTAAAGGAAGCCTTAGAACCTGAAAGAAAAAGAAGAGGGAGGCTTGGAGAAGAGTATAGAAGAAAGAATACTAAAAAGGATAACCAAACAAGTAAAAAGACAGACAAAAATATGATACAACATATGAAAACCAAAGAATAAAATGGTGGAAGTAAATAAAGCATTTACAGGAATATCACTGAATGTGAATGGACTAAACTCCCCAATCAAAATATACTGGCTGGGGGGAGGATGTGGCTCAAATGGTTGGGTGTCCATCTGCCATATGGAGAGACCTGGGTTCGATCCCCGGGACCTCCCGGTAAAATAAAAAATATATATATAGAAGGCACATGGGCTGCCAGGCTCTGTGTGCTGGTGAGCCGCCAGGCTCCGGGAGCCATGCAGCAGGATGATGACGCAACAAGAGAGAGACGCAGGGGAGAGACAAGACGAGATGTTCCGAAAGCTCCGGAAGCCAGGAGCCGAGGTGGCGCAGGTGGCAGAATACCTGTCTCCTACACTGGAAGTCTCCAGGATCGAATCCTGGTGAAGACTGGAGGAGGAGGATGAGAAGAGATGGCAGGAAACAGACACAGAGAATTGCCCAGCGAATGGACACAAAACAGCAAATGGGGAAGGCGGGGGGTTAAAATGGATAAAGTAAATAAATCAATCTTTAAAAAAATATATATATATATATATATATACTGGCTGACTTAGTGGATAAGAAAACATGAGCCATCCATATACTTCCTAAAAGAGACTCACCTTAGACCCAGGGATATAAACTAGCCGAAAGCGAAAGGTTGGAAAAAGATACTTTGCGCAAATAGTAACCAAAAAAGAGCAGAGGTAGAAAGCTAGTATTGGACAAAACAGACTTTAAATATTAAAAAGTTATAAGAGATACAGAAATCCATTATATATTAATAAAAGGGACAAATCACCAGGAAGATATAACAGTCATAATATCTATACACCTAACCAGTGTGCCACAAAATACATGAGATGGGAGAGTGGATGTGACTTAAGCAGTTGAGCACCTGCTTTCCACATGGGAGGTCCTGGGTTTGATGTCTGGTGCCTCCTGGAAACAAAAAGACAAACAACAAGCAAAGAAATGAATAAGGCCAACTTGGGAGGGCTGATGAGGCTCAGTGGTTGAGTCCCAGCTTCCCAAATACAAGGTCCTGGGATCAATCCACAGCCAGGGTACCTGAAAAACCAACCAGCCAAACAAATAAAAAACTTGAGACAAACTCTGGCAAACTGAAGGGAGAAATAGACATTTCTACAATAATCGTTGAGACTTCAACACCCCTCTCACATCATTAGATAGAACAACTAGACAGAAGATCGACTAGGAAACAGAGAACTTGAACAATATGATACACGAGCTAGACCTAACAGCCATGTACAGAAAGTTGCATCCAAACTCAGTGAGTTATACATTCTTTCATGAATCTTTCTCCAGGATAGACCACATGTTAGGGCACAATGCAGCTCTCGATAAATATAAAAAGATTGAAATTATACAAAACACCTTCTCAGATCATAATGAAATGAAACTGGAAATCAATAATAGGAAAGACGTAAATTTGCAAACATGTGAGGCTAAACAACACACTCTTATCTAATCAGTGGGTCAAGAAGAAATTGCAAGTGAAATCAGTAAATACATTGAGACAAATGAAAATGAGAACACAACGTATCAAAACTCATGGGATAGGGGGTGGATGTGGCTCAAATGGTCAGGCGTCCGTCTGCCATATGGAGGGACCTGGGTTCGATCCCCGGGACCTCCCGGTAAAATAAAAAATATATATATAGAAGGCGCATGGGCTGCCAGGCTCTGTGTGCCGCTGAGCCGCCAGGCCCCGGGAGCCATGCAGCAAGATGATGATGTAACATGAGAGAGATGCTCTGTAAGCTCCGAAAGCCAGGAACCGAAGTGGCACAGGTGGCAGAACACCTCTCTCCTACATCAGAGGTCTCCAGGATCGAATCCTGGTGGAGAATGGAGGAGGAGGATGGCAGGAAACAGAGATAGAGAATTGCCCAGCGTATGGACACAAAACAGCAAATGGGGAAGGGGGGTTTTAAGATGGATAAAGGAAATAAATAAACCTTAAAAAAAAACAACTCATGGGATACAAAAAGGCAGTCTTGAGATGAAAATTTATAGCCCTAAATGCCTATATTAAAAATAAAGAGGTAAAATAAAAACTCTAACTAAACAACTAGAGAAAGTATAAAAAGAATAGCAAACCAAACCCAAAGCAAGCAGAAGGAAAGAAATAATAAATAAATGAAATTGAGAACAAAAGAACAATAGAGAAAACCAACAAAACCAAAAGATGGTTCTTCGAGAAGATCAATGAAATTCACAAAACCCTAGCTAGACTAACAAAGAATAAAGAGAGAAGATACAAATAAATACAATCAGAAATGAAAGGGGGGAAGTTACAACTGATCCCACAGAAATAAAAAGGATCACAAGAGGATATTATGAAAAACTATATGCCAACAAACTAGACAACCTAGATGAGAGGGACAAATTCCTAGAAATGCACAAAAACTTACACTAATGCTACAAGAAATACAAGAACTTAATAAACCAATCCCATTTAAAGAGATTGAATCTATCATTAAAAATCTCCTAACAGGGAAGCAGCTGTGGCTCAATCAGTGGGGCTCCCGTTTATCATATGGGAACCGAACCCGGGGCCTCCTGGTGAAGGCAAGCCCGCCCGCACGGCGTGGTTAGCTGACCCAGCGAGCACAAGCAGCAAGGGGGGGAGAAATGAATAAATAAAAATAAAATCTTAAAAAAAAAAAAAATCTCCTAACAAAGAAAAGGCCAGGACCAGATGGCTTCACAGGTGAATTATACCAAGCATTTAGAAAAGAATCAAGACCAATCCTGTTTAAACTCTTCCAAACACTTGGGGTGGAGGGAAAATTACCCAACACATCACCCTAATACCAAAGACCGATTAAGACACTACAGGAAAAGTAAATTACAGATCAATCCCTTTAATGAACATAGATGCAAAAATTCTAAACAAAATAGTTGCAAATAAAATCCAACAGCATATCAAAACACTTACACATCACAACCACATGGGATTTATTCCTGGTATGCAAGGCTGGTTCAACATAAGAAAATTGATCAATGTAATACACCACATTAACAAATTGAAGGAAAAAACCACATGATCATCTCAATAGATGCAGAAAAGGCAACATCCTTTTTTGATAAAAATACTTCAAAAGATAGGAATAAAAGGAAAATTCCTCAATATGATAAAAGGCATATATGAAAAACCCACAGCCAACATCATACTCAATGGGGAAAGGTTGAAAGCTTTCCCCCTAAGATCAGGAGCAAGACAAGGATGCCCACTGTCACCACTGTTATTCAACAATGTTCATTGGTGAACTTCTAGCTAGAAGTTCTCGCTAGAGCACTTAGACAAGAAACCAAAACTGAAGGCATCCAAATAGGAAAACATTCACTATTTGAGGATCACATGATCCTATATTTAGAAAATTCTGAAATGTCTATAACAAAGGTACTTGAGCTAATAAATGAGTACAGCAAAATTGCAGGATACAAGATAAACACAAAAAAATCAATAATGTTTTTGTGCACTAGTACTGAACATTCTAAGTAGCAAATTCGGGGGGAAATTACATTTACAACAGCAACAAAAGACTCAAATACCTAGGAATCAATTTAACCAAAGAAGTACAGGACCTATATGCAGAAAACTGCAAAACAATGCTAAAAGAAGTCAATGAAGACCTCAACAAATGGAAAGACATTCCGTGTTCATGGATTGGAAGACTAAATATCATGAAGATGTCAATCCTACCCAAAGCGATTTATAGATTCAATGCAATACCGATCAAAATTCCAACAGCTTACTTTACAGAAAGAAAAGGCAATTACCAAATTTATTTGGAAGGGAAAGTGCACCTGAATAGCCAAAAGCATTCTAAAAAAGAAGAGCAACGTGGGAGGAATTTCACTGCCTGACCTTGAAACATATTACAAAGCTACCGTGGTCAAAACGGCATGGTATAGTCCTGGAGAGCGCGCGGCCGCGGGGCCCACGGCAATGTGACGTCGTCCCCGGAGCCGCTAGGGCCGTCGCGGGGCCGGGGGTGCGGGCCTGTGCCGTGCCTGCTGGTGGTGCGCTGCCTGCGCGTCCTGCTCCACCGCTCCCGCCGCCTGCCCGCCTCGTCCTGGACCGACCGCAAGCAGGCGCTCGAGCGCGGCCAGTTCCAGGAGGGCCGGGCCCACGGGACCCCGCCTCGGAGCCCCTCAGCCCGCGGGGGAGGGCGCTAGGAGCCCAGCCCCTCCCCCCCAGCCCCTTCCTTTTCTGGCCCCTCCCGCCCGGCCGCCCTGGAATCTGCATCCTGGGGGAGTTGCCTCTGCGCCAGGCCTGAGTGTCACGTCCCCCATCCCCACCCCGTGAGTGCTGAGTCCCTCCTTGGGCTCCTGCCCCAGCCGGCCACCCCTGGGCCCCCGGGGGGATGCGCCGCCCGCCAGCCTCCTAGCAGAGTCCAGGATGTGCCCATGCCCAGGCCCCAGGCCAGGTCAGCGCGCCCCTCCCTCGTCACCACCTCGGCCCCCTACCTGTTCTACCCCCTCCTCCTGACCCCTCCCGCCGTCGCCCTCATGTCCCTCCCCTCCCCTTTCACTCCTCCCTGCCTCCTAGCTGAGGATGATAATTAAAGCTACTGTCGTTCCTGAGCGCTGCTTCGGTCCAGCCAAAAAAACATAAAAAAAAAAAACACATCATGGTACTGGCATAAAAATAGACACATCGATCAGTGGAAAGAATTGAGAACCCAGAAATAAACCCTCATCCATATGGGCAAATGGTTTTGTTTGTTTGTTTCTTTGTTTACTTTATTTTGTACATTTAATAATTGAAAATATAAACAATTAATAACTAAAAAGTAAACACAGATGAATAAATACATACATTTCTCAATTAAATGTAATGGATACATACAATTTTTTTTTGAATCAAACAATATGTTACACAATATATCTGGTTCATAGTAACACAATCATACAGTATTCGTCCTTTTGTGTCTGGCTTGCTTCACTCAACATAATGTCCTACAGGTTCATCCATGTTGCCATATGCTTTACAACTTCATTTCTTCTTACAGCTGCATAATATTCCATCGTGTGAATAAACCAGTTTGTTTATCCATTCATCTGTTGATGGACACCTGGGTTGTTTCCAGCTTTTGGCAATGGTGAATAATGTGGCTATGAACGTCAGTGTGCAGATGTCTGTTCGTGTCACTGCTCTCAGTTCTTCTGGGTATATACCCAGTAGTGGTATTGCAGGGTCACGTGGCAAGTCTATAGTCAACTTCTTTAGGAACTGCCAGACAGTCCTCCACAGTGGCTGGACCATCCTGCATTCCCACCAACAGTGAAGAAGTGTTCCTGTCTCTCCACATCCTCTCCAACACTTGTAGTTCTCTGTCTTTTGAATAGTGGCCATTCTGATAGGTGTGAAATGATATCTCATTGTAGTTTTGATTTGCATTTCCCTAATCATGAGTGATGTTGAGCATTTCTTCATGTGTTTTTTTGCCATTTGTATTTCTTTGGAGAACTATCTATTCCAGTCTTTTGCCCATTTTTTAAATTGGGTCATTTATCTTTTTTATTGTTGAGTTGTAGCATCTCTTAATATATCATGGATTTTAAACCCTTATCGGATGTGTGATTTCCAAGTATTTTCTCCCATTGAGTTGGCTGCCTTTTCACCCTTTTGACAAAGTCCTGTGAGGTGCAAAAGTGTTTAATTTTGAGGAGGTCCCATTTATCTATTTTTTCTTTTGCTGCATGTGCTTTGGGTGGAAGGTCCAAGAAACCACCACCTACTACAAGGTCTTGAAGATGTTTCCCTACATTTTCTTCCAGTAGTTTTATGGTCCTGGCTTTTATATTTAGATCTTTGATCCATTTTGAGTTGATTCTTGTATAGGGGGTGAGATAGGGGTCCTCTTTCATTCTTTTGGTTATAGATATCCAGTTCTCCCAACACCATTTGTTGAAGAGACTGTTTTTTCCCATCAGCGTGGGCTTGGTAGGTTTGTCAAAAACCAGTTGACTGTATAGGTGAGGGTTTATTTCTGGATTCTCAATTCTATTCCACTGACTGATGTGTCTATCTTTATGCCAGTACCATGCTGTCTTGACCACTGTAGCTTTGTAATATGTTTCAAGGTCAGGCAGTGAAATTCCTCCCACATTACTCTTCTTTTTTAGAATGCTTTTGGCTATTCGGGTGCACTTACCCTTCCAGATGAATTTGGTAATTGCCTTCTCTAATTCTGTAAAGTAAGCTGTTGGGATTTTGATTGGTATTGCATTGAATCTATAAATCAGTTTGGGCAAGATTGACATCTTCACTATATTTATTCTTCCAATCCATGAACACGGAATGTCTTTCCATTTGTTTAGGTCTTTTTAAATTTCTTTTAGCATTGTTTTGTAGTTTTCTACATATAGGTCCTGTACTTCCTTGGTTAAATTAACTCCTAGGTATTTGAGTCTTTTTGTTGCTATTGAAAATGGAATTTTCCTCCTGATTTCCTCCTCGGATTGTTCAGTACTAGTGTACAAAACATTACTGATTTTTGCGTGTTGATCTTATATACTGCCACTTTGCTGAACTCATTTATTAGTTCAAGTAGCTTTGTTGTGGATACTTCAGGATTTTCTAAATACAGGATCATATCATCTGCAAACAGTGAGAGTTTTACTTCCTCTTTTCCTATTTGAATGCCTTTAATTTTTTTTTTTTTTTCTTGTCTATTTGCCCT
>JAKSZT010054523.1:9298976-9402374 GCA_026826555.1 Tolypeutes matacus | reverse complement strand
CTAGCTAGAACTTCTAGTACAATGTTGAATAACAATGGTGACAGTGGACATCTTTGTCTTGTTCCTGATCTTAGGGGGAAAGCTTTCAGCCTTTCCCCATTGAGTATGATGTTGGCTGTGGGTATTTCATATATGCCTTTTATCATATTGAGGAATTTTCCTTCTATTCCTATCTTTTGAAGTGTTTTAATCAAGAAAGGATGCTGGATTTTGTCAAATGCCTTTTCCGCATCTATTGAGATGATCATGTGGTTTTTTCCTTCAATTTGTTAATGTGGTGTATTACATTGATTGATTTTCTTATGTTGAACCAGCCTTGCATACCAGGAATATATCCCACTTGGTCGTGATGTATAAGTCTTTTGATATGCTGTTGGATTCTATTTGCAAGTATTTTGTTGAGAATTTTTGCATCTATGTGCATTAGAGAGATTCGTCTATAATTTTCTTTTCTTGAAGAATCTTTATCTGGCTTTGGTATTAGGGTGATGTTGCCTTCATAAGTGTGTAATTTTCCTTTCAATTTTTTGGAAGAGTTTAAACAGGATTGGTGTTAATTCTTTTTGAAATGCTTGGTAGAATTCACCTGTGAAGCCATCTGGTCCTGGACTTTTCTTTGCTGGGAGATTTTTGATGACGGATTCAATCTCCTTAATTGTGATTGGTTTGTTAATTTCTTGAATTTCTTGTAGCATCAGTGTAGGTTGGTTGTGCATTCCTAGAAATTTGTCCATTTCATCTAGTTTGTCTAGTTTGTTAGCACATACTTTCTCATAATATCCTCTTATGATTCTTTTTATTTCTGTGGGGTCATTTGTAACTTCCCCCCTTTCATTTCTGATTGTATTTATTTGCATCTTCTCTCTTTTTTCTTTGTTAGTCTAGCGAGGGGTTTGTCAATTTTATTGATCTTCTCAAAGACCCAGCTTTTGGTTTTGTTGATTTTCTCTATTGTTTTTCTGTTCTCATTTTCATTTATTTCCGCTCTAATCTTTATTATTTCTTTCCTTCTTTTTGCTTTGGGATCGGTTTGCTGTTCTTATTCTTGTTTCTCTGGTTGTTCAGTTAAATCTTTGAGTTTAGCTCTTTCTTGTTTTTTAATATAGGCATTTAGGGCTATAAATTTCCCTCTCAAGACTGCCTTTGCTGTATCCCATAAGTTTTGATATGTTGTGTTCTCATTTTCATTTGTCTCAATATATTTACTGATTTCACTTGCAATTTTTCTTTGACCCACCGAATATTTAGGAGTGTGTTGTTCAGTCTCCACACATTTGCAAATTTACTTTTTTCCTGCCTATTATTGATTTCTAGTTTCATTCCATTATGATCTGAGAAGGTGCTTTGTATAATTTCAATCTTTTTATATTTATTGAGAGGTATATTGTGACCTAACATGTGGTCTATCCTGGAGAAAGATCCATGGGCACTTGAGAAGAATGTATAACCCGCTGAGTTTGGATGCAGTGTTCTGTATACGTCTGTTAGGTCTAAATTCTTTATCATATTGTTCAGGTTCTCTGTTTCCTTGTTGATCTTCTGTCTAGTTGTTCTATATAATGATGTGAGAGGGGTGTTGAAGTCTCCAACGATTATTGTAGAAATGTCTATTTCTCCCTTCAGTTTTGCCAGAGTTTGTCTCATATATTTTGGGGCTCCCTGGTTAGGTGCATAGATATTTATGACTGTTATATCTTCCTGGAGGATCGTCCCTTTTATTAATATATAATGGCCGTCTGTATCTCCTATAGCTTTTTTGCATTTAAAGTCTGTTTTGTCTGATATTAGTATAGCTACCCCTGCTCTTTTCTGGTTACTATATGCATGGAGTATCTTTTTTCCAACCTTTCACTTTCAGCCGGCTTGTATCCCTGGGTCTGAGGTGAGTTTCTTTTTTTTTTTTTTTTTTAAAGATTTTATTTATTTATTCATTTCTCCCCCCCTTGCTGCTTGTGCTCGCTGGGTCAGCTAACCATGCCGTGCGGGCGGGCTTGCCTTCACCAGGAGGCCCCAGGAACCGAACCCGGGACCTCCCATATGGTAAACGGGAGCCCCACTGATTGAGCCACAGCCGCTTCCCGATGTGAGTTTCTTGTAAGCAGCATATGGATGGCTCGTGTTTTTTTATCCATTCTAGCAGTCTGTATCTTTTGATTGGGGAGTTTAATCCATTCACATTCAATGATATTACTGTAAATGCACTATTTACTTCCTCCATTCTATTCTTTGGTTTTCATATGTCATCTTGTATCTGTCTCTCTTTTTACTCTTTTGGTTATCCTTTCTGCTATTCTTTCTTCTATACTCTCCTCCAAGCCTCTCTCTCTCCTGTCTTTTTCTTTCAGGTTCTAAGGCTTCCTTTAATATTTCCTGCAAAGGTGGATTCTTTTTTGCAAACTCTCTTTGTTTGTTTGTGAATATTTTATACTCACCTTCATATTTAAAGGACAGTTTTGCTGAATAAAGAATTCTCTGCTGCCAGTTTTTCTCTTTCAGTTTCCTAATTGTACCATACCACTGTCTTTGTGCCCCTATGGTTTCTGATGGGAAATCCATGCTACGTCTTACTGGATGTCCCTTGTATGTGATGGTTTTCTTCTCCCGTTATGGTCTCAGAATTTTCTTTTTTTTCTTTTTTTTTTTTTCTTTCATTATCTTTAACATCGACATTCTGAGTAGTATGTGTCTTGGAGTAGGTCTATTTGGATTTATTCTCATTGGGGTATGGTATGTGTATTAGTCAGCCAAAGGGGTGCTAATGTGAAATACCAAAACTGGGTTGGTCTTTATAAAGGGTATTTATTTGGGGTAGAAGTCCACAGATACCAGGCCATAAAGCATTAAGTTTCTTCTCTCACCAATGTTCATTGCCACGTGTTGGAGCAGGACAGCTGCCGGTATTTGCCAGGGTTCAGGCTTCTTGGGTTCCTCTCTTCCCAGGGCTGCGTTTCTCTCCAGGCTTAGCTCCTGTTTCCTCCACAAGGTCAGCTGTAGACGATCAGGTGAACGGCTTGCTTCTCTTCTCCTGGGGCCTTCTCTCCAACATCAAAACTGCTTCTCAAAAGACTGCTTCAACTGTCCTTTGCCTTGCCTTTTATATTCAATTTCCCACCCACCAAGGGGTGGGGCTCAATGCCCTAATCATAACCTAATCATGCCCAGATTAACAGATCAGTTTACAAGCATGATTCAATTATATTTTTGGAATTCATAATTACATCAAATTCCCCAACGGTTACAGTATGCTTCTTGGACATGTAAGGTCATTTCTTTCGTGAGAGTTGGGAAATTTTCAGCTATTATTTCCCCAAATGCTCTTTCTGCCCCTTTCCCCTTCTCTTCTCCTTCTGGAACTCCCATGACACGTATGTTGTTGCGTTTCATGTTGTCATTCAGCTCCCTGAACCCCTTCTCAATTTTTTCCATTCTTTTCTCTCTTCAATTTCAGCTGTTCTGTCTTTGGTACCACTTATTCCTTTTTCTATCATTTCAAGTCTGCTGCTGTATGCCTCTAATGTGTTTTATGGTCTCACCTATTGTGTCTTTCATTCCTATGAGCTTCGCTATTTTCTGTTCAGGATTTCAAATTCTTCTTTGCATTCGCTCAGTGTCTTCTTGATGTCATTTATCTCTTTAGCCATATTGTCTTTCAACTCATTAATCTGATTTTGGAAATTTGTGCTCATCTCTCTGATTAGTTCTCTCAAATTCTGCATCTCTTCTGAGACTTTGATGTATTCCTTTTCTTAGACCATGTCTTGTATTTTCTTAGTATGGCCTGTAATTTTTTTGCTGGTGTTTAGGCATCTGGTTAGGATGTAGTTTACGCAGATGCTCAATCTCTTTCTCTTTAATAGGGTTTTAGTGGCAGGAGGCTGTGAGTTACCACAGCTCTTTGGTTTTTGGCTCGACCTGGATTGTTAGGATTGTCCTGCCGGTTGCTCAAAACTGGGCACTGGACCCAGTAATTGGTTGTAGAGTCGTTTCCTAGGACCTTGGGCAGGGAGGCCATAGAGGCCAGGAAAAGACACTCCTACTTATTTTTAATTTTCTTATGTGCACTTCCTTGGTCTTCCAGGAGATGGCGTTCTTTGGCAGCTCTCAATTCAATGTCTGGTTGGAGTGTATTTGTTGCAACATAGACCAGATCAATGTGATGGAGCTTCCTGTCTGCAGACTAAGAGCCTTGTAATTCAAACTCTCTGAGACAGTTCTCTAGTCTTCTCTGGCAGCCCCCTCCCTTTTCCCAGCTAGGAAATATTTCCACTCCCCTCAGAATCCTCAACAATCAGTCCCCATTAGTAGAGGAGGAGATTGGGAGGTTTGTATATCTTTAGCCCCTTGCAGGCTCCAAGGCAAACAATGGCGCAGCCCCACCCAGCCTGGAAGGGCTCTCAGGACAGGGCAGACCAAACCTGGGAGTCCAAAGCAGGGTCAGCCCCAGGCTCTCTCTCCCCTCTCCTGTGAAGTCCTCAACAATTAGTCCAGGCTAGAGGGAGATTGCGAGGTTCGGATTTCTCCAGTCCTTCGCTGGCTCCCAGGGCAAAGCACCATGTGATCCCCTGGCCTGGAAGGCTCCATGGGGCACCACAGACAAAATTTGTGGGTCAGAACCTGAGTCAGCCTTAGGCTGTGTCCCTCTCTTTCCCCTTTCCTGGGGTGGTAGGTCCTTGAAGCCCCCTTTGTCTGTGGTCGCAGGCCCAGGGGCCCGAGAATTCTGAAGAGTGTGGGGGAGGGTGCCGGCAGCAGCAGCCGCTGCTGGTTCCAACTTATGGTTCTGTCATCGCAATTTCCCTCTTCTGTCTCTCTCTCTCTGGGTGGTGTGCAGCCTTCACCTGTTGTCCTAAACCCTAGAAGATCTTTTTTGGGGGCTGTTTTAGCCTGTCCTCTAGCTATTTTTCTGGAGAAGAGATTCCTGTGTCTTACTAGTCTGCCATCTTCCTGGAAGTTCAACTGGTTTTTGACAAACCTACCAAGTCCATGTTAACGGGACAAAACCGTCTCTTCAACAAATGGTGCTGGGAGTACTGGGTATCTATAACCAAAAGAATGAAAGAGGACCCCTGTCTCACCCCCTGTGATGGTTAGGCTAATGTGTCAATTCAGCCAAGTAGTTGTGTCCAGGTGCTTGTTCCAGCAAGCACTGGGCTAATTGTAATACAAGAGCATTTATGGACTTCAATCACCAGTGAGTTTACTGCGTGGATGGCTGATTATATCTGCATCAATCAGGGAGATTACATTATCAATGGGTGGTGCTTTTACCCAATCAGTTGAATGACTTAAAAGTGGAAGTGATTTCAACATTCAGAGAGAATTTCCCAGCTCGTCGTTGGACAGGCAACTTCTCCCAGAGACTCATCAACGACCTTTCATCGGAGCCCCGGGTTTGCAGCTTGCCTGAGGAACCTGGACTTGTGCGTCCCCACGGTCGCGTGAGAGACTCTTTTAGAGTTCCATATTATTCACAGATATCTCCTGCTGATTCTGTTTCCCGAGAGAACCCTGACTAATACACCCCCTATACAAGAATCACCTCAAAATGGATCAAAGACACAAATATGAAAGCCAGTACCATAAAACTACTAGAAGAAACTGTAGGGAAACATCTTCAAGACCTTGTGGTAGGTGATGGTTTCTTGGACCTTACACCCAAGGCACGCGCAATAAAAGAAAAAGCAGGTGAATGGAGCCTCCTCAAAACCAAACACTTTTCTACCTCACAGGCCTTTGTCAAAAGGGTGAAAAGGCAGCCAACTCAATGGGAGAAAATACTTGGAAATCACATGTCCGATAAAGGTTTAATATCCAGGATATATAAAGAGATGCTACAACGCAACAATAAAAAGACAAATGACCCAATTTAAAAATGGGCAAAAGGCTTGAATAGACATTTATGCAAAGAAGAAATACAAATGGCAAAAAAAAACATGAAAAAATGCTCAAAATCACTGATGATTAGGGAAATCCAAACCAAAACCACAATGAGATATCATTTCACATCTATCAGAATGGCCGCTATTATAAAGAGCAAGAACTACAAGTGTTGGAGAGGATGTGGAGAGATAGGAACACTTCTTCACTGTTGGTGGGAATGCAGAATGGTCCAGCCACTGTGGAGGACTGTTTGGCAGTTCCTAAAGAAGTTGAATATAGACTTGCCATGTGACCCTGCAATACCACTACTGGGTATATACCCAGAAGAACTGAGAGCAGTGACACGAACAGACATCTGCACACCAATGTTCATGGTAGTGTTATTCATAATTGCCAAAAGTTGTAAAACAACCCAAGTGTCCATCAACCAATGAATGGATAAACAAACTGTGGTCTATTTACATGATGGAATATTCTGCAGCTGTAAGAAGAAATGAAGTCATAAAGCATATGGCAACATGGATGAACCTGGAGGACATTATGTTGAGTGAAGCAAGCCAGACACAAAAGGACAAATACTGTATGAATGTGTTACTATGAACCAAATACATTGTGTAACGTATTGTATGGTTGAAAAAAATTTTTATGTATCCAGTAGTTAATTGACAAATGTATATTTTTATTCAACTGTGCTTTCCTTTTTAAAAATTGTTTATATTTTCAATTATTATATGTACAAAATAAAGTTAAAAAAAGAAACAACCAAATAAAAGAAAAAAGAAAAAAAGCATATGACAACATGGATGAACCTGGAGGACATTATGTTGAGTGAAACAAGCCAGAGACAAAAGGACAAATACTGTATGAATGCATTACTATGAACCAAATATATTGTGTAACATATTGTATTATTCCATTTATATAAAATGTAAATATAAATAAATTTATAAAGATGAAATTTGATTAGAGGTTATGTAGGGCCAGGGAAGGCATGCTAAGGGGTGTGGAGTTTTTCTTTTTGGAGTAATGAAATAATTCTAAAATTTTTTGTGATGATGAATGTACAACATTGTGATTATACTAAAAGCCATTGATTATACACTTTAGATGGATCATATGATATGTGAATATATCTCAATAAAACTGCTTAATAAATAAATAATTGTGAAAGAATAGCTAGAAATAGCAACTATGTACAGCAGGGGAAACAGAGATTGAGAGGTGAAAAATTTTCTTGTTTGTCTTTTATTATTATTATTGAAATAAGGAAAATGCTCTAATAATGATTGAAGTTTTAAATGCACAACTATATGATTATACAAAATACCATTGATTGTACACGTTGAATGAATCGGATGCTTTATTAATATTTATCAATAAAAATGAAATCTTAGCATCGATCACAACAGATCAAGGTGGTGTCTGAAACGTTTCTCTGTTATGAAGTTATTTTTTGTTGTCAGTATCAACTCAATGATTCCTAATTAATAACGCCTTCCCAAAATCTGATACACACACACACACAGATACATTTGTTGTTGTTGTTGGGTTCCCAAGTTTTATTCAAGGACTCATACAAAATATTCCAGGATAAGTGAATTTTAATCCTGCCATTTATATTGAAATCCCTGAGTTTAGAAAGTGCTTCTACAAACATTCTATAACTTTTTTTTTTTTTTTTTTTAAGTACTGAGGATCGAACCCAGGACCTCATCCATGGGAAGTAGGCGCTCAACCACTGAGCTACATCCGCTTCCCCTATAATTTTTTATAATCATTTAGATTCTGTTTCTCACATTTCTGCTTTACATTCTGCAAAAACCAGTTATTTCACCTTAAGACAAAATTTCACCTTTAAACAAGCTTATTGAATTACAATCAGTATTGATTACAGCAAATAAAATGTACTTCCACAAACTCTCTACAACTTTTCACATCCATTTAGGTCTTGGTCCTACAATTCCCTCCTCTCATTCTGTGAAAACCAGTCCTTTTATCTTAGGGAAAAATCACATTCCTTTTCAACAAGCTTGTCAAATTTTAGTCAGCATTGACTGTGACAGACATAATTTACTCTAGGACTAAACTACATTCTTTTCTTTAACAAAGCACAGTGTGCCTGGTTTATATACCTGCATACTTCAAGTTTTATCAAAAAGATCTTTGAACTGCCTCCGCACATCCTACAAAACAATTATTTTCTAAAAAGCATTTGTCAAAAATAATTTCATTAAACACAAATTTAAAACTTCATCATCTTAACGACCTAACAGATATAATGCTACTTTATTTTATCAGTACTCGTATGAACCTAGGGAGAGCATATCCACGTAGAATAAAATTGAAACGCAAGAACTGCGGAGGAGGTTCAGTCTCTTTGTTTCCATAATATCCTAAAATTATGAGCAACATCAAAAGAATGCTGACTGTCAGGCTCTGGAGAATATACTATAATTGTTTAATGTTTCAGTCATAGTTTAGAGAAACTTTTCCATACCCTTCAAAGACTTTTTCTTCACTTAACTGAAATTTGGCAATTGGATTATTAATTACTTTCATCCAAAGGCTGAAATTTTTAAATTGGGGAATTACAGGACAAACTATGCAAAGCAAGGTTTATTCTGTAACGTTCCCTCTGTCCACCATCCTTAAATTCCAGGCGGAGGAGACAGCAGTTCTAAGCTAAACCCCCATCTCCCCCATCTCTCGGCACCCAGGCCTTCCACCATGGTTTCCTACAAGGCTGAATGGATTTCTTTAATTGGCTATTTTGCTCTTGGCCTGAATTCAGTCAAGGTTTTGGTGAAGACCCTGGGCCTAGGGTTAGGGGATAGAAAGACTGTGGAGGAATTCAGGAAATCCATTTTAGTTTGTTTTTCCTTCAAGTAGATTCTCTATTCAGATGCCTGTATGACTTTCATTCCCTGTCCTGTAAAATTAATTAGCGAAGGGCTGAATATTTTAGTTTATAAGTTTCAAAGAGCACCAGAAGTTTGGGTTTTCTCATTTGGAACCCCAGGAGTACCCCTGTACATACACTCGCACTTATTTAATGTTTAGCACTTTGAATGGAGCTCGCCTAAGAATTTTCATTTGTTAATTTGATATCACCACCTAGAGGTGTGAAAACGTACATTGACCAGACAGACACAAAGAGAAAGACAAATCCAGAAACACAGAAATATAAAACTCACTACTTTGACTCATAGTCCTCACCTCCTTTTTTGGTATGGCTTGTCTCCGGGTTTTCCATCAGTCCATGCCTCTGGTTTTTAGGTTTTCAGGTCTCCCCTGGGATACAGGTGATTCACTTAGTTTTCTTAGCAAACAGCAATGTTGCTTGTAACGCGCAAGCTTGTCCTTGAAAACGTTTTCATAAAAACTGGAGAAAAAGTAATCTGAGTGTTATCTCATTAACAGGTTTTTAGCAAGGGAGGTACATTCAGGAGATTATGCTCTAAATATTTGGTTTTAATTCCGTAGTATAAAGCTCCCTGCCCGCAAGCCCTTTCCTTCCAGCTCTCTGTTGGTTGCTGCCCAGCTGTCCTTGGTTTTTAAACATTTCTCCTTCTATCGCCTGCTGTAAAAGTATCCTGCAAGGCCTTCCTACCAGCCGATTGATTACAGGTTAGAGCAGCTAAGCTCTTTATCTTCTCTGGGTTTTCTCTATAGAGTGGGGTATTATTTTCCCAGTTATAACTCCGATATGGGGGATAGGGTATGAACATATACAAATTCTTTTGGGCCCCCCTATTTGTCATTCCCGCAGGCATTTGTTGGAGGGTTAGAAATTTTGCCGGCTCAAGTGCTGATTCCAAACAGCAGCCTTGGCCGAACTGAGTCACAGGTTTTTCTGCCTCCGGGAAAGGGAATACATAGGTGGAGTTACTAAAGGCGCCACTGCCGGGCTTCTTAACCTTTTTTGTTCCACGGATCCCTTTGCCAGTCAGGGGAAAACCATGGATCCCTACTAAGTCCACACTATACTGTGGGTTATCTGATAAATATATCATACCCACACCAATACGGCCCCACAAGAATAATGCTTTTCTTAAAGTTTCAATTCAAGCTCATGGACCCCCTGAAATCTGTCGGACGGTGGACCCCTGGTTAAAAACCCCTGCTCTATTTGATCTTTTTTTTTTTTTTTTAATTTTTTTCACTTTATATATGTATATATATTTTTAAACGTTTTAAACTTTATTTTGTACAATTAATAATTGAAAATATAAACAATTAACTAAAAAGTAAACACAGATGAATAAATATATACATTTCTCAATTAAATGTAATGGATACATATAAATTTTTTTTTTTTAATCAAACAATATGTTACACAATATATTTGGTTCATAGTAATGCATTCATATAGTATTTGTCCTTCTGTGCCTGGCTTGCTTCACTCAACATAATGTCCTCCAGGTTCATCCGTGTTGCCATATGCTTTATGACTTCATTTCTTCTTACAGCTGCATAATAGTCCATCGTGTGAATAGACCACAGTTTGTTTATCCATTCACCTGTTGATGGACACCTGGGTTGTTTCCAACTTTTGGCAATGGTGAATAATGTGGCTATGAACATCGGTGTGCAGATGTCTGTTCGTGTCACTGCTCTCAGTTCTTCTGGGTATATACCCAGTAGTGGTATTGCAGGGTCACGTGGCAAGTCTATATTCAACTTCTTCAGGAACTGCCAAACAGTCCTCCATAGTGGTCGTACCATCCTGCATTCCCACCAACAGTGAAGAAGTGTTCCTATCTCTCCACATCCTCTCCAACACTTGTAGTTCTCTGTCTTTTTAATAGTGGCCATTCTGATAGGTGTGAAATGATATCTCATTGTAGTTTTGATTTGCATTTCCCTAATCATGAGTGATACTGAACATTTTTCATGTGTTTTTTTGCCATTTGTATTTCTATTTGGACAAATGTCTTCAAGTCTTTGCCCATTTTTTAATTGGGTCATTTGTCTTTTTATTGTTGAGTTGTAACATCTCTTTATATATCCTGGATATTAAACCCTTATCAGATATGTGATTTCCAAATATTTTTTCCCATTGAGTTGGCTGCCTTTTCACCCTTCTGACAAAGTCCTGTGAGGTGCAAAAGTGTTTAATTTTGAGGAGGTCCCATTTATCTACTTTTTCCTTTTGTTGCACGTGCTTTGGGTGTGAGGTCCATGAAACCACCATCTACTACAAGGTCTTGAAGATGTTTCCCTACATTTTCTTCTAGTAGTTTTATGGTCCTGGCTTTTATATTTAGATCTTTGATCCATTTTGAGTTGATTCTTGTATAGGGGGTGAGATAGGGGTCCTCTTTCATTCTTTTGGTTATAGATATCCAATTCTCCGAACACCATTTGTTAAAGAGACTGTTTTTTCCCATTAGTGTGGGCTTGGTAGGTTTGTCAAAAACTGGTTGACTGTATAGGTGAGGGTATATTTCTGGATTCTCAATTCTATTCCACTGATTGATATGTCTATCTTTATGCCAGTACCATGCTGTTTTGACCACTGTAGCTTTGTAATATGTCTCAAGGTCAGGCAGTGAAATTCCTCCCACATTGCTCTTCTTTTTTAGAATGCTTTTGGCTATTCGGGTGCACTTACCCTTCCAGACGAATTTGGTAATTGCCTTCTCTAATTCTGTAAAGTAAGCTGTTGGGATTTTGATTGGTATTGCATTGAATCTATAAATCAGTTTGGGCAAGATTGACATCTTCACGATATTTATTCTTCCAGTCCATGAACACGGAATGTCTTTCCATTTGTTTAGTCTAGAAATGGGAGAGAAAGACAGAAATACCCACCAAGACTTGGTGTGGCCCTGTAGGTAGAGAGAGCCAATAACATCTAAATAGTGTGGGACATTAGTTACAATTGATGAGCACATACCGAAGCATTGCTACTAATCAAAAAGGTCTACGGTTCACAATGCCGTTTACACTAAAAATGCCCAGTTCCTCCTCTTCCTCCCTCTCCCTCTGCCTTCAGAGCAATGTTACAAGTTCTCCCACTGCTACAATAAAAATAGGTCTGCTTTGGTCCTGGCTACCCTCCCCCCTTATGTTTATTCATTCCTTGATCTTGAGGATTTGGGGATGGTGATGCCTGCTCTGCTTCAGATTGAGAGGGAGCTTAGATCATATGGGACAGATGGAAGGAACTGTTTCGCTTGCAGTTTTAGAGACTCTGTGTTTTGGGGAGGGGGGTTGTCCATCACCACCATTTTGTTAGTTGTCCTGGGAGAGTCCGATGAACTGGAAAGTAGGTGTCGGCTGCAATTCTTCTGAGATTCAGGGCTCAACCGGCATATAAACAGACAAAATACTGGCTTCTGGGAGTGGAAAAATTAAAGGATTCGGACTGAATATACAGGGTCTCATCCTATTTCTGCTTTCTGCTATGGAATGCATTTAATTGAAGTACAGTGTTCTTTTCTGGAGGACCGTGCTGCAGCCACCTCTTACCTGATCCTAGATCAGATTGAGGCCAGACTTTGCTTACAGAAAGAAAATACTTCCTGGGTTTTCTTAGGTTCATGGCTAAGATTTTCCAGTCTTTTAAAATATGGCCTAAACGGCCACATTTAGGAATGCTAGTGGGATTAAAATTTCTCATTTTAAAGGATTTCTGTAACCAGGAACTAATTAGGATCACTCGAGCAATACACATGCTCTAATACACCAGGTCAGCAGTTTAAACAGACACTATCTCTGACTAAATGCCAGTTAATCCTGGATGACTTGTTTTTCAGGACTATACTCAACAGACAGACCCAAGGTGAGGCCTCGAACCCCCAAAAAGAATGGTACCCAAAAAACCAGAAAAGGGTGGGTATTAGTCAGCCAAAGTGGCGCTAATGCAATATACCAGAGATTGGTTGGTCTTTATACAGGGTATTTATTTGGGGTAGAAGTCCACAGATACCAGGCCATAAAGCGTAAGTTTCTTCTCTCACCACAGTCCATTGCCACGTGTTAGAGCAAGACAGCTGCCGGCGTTTGCCAGGGTTCAGGCTTCTTGGGTTCCTCTTTTCCCGGGGCTGCGTTTCTCTCTGGGCTTAGCTCCTGTTTCCTCCACAAGGTTAGCTGTAGATGATCAGGCGAACGGCTTGCTTCTCTCCTCCTGGGGCCTTCTTTCCAACATCAAAACTGCTTCAACTGTCCTTTGCCTTGCCTTTTATATTCGATTCCCCACCCACCAAGGGGTGGGGCTCAATGCCCTAATCCTAACCTAATCATGCCCAGATTAACAGATCAGTTTACAAGCATGATCCAAGTCTATTTTTGGTATTCACAAATACATCAAATTGCCAAACGGCTACAGGGTGTAAAGGTCAGAACAAGGGGGATCATTCTGGAAGTGGGAACCCGGGTTCTGGGGGACTCAGGCCCACAGACTGACTTCCTGATTCACTTATACCTGGGTGACCCACTCACCCAGTCGGGTGTCCCAACCTGGGGCTGGAACTGTCTCTCTTTGAAGCTTTAAGTGCCGTGGCGCCTGGAGTGCCAGCGAGGCAGGAGAAACCCGACTGCCCCGCTCTTAGACCCAGAGGATCCAGCAGCCGCAGACAGCGCCTTTGCCGTGCTTACGCCTTCCCTGGGGCCCCAGAACCTCGGGCAGTCGGGCTGCGCATTCTTCAGGGACCCTTTGCCCTTGGTCCCATGTGGGTCGCCAGTTGGTACCAAGCAAAGTGTGGCTTCTTCTGCCCGATGCACTTCATTAACCAGTTCCCGAGACACTGGGATTTCAAAGACAGCGAGTTTATTTGCTCACATAGCAAAGGAGCCCGCGGCCTAAGGGCCCCAAAGCTGCCTTCCCTAGCTGCAGTAATCCTAATGCATACTTTAAAGTATCCAGGCTTAGCAGTTCATGCTATTGAGTAAGTGGGATGGGGCTGCCTCGGGTTCCTTCATTAATAAACATTGAGGGGCCGAACAGGATGGGGGGCGGGGGTGAGTCCACACGGGCGTGTGACAAGGTTATTACAATACAAGACAATCCTTATCAGAGATCCAGGCATCTGGGGGTGGGCATATGGAATGGGGTCAGTTACAAGGTTTTTCTCATGGAGTTCAAACAGGGGAGGGTAGAGTGGTCACCATTTCAATAGGGACGTTCATATACAAGGGTAAGATCCGTCTGGAATACTCGCCACAACAGCAGGAATGAGTGGGAAATGACCATATAGACGGGTGAGGCCAGTCTAGCCAGTTTCAGTAAGTTCAGATCTCAACCCTTGGCTATTTTATAATTTACTGGAAGTAAAAAGGCATCTATATAATGATTCAATAATCATAATGATTTGTTAATTCTCAACCCTCAATTACACACTCACTCTCGTCCCTCCCGCCAATGAGTTATGGAGTGGGTGGGTTTTGATTCAACAAGGAATCTTTCCAACCCACCCTCTTCTCCCCAGTTCTGTCGGGCCCCTCACTTGGGCCTCCACCTGTTCTCCTGCCTCATCCTCCAAACCGCACTAGACTCACCTCTGGCAATGTCAGGCTCCCTGTGGGCTGGAGCGGCTCACGGCAGGGCGGGTGCGTTAGCCTGGCCAGACCCAGCTGATGGGAAATCAAGCGAGATGCCCTGCAGAGCCCAGGTGTGTGCCTGGCACCTTGAGCCGGGCGGGTGGCATATTTCCAAACGCCCGGGGCACTGGTTACGTCAATTCTGTTTCTCTAAACCAAAGCCAGGCCAGCTCAAGCCCCCAGCCACCAAGACCCTTTTCCTGGCCTTCCCCTCCACGAACTCCTCCCCAGCCAGGATCAGGCCTGGGTCACCTGGGAGAGTGCGAGGCCCTGGAACATGGAGGGTCCTCAAGTCCACTGGGGGGCTGCTGGCCCATCCCTGAGGCCCCAGGCCCTGGTTCCCTGGAGCCCCCCTGTCTTTTGTCCTGCAAGGAGCCTCTGCCCAGTCCAGGAAGCACAGCCTCCAGCCTCAGATCCCTGCAATTTCCTCGGTCACCCAGGCCCACCCGGACAGGGCCTGGGACCTCTCTCCCATGCTCTGCTGGGTCTCTGTGCTGGAGACCCACCCTGCCGGTGGCTGTGGGAGAGGGGGTCCTCACTGGTACACCCTGGAGGCCAGGGAAATATTTAAGTTCAATAAGGTGGCCAGACTGGATCTTATTCTGCTCTGTGTCAAACCATCTAGTATTCCATTCTTTCTCTGGTTGCCCCTTTAACCTGTCATACTTCAAAAATCTATAGATTTAAATCTATACGTATGTGAGGTCAGATTTAAATCAATAGAAATTTATTTTCCTTAATTTCAGGGAAACTTTTTTTCAAGTCCCAGCTGTCAGGTTCTTGATTTCAAGAACATCAATTTTCCTTCTGCTATTGTCTTTGTGTCCTCCCCTTCTGCGTTCCCCATGGTTGTGTCAGGGATTTTCTCCGTGCCATCTGCTTCCTTTTCAGCTTTCTCTGTTCTTTCCTCTCTGTCTCACAGTTCATTCGCTATGCAGGGTTTGGGTCCTGCTCCTCAGTTTCCTTCTTTCCATCTTGCTCTACCATTTTCCCAGGTTGTCTCTGAGCTGCTCTCACTGAATCACAGTCTCATTACATCCTTGTATGGTGAGATGCTTCTGGGGAAATACGCCTTTCTGCCTTGGCTGGACTTTCTGCTTCTCTTAGATCCACTTACTTCTCACTGCAAGGCCTTCTGTCCAGTCCCAGAAGAACTGCTTCCCTGTATCCCATAAGTTTTTATAAGTTCTGTTCTCATTTTCATTTGTCTCAAGAGATCTTCTAATTTCTCTTGCAATTTCTTCTTTAACCCACTGAGTGTGTTGTTTATTCTCCATCCATGTGTTTATGAATTTTCCCTTTTTCTGTCCATTATTGATTTCCAGCTTCATTCCTTTATGATCAGAGAAAGTGTTTTATATAATTTCAATCTTTTAAAATCTATTGAAACCTATCTTGTGACCCAACATATGGTCTAACCTGGGGAAGGATGCATGAACACTTGAAAAAAATGTACATCCTGCTGTTTTGGAGAGCTCTACAGATGCCTCTCAGGTCTAGTTCAGTTATCATATTATTCAAGCTGTTTCTTCATTTATCCTCTGTCCAGTCCAGATGTTCTCTCCAATACTGAGAGTGGTGTATTGAAGTCTCCAACTATTATTGCAGAGACATCTATTCTCCCTTTTGTTTGGCCAGTGTGTGCCTTGGGGCACCCAGGTTAGGTGCATAAATATTTATGATAGTTATTTCTTCTTGGTGAAGTGCCCCTTTTATTAATATATAATGACCTTCTTCATTTCTTATAACAGTTTTGCATTTAAAATCTATTTTGTCTGATATTAGTATTGCTACTCCAGATCTTTTTTGGTTACTATTTCCATGGAACATCTTTTTCCAACCTATCACTTTCAACCTGATTGTGTCCTTAAGTCTGAGCTGAATCTCTTGTAGACAGCATATAGATGACTCATGTGTTTTTAATCCATTCTATCAGGTCTATATATTTTTTTTTCAA
This sequence comes from Tolypeutes matacus, assembly GCA_026826555.1. NCBI lineage: Eukaryota > Metazoa > Chordata > Mammalia > Cingulata > Chlamyphoridae > Tolypeutes > Tolypeutes matacus. The sequence continues at coordinate 9,385,996 of JAKSZT010054523.1, read as the reverse complement.
TAATAATTTTTTTTATTTTTTAAAAGATACTTAGATTGCATAAATATTACACCAAAAATATAGGGATTCCCATATGCCCCACTCCCCACACCTCTCACACCCTCCCACATAAACATCATTCATTAGTGTGGCACATTCACTGCAATTGATAAATGCATCCTGGGGCCTTGCCACTAAGCATGGACCATAGTTCACATTTTAGTCTACACTGTCTCCCACACAGTTCTGCATGTTATATGATGATATAGAATGGCCTATGTCTGTCATTGCATTGTCACTCAGGACGATTCCCAAGTCCCGAAAAAGCCCCTGTATTACAACTGCTTTTCCCTCTCTCTGCTCCCAGAGCCTCCAGTGGCTGCTGGCTCCACATCAATGTTGTAATTTCTTCCATTGCTTGAATCACAATATATGTCTATAGTAGAATACCAGTGAGTCCACTCTAGTCCATAGCTTTTGCCCCCATCCTGAGGAGTCTGGGATGGTGATGTCCTCTCCACCTCTAATTGAGAGGGGGCTTATATTCCATGGGGAAGATGGATCGGACTATCTTGCTTGTAGTTGCAGACTCTCTCTATTCCTTGGGATGGTCGTTTCCATCATCATCTCCTTGTTAGTTGTCCTGGGTGAGTCCAATGAGCTGTAGAGTAGGCATTGCAACTCTGCTGAGATTTCGGGCCCAGCTAGCACATGGACAGCCCAAAGACTCGAGTCTCTTGGAGGTACACCTACAAACTCCAGCACCAAGTATAGGTTTAAATAGAAGGGACAGATGAGTCATGTGTAGGGAAGACATAATTGAGTCCAGCTCTGTCACTCTCAGGAGCACAAACTCCAAAGTAGAGCCCACTGGGAAGCCAACAACTCCAGAGCTATCGGTCCTGACCATAGGACCTGGGTGTCTCTAGAGCCCTCAGGAAGCCACCATTTGGGGCAGTATCCACTTTGGCAGTCTATGAGATCCTGCTGAGATATGCATAAGTGTTACCTCTGGGATGACCTCTTGACTCACCCTGAAGTCTCCCAGCCATATAAACTCATTTGTCTTTACATTTCTCCCCTTTTATTTGAGGACTTTTTCCAGTTGCACCGCCAATTGGTGCTTGGTATTAATCCCTCGGTGCAAGGAAGACTCATCCCCAGGAGTCATGTCCCACGCTGGGGGGAAGGCAATGTATTTATGTGCTGAGTTTGGCTTAGAGAGAGGCCACATTTGAGCAACAGGGAGGCTCTCGGGAGGCAACTCTCAGGCACCCCACAACCACAGGCTAAATTTCAATTTCAAGAGCAAAGGCTCATAAGCAGAGTTGTCAATATCAAGGGCCCATCAGTGAATCATCCTCCTTCGCCATTCATTGCCTCTGCACTTGGGGGACTGTTGCTGCTCCATTAGAGAAAGTGACAGAGCTCTCCAGGGTGGGAATTCAGTATTCTCTCAGTCATTGTGTGAGTCTCCACCCACTGTGACAACGCCCCATGAACATTTGAACTTTTTAATATACCTATACGTAGGCCCAGGTGACCCTCCTCCCATGCATCCCCCATCACCGACACCCCACACCAATGATCCTCCCCTGGCCCAGCTGTGACCCTTCTGTGATCCAAAGCCTCTTCAAGAATGAAGCCATTAAAATAGCCAAATACTATTAATAGGAACATGAAATAATAATGATAAATTTAAATATAAGAAATAAAATACATAAAATTTTTTAAAAACTAAAAATAAAATATAATTAAAAGATTGGGATATTAAAAAATAATGAAAAATATTTAAAAAAATTTTTATTTTGACATTTTGCCTTTCATCACTGTAGTACCTGGTGTCCTGTCTGTATAGTGGCATTTTCTTCCACTTGTTCCCCACTGTCTTACTATTTTTAATTTTGTTTTCAAAGAAGTTTTAGGTCACAGTAAAGTTACATACAGAATACAGGGGAATCTCATATACCCAACATCCTCCCCTTTTCCTCCTTCTCATATTAATATCTTTTTATATGTGGATGGTACCTTTGTTATAACTGATATACAAATGGTGAAACACAGCTACTAACCATGGTTGATGGTTAACATTGTGGTTTGCATTTTAGACTGTACACCACTGTAAATTTTGATGATATTTAACATGGCCTGTGTCATCATTGTACGGCCATGTGGAGCACTTCCACTGCCCACTAAATACCCCTCAGTCCATATCTTTTGATTGGGGGTGGGGGCCAAGCTATCAACACTCAATGTTATTACTCTAAAGGCATTAGTTCCTTTTTCCATTTAATCCTTTGGCTTCCGGTTGTCATATCTTACTATTGTCTGTCTTTTTACCCTTTAATTTACCCTTCCTAATCTTCATTTCTACACTCTTCTCCAAGTCTCTCACCCATGTTTTTTTTTTTCCTTTCAGGCTGTAGCACTCCCTATAGTATCTCTTGTAAATCCAGTCTTTTGGTAACATATTTTCTCAGTTTTTGTTTGTCTGTGAAGACTTTAAACTCACCCTCATTTTTGAAGGACATTTTTGCTGGATACAGGATTCTTGGCTGGCCATTTTTTTTCTTTTTCAGTACCTTAAATACATCATACCACTTTCTTCTCACCTCCATGGTGTCTGATGAGAGGTCAGCATTTAATCATATTGAGGTTCCCTTGTATGTGATGTATTCCTTTTCTCTCTCTTTTTAAAAAAACAAATCAATTTGATTAATACATATGAATAAAGCATACAGTTCATCCAAAGTATACAGCCAATGGTATTTTGTGTAATCACATAGATGTGTATTCATCACTTCATCATGCTTTTTTCTTGTTGCTTTCAGAATCCTGTCTTTATCTCGATATTTGCCATTCTGAATAGTAGGTGTCTTGGAGTAGGTCTATTTGGATTTATTCTGTTTGGTGTGCAATGTTCTTCTTGGATATTGATTATGTCTTTCATAAGGGTTGGGAAGTTTTTGGTCATTATTTCCTCAAATATTCTTTCTGCCCCTTTCCCATTCTCTTCTCCTTCTGGGACACAAATAATGTGTATGTTTGTGCATTTTGCATTGTCATTCAACTCCCTGAGATCCTGTTCCATTTTCTCCATTCTTTTCTCTTTCTGTCCCCTGTCTTTTCAAGTTCAGATGTTCTGTCCTCGATGTCACTAATTCTGTCTTCAGTCAATTCAAATCTGCTGTTAAGTGCATCTAATGTATTTTTTTTTCCTTTAGGAGGTACTGGAGATTGAATCTGGAGCCTTGCACATGTGAAGCAGGCATGCAACCACTGAGTTACACCCTCTACCCTTTAGGGTATTTTTTTTTTAAGATTTATTTTTTATTTATTCCCCTTCTCCCCCCATTGTTTGTGCTCACTGTCTGCTCTCTGTGTCTGTTCGTTGTGTGCTCATCTTCTTTTTAGGAGGCACCGGGAACTGGACTTGGGACCTCCCATGTGGGAGGAAGGTGCCCAATCACTTGAACTACCTCTGCTCCCTGCCTGTTGTGTCTCTCATTGTGTCTCTTTGTTGCAGCATCTCATTGAATCATCTTGTTGTATCAGATCGCTGCAGCAGCCCATCATGTCAGCTGGTCTTCTTTAAGAGGCACCAGAAACCAAGCCCAGGACCTCCCATGTGGAAGGCAGGCACCCAACTGCTTGAGCCACATCGGCTTCCCTCTAAGTTATTTTTAATCTCATCCATTGTGTCTTTCATTCCCATAAACTCTGAAACTCTGTTACTTTTCTTTGCAGGCTTTCACATTGTTCTGTATGCTCATCCAGTGTCTTTATTTTTTTGTCTTTTTAAAAATTATTTATTTTATTTTTATTTTATTTTATTATTTTTTCCCATCCCTTTACCACTCCTCCTCAGAGAAAATGCAGTCCCACGGCACTTACAAAGATGAATTTTTCCACACACCAGCTTCCCGCCACCTCCTTTAAACCACCATGTGCTACCTTTTTTTTTTTTTTTAAGGAAGCTTTAGATTACATAAATGATACATAAAAAATATGCCCCACTCCCTCCCCAGAAGACAAATTAACTTTTTTTTGAGGTACTAGGGCTGGGGGTGGAACCTGGGATCTCATATGTGGGAAGTCAGTACTCAGCCACTGAGCCACATTGGCTCCTCTCCAGTGTCTTCTTATATCCTTTATCTCTTTAGTCATATTCTCCTACAACTCTTTGATTTGATTTAGATTTATGTGATTATCACTGATTAGTTGTCTTAAATCCTGTATCTCATCAGGATATTTGGTTTGTTCTTTTGGCTGAGCCATCTTTTCCTGGGCACAGGGGAAAAATTCTCAATGGAAAGACTGTGAGTAGAAGATGCAGTGACCTTCCTCCACCCTACAAGCAGACAATTTTGAATTCTCCAGCCTTGGGCCAGTGGCTACAGACAGAGGGGGTTACAGGGTTCTATTTCCCCAGGAAAAAAGAGACAGAGGGATTCAGCCTAAGTCTGATTCAGCTTTTAACCCACAAATTTGGTCTGCTGTGTCCCACAAGCCCTTCCAGGCTGGAAGGGGCCATGCCATTGCTGTCCTGGGAGCTGGCATGGGACTTAAGAAATCCAGCCCTCTCAATCACCTTTCCTATGGACTGGGACTGGTTGTTGAGAATGCAGAGAAGATTGGAATTATATCCCACCCAGGGGAAGGGAGCAGGCTGCCAGCAAATGTTGGAGAACAGCCTCTGAGAAAGTTTCATTTGTGAGGCTCTTTGCCTGCAGGCAGGATCCTCTGCCACATTTTTGTGGTAAGTGTTGCAGTGAACACACTCCAACCAGGCTTTGAACTGAGAGGGCTGCTGAAGAGTGCCAAATGCTGGTGGATCAAGGAAGTGCCCATGAGGAAATTAAATCTTTGGGCTGTCCATGCACCAGCTGGACCCGGAATCTCAGTGGAGGAGCAATCCTACTCTACGGCTCATTGGACTTACCCAGGACAACTGGCGGGTAGATGATGATGGACAACGGCCATCCCAGGGAATGTGGAGAGTCTGCAGCTGCAGGCAGGATAATCCCATCCATCTTCCCCATGAGATATAAGCCCCCTCTCAATTGGAGGTGGAGTGGACATCACCATCCCAGACTCCTCAGGATCTGGGGAACAGCTATGAACTAGAGTAGACTTACTAATATTCTACTATAGACATATTATGATTAAAGCAATGGAAGAAATTACAACATTGATGTGGAGCCAGTGGCCACTGGACACTCTGGGGGTGGGAGAGGGAAAAGCAATTGTAAGACAGGGGCTTTTTTGGGACTTGGGAATTGTCCTGAGTGACATTGCAATGACAGATATACACCATTTTATATCATCATATAGCATGCAGAACTGTGTGGGAGAGAAAGTGGTCTACAACGTGAACTATGGTCCATGCTTAATGGCAAAGCCCCAGGTTGTGTTTATCAATTGCAATTAATGTGCCACAGTAATGAAAGATATTTATGTGGGAGGATGTGGGAGGTGTGGGAGGTAAGGCATATGGGAATCCCTATAGTTTTTGTGCAACATTTATGTAACTTAAGTATCTTTTAAAAAAAATAATAAAACAAAAAGTAAATAAGACCCAGATGCCTATCAAGTGTTGAATGGATCAACAAACTGTGGTGTACACACGCAATGAAATATTATGCATCTGTAAGAAGAAATGAAGCCATGAAGCATATGATAACATGGATGAACATGGAGGAAATTATGTGGAGTGAAGCAAGCCAGACACAAAAGGACAAAAGGATTGTGTTATTATGAACTAAACATATTGTGTAAACTCATGGAGTTAATAAATAGAATATAGGTCACCAGAAAATAGAATGAGAATAGACGATGGAAATCTAAGGGATAATCTGTACAGAAAGGCTGTTTGGAAATCTTTGGAAATGAATGGAAATGGTGAAAGCACATCATGGTGTTTGTGACTAGCAGAGCTATTATATAGGTATGACAGTGGTTGAAAGGGAAAGTCTAAGGAAATGTGTATTGCTAGAAGGAAAGCGAAAAAATGTAACATAGGAAAAAAATGTAACATAGAACTGTATAGCATAGTGAGACCTCATGTGAAATATGAATATGGGTAATATTGCATATATAAGACTGTTTTTACAAAATATAAATACAAATAAACTAGAGAGACAGAAAGAGAATAGCAGCTATGTATGACAGGGGAAGTATAGAGTGATTGAGAGGTGAGGAGGTTTTTTTTGTTTTTTTTTTGTCTGTTTTTATTATTATTATCATTATTTGAATTATGAAAATTCTCTAATAATGATTGAAGCGATGAATGCAGAACTATGTGATTATACCAAATATCATTGGTTGTACACTTTGGATGGATTTATTGCTTTATTAATATGTATCAATAAAAAGGATTAGTTTAAAAATATATATCAATAAAATTAAGTTGTTAAAAAAATTAAGTAAGAGAGGCTTTTTCCAGCCTTTACAGCCTCCTTCCCCAAGGCCATTGGAAATGAGTCTGCAACCCATTGCTGGGTCCATGGCCCAGATTTGAGCAATTAACAGGAACAACCCTAAAGATCTAGAACAGGTTGCACCAAGAATCAAGCAATGGCAGTAACACACAATCTCCTGCCACTAGATACCTACAAAAGAGAGAGAAATTGAGCAACAGAGTAAACTCACCATCATAATCAGATGCTTAGCCATCAGCAACAAATTACAAGCCATACTAAGAAAATGGAAGTAATGACCCAAGCAAAGGAATATATCAAAGCCCCAGATGAAATACAGAGTTTGTCACAACTTATCAACAAGATTCATACAAATTTCCAAAATCAAATTAATGACTTGAAAGACAATGTGATGGTTAGGCTAATGTATCAACTCAGCCAGGTAATTGTGTCCAGGTGTTTGGTCAAGTGAGCACTGGGCTAATTGTAATACAAGGATGTTGGCGTTCAGGAACTGGGTCTGTGAAAACGGTGCCGCGGATGAGAAAGAAAGAATAAGACAAAGAGAAGAAAAACTGGGATCAGGGGACTCTCCGTCCGAACTGGAGAGAAGAGCCCAGCCACCTCATAAAGTGTGGCTTTTATTTGGCTTTAGAACAAAGAAAATACGTGTGAGCATGTGCAAGGGCAATAGATACTTGACAGTTACATTTTACTGAAATCAACAAGTCTTAAAGGTCAATGACTCAGCTCTTTTACATTTCTGCAATTCACAGGCTAGCTCAGGATGTTTTCCCACCCAGCTCCTGTTAGCATGAAACTCCAGAACTTGTTTATTACATTCCAAGGTGACCTTCTTTTCTATCAGTAGTCATGGCCTTTAATTGAAACTCCATCATTTCCCCCTTTTTTATTAATTAAAGCTGATAGGAACCATTATATAAGCTGATACAAGGTGACCTCCTGTCACACTTGTCTTCTTCCATAGGCTCTTGTGACTGTGCCTTTCTTAGGTTGTCCTCCTCTGAGAATCTTACCCGTCATTGACTACCAGTCAAGCTTTTGAGCTCTTACATGGAAGGCATTTTCATTAATATTTATGCTTCTTCAGGTTCCTTTAATGAGTATTTTTTGTGCAGATATTTAGTATTAAGATCAAGGGGTTATTAGTAGAATCTTTCTACTAAGTAATGCAAAATTAGTTTTTCATGGCCAAGTTTCTTAACATAAATGCATTTATCAGGTCTAATTACTCTAGTCTTGACAATACAAACAATTAAAATGCATATAACAATAATTCCAAATCCAATCCAAAATGATATTTGAACTGTTTTTTGTTTCCACCAATGAAACGAATGTGCCAGTGGTTTCTTTCAATTCGTTTGATACATGCTCAATGCTTTCTTTTGCAATTCTAAAAGATTTATAGAAGCATTATGCTTATATCCAATCAAGTGATTTTTCACTTCCTCCCAATCATGTTCACTATTATTATAAGAAAAGAGTAATACAAATAGAACTTTCATTCTAATCACATTCAAGAACTTTTAACAAGTTTAAATTATAAATTTGATTATGTATAATAGTTGTTTTAAGATCATTCATACGGTTATTCAGTTCCATATCAATGTGAGATTGGCTATACCACATCTCACTTGCATTTTTATGCCAGTCCTTAACATATTGTTGATTCTGGACTCCTTGATGCAGGGCTGTGCCAGTGACAGCTGCAGCGGTTATGATGCCAATCAGTCCCAAATTTTCTGCTATTAAAAGTCAAATCAGTCTTTTAGTTCTTTTTAAATAATGGTTGATGAAATGTCACAGCAACTGGGATTCTGGAGACTGCTGCCAATGTCTGGTCATCCGAACCGGTAACCATAATCCTTTTCTTCTTCTTGCTATAAAAAGAGTTTGATTTTCCTGCAAATATGAATTCTTAAGACATGTAAATAAAGAGAAATTAATGTTCCTTTCACCAAAGGTTACTTTTCCAATGATAAAACTATAAGATCTCGTACTCATACTGCAAGAAATTGAGTTGATTTTCTTTTTTAAAATAGTAATATTAGTTTTACTGCCTTGCCTTTCAAAAATTGGACCAGTTTCCCAAAATAATTTCCACAAATAACTTTGAGTTTTATTAAGTTTAGTGTCCCATGGTTATGGGATATATCTTCCTTGATTTTTCCAAATTATTGAGCTGTTAGTGAATGCTGTATTACCAAAATTCCATAAATAAGAATTACTGTCATTAGTGATGATGATTGAATTATTAATGAACTAAAATATGGTTGTGTTTTTAATAGGTTTCGGTATCCCTATAAGGGCCCGATCCTTTACAATTCCATAGGAATCATTAAACAACACAACCTCTGTAAGCCCATGACAAATATGCCATTTGTCATTAAGTAGTCTGTTGTGAGATTGTTTAAGATAAATTGGGTAAGACTCATCGCTCCAAATTAACAGCTCTAGAAGAGGTGGGTTGTTTATGTATGCCCAATAAGTATATTTATGATGTGGTATCTTACCTTGACCTAATACTTTACCTATAATTAATCCAATGTAAAACTACCATGTACACAGTTTTAAGTCTTGGCAGCATCTTCAACTCTAGGCTTGATTCTTCTGGAGGGGATCCACTGTTCTTCTCCTGTTTCTGTAATGATAAGAGCAAAACCTCAGCCCCAAAATTTTACCTCTCCTTTTTCCCATTTATTGGTTGTTTCATTTTTCCAATATACAGGTTGTCCACATTTTTCATTTTCATTCCTTTTTTTAACATCCTAATGTCTTTCTGCTGCTGTGATATTAGAAATTTGTTGTCTATTAAGAAAATTTAAGGTAAGCAATGCTCTAGACAGTCTGTCCCTAGCAGACTCTCCTCCATCTCCCCCTTTTTATTTTTGCAACATTAATTTTAATAAGTGATTACTTTTTTTCTACTATCGCTTGTCCCTGAGGGTTATATGGAATTCCTATAACGTGTTTAATATTCCAGTCACTGCAAAATTTTTTGAAAGATTGACTAAGATAAGCAGGCCCATTATCAGTTTTTAGCTGTGCTGGCAGGCCCATTACTGCAAAACAATGTAATAAATGAGAACGTACATGTGAGGCCTTTTCACTAGCTTGAGCAGTTGCCCAAATAAAATTAGAATATGTATCCACTGTCACATGCACATACTGAAGGCAGCCAAAAGAAGGCACATGTGTAACATCCATTTGCCAGATTTCATTAGGATGTTCTCCATGGGGATTAGTTCCTGGAGAGAAAGTGGGGGCATTTATGGGCCCACAAGTAGGACATTGTCTAACAATCCTCTTACTTTCTTTTACTGTTAAGGGGGATATTTATGACGTAAGCCAGAAGCATTAGTATGTGTAAGTTTATGATAATCAGAAGTTTTTTTGTATCTTTGTTAGGTAGGAATATCCATTCTATTATGCCGTCCTCTTGTCAAAGTATCCCAGTAGGGGAATGGCAAGATGGAAATATTAAAAGAGAAATTGGAAGATTTACATTTATCCTTGTTAGTGGGCTATTTTGCACTTTTTTTTCCCAGCCATTTTAACTCCTCTTTTGCTTCTGGGCTTAAAATGTGAAGACTATTTAAGTCAAGGTTTTCTGTTAAGGTATTGAAAAGATTAGTTAAAGCATAAGTTGGAATTCCTAAAGTAGGCCGTACCCAATTAATATCACCCAGTAATTTCTGAAAATCATTTAAAGTACATAAATTATCAGTTCGAAACTGGACCTTTTGTGGAGTTATAATATTTCTATTAATAGTATGACCTAAATATTGAAAAGGAACCTTTTTTTGAATTGTTTTCTGCTATTTGCAACCCATGTTGAGGAAGAATTTTTTTAGCCAGCTGAAATAATTGTTTCAGTTCTGAAGATTGCTCAGTGGCAAAAAGAATATCATCCATATAATGAATAATCATAGCCTTAGGAAGTTGTTTTCGTAAAATTTGTAATGGAATGTGAACAAAGGATTGACATAATGTAGGACTGTTCATCACTCCCTGAGGTAAAACTTTCCACTGATATCATTCAGTAGGAGCTGAATGATTAATAGAAGGAATAGTAAATGCAAATTTTTCTCTATCATTTAGATTAAGAGGAATATTAAAGAAACAATCTTTTAAGTCAATAATAATAATATGTCAATTTGTGAGTATTTTGCTAATTCCTGAGGAAGGGGCCAGCCTCCCCAGGAAGGAACACAACACTCCTTGGGCAGTATATTTTAAGGTTTATGCATCAGTCCCTGGGAGAGTGGCCAGCTCCTCCAGGGAGGAATACAACACCTTTTGAAATATACTTTATCTTTTAGAATTTGTTACAAAACATCCTTGATGTGCTTACTATTTTAGTTTCCATTTATTATTATTATTATATATAGCAGAGGTGGAGTAAATCAGACAAATTTAAGTTAAAGCATCTGCCTTTTGATTTTTAGGCAGAGGTAGTTTTATAGCACATATTATTATGTTTTAAAATAATTAAAATTATGATTAATAACAGTATATTTTTATTTAATATTACACTGAAACATTGTTAAATTTTTAGCAATTTTATACACCTTTAAAGTATTTATATGAACTTTTTATTCATATAACTTTAATTGTCATAAAATTAGAAAATTTCCCTCAGTTGCCTAACAGTCTCAAACACTTCACTCAACCTACATCTCATGAACTTAACCACTTTCAGTATTCCACCCCCTTCCAGGGAACAGACCAAACCTTTTGTAACAGTGTGAAACAAAAAGCTTTTTTAAGAAAGCAGGTTTAAACATCAGGTTCCCCCAAAAGCAACAAAACCTGTCTCTCCAAGGAAACATCAAGGCCAAAGCACAAGAAGCTACTTTGATAAAACACTTTCCCCCTCTTGTACACTGATCACCCAGGAGAAAAACTCTGTGCAAACTTCCACCAAAACAGACCAATAACTTGAGAAACCCCGAGAAAGAACAAAACTCCAACCCTGTTTTAATAACTTAGTCATTTTATCTTATGATAAAATTACTTTCTTTTCTTTAATAATAAAAGCACATTCTATATACCTTCTTCACTTAAGTTACCACAATGATTTTAGAAACTGTTTTTAAACAAACTTCTGAAAACATACAATTAGCATCAACATTAAACAAACTTGTTAGAATAATGACTTAGTTTGTTTATATCTATTTCTCTTATTTTAAATTAATACCCATATTTATTTATTAATATAAGTACTTATTTAATGTTGGCCATTTGAATAGAGCTCTTTTAATAATTTTTATTCATCAGTTTAATATTACCATCCGGAGGTATCAAAATATACAGACACTGAACAACCAGACAAACATAATACAAGTTACAACACATCAATAGAAACATATATCTTTGATTTCACTGCTTTTGAGAATTTTTCTGTAAACTGTATTGCTAAGTTTTCTTACTTTTCCAGTGGTTTAATTTTATTAGCTTCTATCATCCCACAGCCTTATCATTATGTAAGCAGTAGGAGGTTTATAAAGTTGTTGCTGGAACTTAAGTGTTAACATCCACAGCTGGAGTTGAGGAGCAACAGAAATAAGACTACACAAAGACCATACATGAAGGGGAATTATCTCTCCCTTTTGATGAGCTCTTTTTAAAGCTTTCATCACTAACTTCCAATGTTTCAGGTTTAAAATATCCCACCCTTGCAGCTGAAACCAATAACAACATTTCTGTACAAGAGAAAAAAGTTCCTCAAAAGCCGAGGATTTAATAGTTACACCGGTGCATTTTAATAAAGTTTTTAACACTCTAGAGTACTCTTCAAAGTTAGACTGCTGATTACCCATTACCCTGATGATTCCAAGGATGAAGCTTACCTTTTCTGTTTCTTTTTTCTTTTAAAACCGCTCTCAGGAGCTCCTTGATCCGTGCACTGACTGAAAGAAAAATTTCGTTTTCAGAGCCCCACGTTGGGCGCCATATGTTGGCGTTCAGGAACTGGGTCTGTGAAAACGGTGCCGCGGATGAGAAAGAAAGAATAAGACAAAGAGAAGAAAAGCTGGGATCAGGGGACTCTCCGTCCGAACTGGAGAGAAGAGCCCAGCCACCTCATAAACTGTGGCTTTTATTTGGCTTTAGAACAAAGAAAATATGTGTGAGCATGTGCAAGGGCAATAGATACTTGACAGTTACATTTTACTGAAATCAACAAGTCTTAAAGGTCAATGACTCAGCTCTTTTACATTTCTGCAATTCACAGGCTAGCTCAGGATGTTTCCCCACCCAGCTCCTGTTAGCATGAAACTCCAGAACTTGTTTATTACATTCCAAGGTGACCTTCTTTTCTATCAGTAGTCATGGCCTTTAATTGAAACTCCATCACAAGGATAGTTATGGACTTTGGTCACCAGTGAGTTTCCTCCATGGATGGTGGATTATATCTGCATCAATCAGGGAGATTGCCATCAGCAATGAGTGATGCTTCATCCAATCAGTTGAATGCCTTAAAAGGGAAAGTGAATTCAACATTCAGAGAGAATTTCCCAGCTCGTCCTCGGACAGCCAATGTCTCCCAGAAACTCATCAAGGACCTTCACTGGACTTTCATCTGAGCCCTTGGTTTGCAGCCTGCCTGCTGAACCTGGACTTGTGCATTCCCACAGCCATGTGAGAGACTCTTATAAAATCTCATATTATTGATAGATATCTCCTGTTGATTCTGTTTCCCTAGAAAACTCTGACTAATACAGACAATATAGGTAGAGAGATAAAGGACATCAAAAAGACACTGAAAAAAATACAAAAAAAAAAAAAAAAAAAAAAAGGACAATGAATGAGCACAAAGAAGAATTTGAAAACATGAATATAAAAATAACAGAGCTCATGGGAATGAAAGACACAATAGGAGAGATCAAAAACACATTAGAACTGTAAAATTCTTGCATCAGTGCCAAATATATGCTGTGTTAACAATAGGAGTGTATGAAAAAATATGCCAAATGTATGCTACAGACCATAGTTAGTAGTAATAGTCTGATGATAATATCTCATGGTCTGTAACAAATGTTCCACAATGGCGTGGTATGTTGTTGAAGGGATGTTGTATGGGAATTCTACACATGTGCATGATTGTTATGTAAGTTCACAACTTCTGTAATAAAAATATGTTAAAAAGTAAAATGTTTTCCTTTTGAAAATTAGAATGATAGCTTTTTAAAATAAATATTTATTTTATTTATTTCCCCTCCAAAAAAACAAAAACAAAAACAAAAAAGTTTAGAGGCATACAACAGCAGACTCAAAATGATCGAAGAAAGAATAAGTGATACAGAAGACAAAACAACTGAAGTTGAAGATAGAAAAGAACAGAGAGACAAAAGAATGAAAAAAATTGAGCAGGGACTCAGGGAGTTGAATAACACAAAATGTAATAACATATATATCATGGGAGTTCCAGAAGGAGAAGAGAAGGGAAAAGGGCAGAAAGGGATTTGAGAAAATAATGGCTGAAAACTTCCCAACTTTCATGAAAGAAATTAACTTATGTGTCCAAGAAGCACAGGGTACCCCAGTCAGAATAAATCCAAATAGACCTACTCCAATACATACCCTACCCAGAATGTCAAAGACAAGGATAAAATTCTGAGAGCAGCAAGGGAGAAGTAAGCCATCATATACAACAGATGCTGAGTAAGACTTAGTGCACATTTCTCATCAGAAACCATGGAGGGAAGTGGGTGTGGCTCAAGCAATTGAGCTCCTGCCTACCATAAGGGAGGTCTGTGGTTCGGTTCCCAGTGCCTCCTAAAGAAGACAGTGAGCTGGCATGACGGGCAGGCATGGCAAGCTGACACAACCAGATGATGCAACAAGAGACATAAGAAGAAAAATATAATGAGAGACACAACAAAGCAGAGAGCAGAGGTTCCTGGTGCCTCCTAGAGAGGACAAGCAAGACAGTGAGCTGATGTGATGGGTAGGTGCAGCAAGCTTATGCAACAAGATGACACAATAAGAGACACAAGAAGAAAAAATATAATGAGAAACACAACAAAGCAGGCAACAGAGGTGGCTCAAGGGATTAGGTGCCTCCCTCCTACATCGGAGTTCCTGGATTCAGTTCCCAGTGCCTCCTAAAGAAACATGGAAGACAACAGACACAGCAAGTACAAACAATGAGGGGGTGGGGAGAAATTTAAAAAATAAAATAAAATAAACCATGGAGACAAGAAGACAGTGGTATAATACAATTAAGAAACTGAAGGAGAAAAATTGCCAGCTGAGAATTCTTTATAACAACAGATTTTTAGTGGTAAAAGAACAAATAAGTGAAATCAAGGACAGAACATCTGAACTTGAAAAGACAGAACAGACAGAAAAAAGAATGGAAAATGATAAGGGCCTCAGGAAATTGAATGACAACATGAAATTCACAAACATACATGTTATAGGTGTCCCAGAGGAGAAGAGAATGGAAAAGGGACAGAAAGAATATTTGAGGAAATAATGACCAAAAATTTCTCACCCCGTATGAAAGATATAAAAATAAATTTCCAAAGGACAATACAGCCCAAACAGAATAAACCCAAATAGACCTACTCCAAGACACCTACTGTTTGGAATGACAAATACCAGAGATAAAGAGATAATTGTGAGGGAAGTGGCTGTGGCTCAATCAGTAGGGCTCCCGTTTACCATATGGGAGGCCCCAGGTTCGGTTCCCGGGGCCTCCTGGTGGGGGCAGGCCCGCCCGCACGGCGTGGTTGGCTGACCCGGCGAGCACAAGCAGCAAGGGGGGGATAAATGAATAAATAAATAAAACCTTTAAAAAAAAAAAAAAAAGAGATAATTGTGAAAGCAGCAAGAGAAAAGCAATGCATCACATACAAGGGAAGCTCAATAAGGCTAAGTGCCAATCACTCATCAGAAACTAAGGAGGTGAGAAGAAAGTGGTATGATGCATTTAAGGTACTAAAAGAGAAAAACTGTCAGCCAAGATTTCTTTATCTGGCAAACCTGTCCTTCAAAAATCAGGATGAGTTTAAAGTCTTCACAGACAAACAAAACCTGAGAGAGTTTGTAACCAAAAGACCAAAACTACAAGAGATACTACAGGGAGTGCTACAGCCTGAAAGGAAAAGGGTGAGAGTCTTGAAGAAGAGTGGAGAAATGAAGATTATTGGTAAGGGTAACTTAAAGGATAAAAAATATTGTAAGGTCTCACTAATATGGCATAAATATGACAAGTAAACTCATGGGGGTAAGTCTAGAGTATAGGTTACTAGGAGATAGAATGTGGGTTGGAAAGAGGGAACTGATGCTTAATGTATGCAGAATTTTTAATAAGGTTTATTGTAAAAGTGTGGAAATGAATAGAGTTGATGGTAACACATTATAGTGAGTATAACTAATACTGCTGATTTTTAAATGTGATTTTAAAATGTGATTGTGGCTGAAAGGAATAGTCTAGGTATGTAAAGGAAATTAAATGGAAGATAGAAGATAAACTAGGGACTGTATAACATAGTGATTTTGGTGGTGGATGAAGATTGTGGTTAATTGTATAAATATAACACTTTTACAAAATATTAAGAATATGGTGATAGACGGGAAAATCAAAACTAATGTTTTATTATTATTTTTTTTTTTTAAAGATTTTTTATTTATTCATTTATCCCCCCCCTGCTGCCTGTGCTCACTGGGCCAGCCAACCACGCCGCGCGGGCAGGCCTGCCTTCACCAGGAGGCCCCGGGAACCGAACCCGGGGCCTCCCATATGGTAAACGGGAGCCCCACTGATTGAGCCACAGCCGCTTCCCAAAACTAATGTTTTAATGTTTTAATTTTAAATTAAAATTTATGGATGATAGTTAATAGTAATATGATAATATTTTACAGCATTGGCAAGAAGATATTATTTCAGCACTAAGGGGCAACAACAGGGATATGGGATTTTTCCTTTTGGGGCAATGAAAATGTTTTAAAATTGACCTAGGTGATGACAGCATAACTGATGAAAATGAGAGCCTCTGAGTCTCTACTTTGAATGGATTGTACAAAGAATAGGATTGTATAACACAGGGAATTCATGGTGGATGATGGACTATGGTTTTCCCATGAATTATAATAAATATATAATACTAATATAGGGTGTTAATTGAATGGCATATTAGTCTACCAAAGGGGTGCCAAAGCAAAGCACCAGAAATCTGTTGGCTTTTACAAAGGGCATTTGTTTGGGGTAAAAGTTTACAATTACAAGGCCTTAAAGAGCCCAGCTCAAGGGTGCTTTCTCACCAAAGTCAGTTGCCACATGTTGAGGCAAGATGGTCGCTGATCTCTGCAAGGGTTCGGCCTTCCCCTGTGGGCTTCCTCTCTCTCAGCTGCAGGCTGGCGTAGGGCTTGTCTCTCAGGACTTCCTCTCTCTCCTGGCATGGGTCTCTGCCTTTCCGGGCTTTCTTTATCAGTCTCAGCTCTCTTCCCAAGGTCAGCTTCAATCTATCAGGTGAATGGCTCATCTCTACCTGGGGCTTTAAGCCTTTGAGCCTTCTCCTTTCTGTCACATGGCAGGACAAAGCTCTCTCCTCTGTGTGTCTCCTGGAGTGAGTGTCCATTTATATTGGCCCACCAAGGGGGCGGGGATGCAACCTGAATCATGCCTTACTGTCACGGCCAAATCAAAAGCCCTAAATTGATTTAATCAGAGGCACCTCACTGAATTTAATACAATCAAAGGGTATCACATCCAGAGGAATAGATTAGTTTACAAACATAATCTTTATTTGGGATTCATAAAAAACCTCAAACTGTCACAGGTGGGTTGGGGTAAAAATATACCAAATGTAAGATATAGGCTATAGTTAATAGTAATATTTTGAGGAATCTCTTTCATAGTTTGTAACAAATGTTTCACAACAATGCAAGGTGTTGGTGGTGGGGAATGTATGGGAACCTTGTATGATGATATGTATATTTGTTTTGTAAATTCAAAAATTTTAATATACACTTATTGTTTATATATGTTATTGTATGAATGATATAGTTTGATAAAATTTTATTTTAGAAGAGTTGTTTAATTTTCATATATTTCACATATTTGTGAATTTTACAGTTTTCCCTCTTATTGATTTCTAGCTCTTTCAATTGTGGTTGGAGGAGATGCTTTGTATAATATTAATATTTTAAAATTTATTGAGACTTGTTTTGTGACTGAACAGATGGTCTATCCTAAAGAATGATACATGTGCATTTTATATAATTTCAATCTTTTTATATTTATTGAGAGCTGCATTGTGCCCTAACATGTGGTCTATCCTGGAGAAAGATCCATGAGCACCTGAAAAGAATGTGTTGCAGTCGGGCAGTTTGATGTAATTAAGAATTCCAAAAATATAATTGGATCATGCTTGTAAATTGATCTGTTAATCTGGGCATGGTTAAGTTATGATTAGGGCATTGACTGGGCCACGTCAGTAGGGCATTGAGCCCCACCCCTTGGTGGGTGGGGAATCAAATATAAAAGGCATGGCAAGGGACAAAGTTGTGGAAGTTTTTGAGAAGCAGCTTTGATGTTGGAAAGAAGGCCCCAGGAGAAGAGAAGTGAGCCGTTCACCTGATCGTCTACAGCTGACCTTGTGGAGGAGACAGGAGCTGAGCCCGGAGAGAAACGCAGCCCCGGGAAGAGAGGAACCCAAGAAGCCTGAACCCTGACAAACGCCGGCAGCTGTCTTGCTCTAACACGTGGCAATGGACTGTGGTGAAAGAAGAAACTTATACTTTATGGCCTGGTATCTGTGGACTTCTACCCCAAATAAATACCCTTTATAAAGACCAACCCATTTTTGGTATTTCCCATTAGCACCCCTTTGGCTGACTAATACAGAATGTATAACCCGCTGAGTTTGGATGCAGTGTTCTGTATATGTCTGTTAGGTCTAGCTTGTTTATCATATTGTTCAAGTTCTCTGTTTCCTTGTTGATCTTCTGTCTGGTTCTATCTAATGATGTGAGTGGGTTGTTGAAGTCGCCAAGGATTATTATAGAGATGTCTATTTCTCCCTTCAGTTTTTCCAGAGTTTGCCTCATGTATTTTGGGGCACCCTGGTTAGGTGTGTAGATGTTTATGACTGTCATATCTTCCTGATGGATCGTCCCTTTTATTAATATATGATGGACTTCTGTATTTTTTATAACTTTTTTGTATTTAAAGTCTGTTTTGTTTGATATTAGTATAGCTACATTTGGATGTAGTTTACTCAGATGCTCAATTTCTTTCTCTTTTGTAGGGATTTAGTGGCAGGAGGCTGTGTGTTACCACTGCTCTTTGATTCTTGGCTCAACCTGGATTGTTAGGATTGTCCCTGCTAGGTGCTCAGAACTGGGCTCTGGGCCCAGTAATTGGCTGCAGACCCGCTTCCTAGGGCCTTGGGGAGGGAGGCTATAAAGGCCGGGAAAAGCCCCTCTCACTGATTTTTAATTTTCTCACTTGCACATCCCTGGTCTTCAGCAGATGGTGGTCCTTGGCAGCTCTCAGTTCAAGCCTGGTCGGAGTGTATTTGTTGCAACACAGACTGGATGAATGTGG
This sequence comes from Tolypeutes matacus, assembly GCA_026826555.1. Classification (NCBI taxonomy): domain Eukaryota; kingdom Metazoa; phylum Chordata; class Mammalia; order Cingulata; family Chlamyphoridae; genus Tolypeutes; species Tolypeutes matacus. Next base: position 9,367,018 of record JAKSZT010054523.1, on the reverse strand, counting down.
TAGAGCTTCCTGCCTGGGGGCTAAGAGCCTTGTAATTCAAACTTTCTCAGAGACAGTTCTCCAGCCTTAGCTGTCAGCCTCCGCCGTTTTCCAGGTAGGAAATAATTCCATTCCCCTCTGAGTCCTCAACAATCAGTCCTGGTTAGAAGAGACGGAGATCATGCCGGTGGGATTTCTCCAGTCCTGTGCTGGTTTCCAGGGCAAACCATGGTGTGGTCCCACCTGGCCTGGAATGGCTGGTGGGGCACAGCAGACCAAATCTGTGGGTCAGAACCTGAGTCAGCCTTAGGCTGCGTCCCTCTCTCCCCCACTTTCTTGAGGTGCTGGATCCCTGGAGCCCCCTTTGTCTGTAGCCACAGGCCCAGAGGCCCAAGAATTCTAAAGTATCTTTAGTGTGGGGGAGGGTGCCGGCCCTCCTTTGTCCCTCTCTCCTCCGGGCAGTGCCCAGCCTTTGCCTGGTGTCCTAAACCCTAGGTCTTTTTCCAGGTTGTTTCAGCCTGTCCTCTAGCTATTTTTCTGGAGGAGAAGGGAATCCTGTGTCTTTCTAGTCTGACATCTCCATGCGTACTTTAGAAGAAAGTGTATTCTGCTCTTGTTGAGTGAAGTGTCTGATATGTGGTTGTTAGATCTAGCTGGCTTATGGTATTGTTCAGGGCCTTGATTTTCTTATTGATCATCTCTCTATACTCTATATTGACAGTTCTAGTAATCTCCTACTATTAATGCAAAACCATCTATTTCTCCTTTCAGATCTTTCAATGTTTACATCAAATATTTTGGGGCTTGGTTGTTAAGTGCATATGTTTATAATTGCTATACCTTCTTGATGAACTGTCCTGTTTATTAATATATTATATCCTTCTTTGTCCCTTATAACAGTTTTAACTTAGTTTATTCTGTCTGATATTAGTATAGCCTCCCATCCCCAGATTGGTTACTATTTGTATGGCATTTCCCCCCCCCCTCCTTTTACTTTCAAACTATTTGTGTCTTTGAATTTAAGGCAAGTCTTGTGTACAGCATATACTTTAAAAAAATCCTTTCTGTCGATGGAGATTTTAATCCATTTACATTTAAAGTAAGTACTGATAATGCAGGACTTACTTCTGACATTTTGCTATTTGGTTTTCATAAGTCTTATACCTGTTTTCTTAAGTCTTATACCTGTTCTTTCATTACTGCTTACTTTTGTGTTTAATCGTTTTTTTTTTTTTTTTTGTGGTAAATCATTTGGAATCCTTTCTCATTTCCTTCTGTGCATATTTTTCAGATATTTTGTTATTATCCTGGGCTTAAAGTTAACATCCTAAATCTATAAGAATCTTGCCTGATTTGATACCAATTTAACTTCAATAAGACATGCAAACTGTTCCTATGCCCGTCTGTCTCCCCACTTTTATGTTGTTCTTGTCATAAATTAATCCTTAAACATTGTGTGCCCAATTTAATAGATTTATCATTATTTTTATGCATTTGCCCTTTAGATCCTTTACCAAAGATCTTTACTCCATGTAGTTCCTGTCTACTATCTAGTATCTTTTCCTTTCAGCCTGAAGAATGCTCTTTAGCATTTCTCATAGTAACATTCTACAGTGGTGACAAATTCTCTGTTTTTGCTTATCTGGGAATGTCTTAATCTCTCACTTCATTCTAAAAGACAGTTTTGCCAGATAGAGAAGTCTTGGTTGTTGTTTTTTATTTTCAGCATTTCAATACTTTGTTTCAGTGACTTCTTGCCTCCATGGTTTCTGAAGAGAAATCAGTGCTTAAACTTGAAGTTCCCTTGTACATGACACATTGCTTCTCTCTTACGGCTTTCAGAATTTTCTTTGGCATTTGACAGTTTCATTATAATGTGTCTCAGTGTGGTTCTATTTGAGTTTATCCTGTTGGAGTTCATTGAGCTTCTTGGATGTGTATATTCATGTCTTTTGTTAAATATTGGAAGCATTCAGCCATTATTTCTTTATTTACATCTTACTTTTATTTATTTATTTTTCTTACTTTTAAATATTCTTCCCTTTAGATGCTTGGGCTTTTCTCCTCTCTTCTGGGAATGACTAAAATTTTCATTTTGCTTTTTTATTTCACTTATCACCTTTTTTCTCTTTTTTTTTTTTTTTTTTTTAAGGAGTTAAACAGTCCATTTATAATATTTTAGTGCCATTCTTAAAATCTTAACAAAGCTAACTAAAGTTCAAAGTTAACAATATCTTAAACTTCCTTCCTATCAATACAAAGCCCTTAGGACACTGATGCTAATGACTCCTTTCAATTTATGTATCATTATTATACTTTAATTCTGTTCCTTTAAACATCACCTGAGACATTATTGTTATGATTAGATACCATCAAAATTTATTTAGATCATTCTACATATTTACCAATTTCTTTCCTCATGATTTCTTCTTGCTTCTCAAGCTTTTTTTTTTTTTTTTTCAGTTAGGCCAGTAAAAAGTATTTATTTGGGAAATGGGGGAAAGAACTGAGCTTGCTGAGAAATGGGAGAGAAAGATGGAAATACACACCAAGATTTAGTGCGGGGGTAAAAAAAAAAAAAAGATTTGGTGCAGGCCCCTCTAGCACCTCTGGCTGCAATTTTTTTTTCTTACTGTATTTTGTACATTTAATAATTGAAAATATAAACAATTAATAACTAAAAACTAAACACAGACAAATAAATATATACATTTCTCAATTAAATGTAATGGATACATATAAATTCTTTTTTTAATCAAACATTATGTTACACAATATATTTGGTTCATAGTTACGCATTCATACAGTATTTGTCCTTTTGTGTCTGGCTTGGTTTGCTCAGAATAATGTCCTCCAGGTTCATCCATGTTGTCATATGCTTTACGACTTCATTTCTTCTTACAGCTGCATAATATTCCATCGTGTGAATAGACCACAGTTTGTTTATCCATTCATCTGTTGATAGGCACCTGGGTTGTTTCCAGCTTTTGGCAATGGTGAATAATGTTGCTATGAACATCGGTGTGCAGATGTCTGTTTGTGTCACTGCTCTCAGTTCTTCTGGGTATATACCCAGTAGTGGTATTGCCGGGTCACGTGGCAAGTCTATATTCAACTTCTTTAGGAACTGCCAGACAGTTCTCCATAGTGATTATACCATCCTGCATTTCCACCAACAGTGAAGAGGTGTTCCTATCTCCACACCCTCTCCAACACTTGTAGTTCTCTGTCTTTTTAATAGTGGCCGTTCTGATAGGTGTGAAATGATATCTCATTGTAGTTTTGATTTGCACTTCCCTAATCATGAGTGAGGTTGAGCATTTCTTCATGTGTTTTTTTTTTTTGCTATTTGTATTTATTTTTTGGAGAAATGTCTATTCAAGTCTTTGGCCCATTTTTTAATTGGGTTATTTGTTTTTTTATTGCTAAGTTGTAACATCTCTTTATATATACTGGATATTAAATCCTTATCAGATATGTGATTTCCAAATATTTTTTCCCATTGAGTTGGCTGCCTTAACACCCTTTTGACAAAGTCCTGTAAGGTGCATAAGTGTTTAATTTTGAGGAGGCCCCATTTATCTATTTTTCCTTTTGTTGCATGTGCTTTCAGTGTAAGGTCCAAGAAACCACCACCTACTACAAGGTCTTGAAGATGTTTCCCTACATTTTCTTCTAGTAGTTTTATGGTCCTGACTTTTATATTTAGATCTTTGATCCATTTTGAGTTGATTCTTGTATAGGGGGTGAGATAGGAGTCCTCTTTCATTCTTTTGGTTGTAGATATCCAATTCTCCGAACACCATTTGTTAAAGAGACTGTTTTTTCCCATTAGTGTGGGCTTGGTAGGTTTGTCAAAAACTGGTTGACTGTATAGGTGAGGGTATATTTCTGGGTTCTCAATTCTATTCCACTGATCGATGTGTCTATCTTTATGACAGTACCATGCTGTTTTGACCACTGTAGCTTTGTAATATGTTTCAAGGTCAGGCAGTGAAATTCCTCCCACATTGCTCTTCTTTTTTAGAATACTTTTGGCTATTCGGGTGCACTTACCCTTCCAGATGAATTTGGTAATTGCCTTCTCTAATTCTGTAAAGTAAGCTGTTGGGATTTTGACTGTATTGCATTGAATCTATAAATCAGTTTGGGCAAGATTGACATCTTCACGATATTTATTCTTCCAATCCATGAACACGGAATGTCTTTCCATTTGTTTAGGTCTTTTTTAGTTTCTTTTAGCATTGTTTTGTAGGTTTCTGCATATAGGTCCTGTACTTCTTTGGTTAAATTAACTCCTAGGTATTTGAGTCTTTTTGTTGCTATTGAAAATGGAATTTTCCCCCTGATTTCCTCCTCAGGTTGTTCAATACTTGTGTACAAAAACATTATGATTTTTGCGTGCTGATCTTCTATCCTGCCACTTTGCTGAACTCATTTATTAGTTCAAGTAGCTTTGTTGTGGATACTTCAGGACTTTCTAAGTACAGGATCATGTCATCTGCAAACAGTGAGAGTTTTACTTCCTCTTTTCCTACTTGCACCCCTTTAATTTTTTCTTTCTTGTCTAATTTCCTAGCTAGAACTTCTAATACAATGTTGAATAACAATGGTGACAGTGGGCATCCTTGTCTTGCTCCCGATCTTAGAGGGAAAGCTTTCAACCTTTCCCCATTGAGTATGATGTTGGCTGTGGGTTTTTCATATATGCCTTTTATCATACCGAGGAATTTTCCTTTTATTCCTATCTTTTGAAGTATTTTTATCAAAAAAGGATGTTGGATTTTGTCGAATGCCTTTTCTGCATCTATTGAGATGATCATGTGGTTTTTTTCCTTCAATTTGTTAATGTGGTGTATTACATTGATTGATTTTCTTATGTTGAACCAGCCTTGCATACCAGGAATAAATCCCACTTGGTCGTGATGTATAAGTCTTTTGATATGCTGTTGGATTCGATTTGCAAGTATTTTGTTGAGAAATTTTGCATCTATGTTCATTAGAGAGATTGGTCTGTAATTTTCTTTTCTTGTGGAATCTTTATCTGGCTTTGGTATTAGGGTGATGTTGGCTTCATAAAATGTGTTGGGTAATTTTCCGTCCTCTTCATTTTTTTGGAAGAGTTTAAACAGGATTGGTGTTAATTCTTTTTGAAATGCTTGGTAGAATTCACCTGTGAAGCCATCTGGTCCTGGACTTTTCTTTGCTGGGAGATTTTTTATGATGGATTCAATCTCCTTAATTGTGATTGGTTTGTTAAGTTCTTGTTTTCTTGTAGCGTCAGTGTAGGTTGGTTGTGCGTTTCTAGAAATCTGTCCATTTCATCTAGATTGTTGGCATATAGTTTCTCAAAATATCCTCTTATGATTCTTTTTATTTCTGTGAGGTCATTTGTAACTTCCCCCCTTTCATTTCTGATTGTATTTATTTGCATCTTCTCTCTTTTTTTCTTTGTTAGTTTAGTGAGGGGTTTGTCAATTTTATTGATCTTCTCAAAGACCTAGCTTTTGGCTTTGTTGATTTTCTCTATTGTTTCTCTGTTCTCATTTTCATTTATTTGTGCTCTAATCTTTATTATTTCTTTCCTTCTGCTTGCTTTGGGATTGGTTTACTGTTCTTTTTCTAGTTTCTCTAATTTTACAGTTAAATCTTTGAGTTTAGCTCTTTCTTGTTTTTTAATATAGGCATTTAGGGCTATAAATTTCCCTCTCAAGACTGCCTTCACTGTATCCCACAAGTTTTGATACGTTGTGTTCTCATTTTCATTTGTTTCAATATATTTACTCATTTCACTTGCAATTTCTTCTTTGACCCACCAATTATTTAGGAGTGTGTTGTTCAGTCTCCACACATTTGCAAATTTACTTTTTTCCTGTCTATTATTGATTTCTAGTTTCATTCCATTATGTTCCGAGAAGGTGTTTTGTATAAATTCAAACTTTTTATATTTGTTGAGAGCTGAACTGTGACCTAACATGTGGTCTATCCTGGAGAAAGATCCATGGGTACTTGAGAAGAATGTATAACCCGTTGAGTTTGGATGCAGTGTTCTGTATATGTCTGTTAGGTCTAACTTGTTAATCATATTGTTCCAGTTCGCTGTTTCCTTGTTGATCTTCTGTCTAGTTGTTCTATCTAATGATGTGAGAGGGGTGTTGAAATCTCTAGCGATTATTGTAGAAATGTCTGTTTCTCCCTTCAGTTTTACCAGAGTTTGTCTCATATATTTTGGGGCACCCTGGTTAGGTGTGTAGATATTTATGACTGTTATATCTTCCTGGTGGATCGTCCCTTTTATTAATATATAATGGCCGTCTGTATCTCCTATAACTTTTTTGCATTTAAAGTCTGTTTTGTCTGATATTAGTATAGCTACTACCCCTGCTCTTTTCTGGTTACTATATGCGTGGAGTATCTTTTTCCAACCTTTCACTTTCAGCCGGTTTGTATCCCTGGGTCTGAGGTGAGTTTCTTGTAAGCAGCGTATGGATGGTTCATGTTTTTTTATCCATTCTATCAGCCTGTATCTTTTGATTGGGGAGTTTAATCCATTCACATTAAATGATATTACTGTAATTTACTTCCTCTATTCTATTCTTTGGTTTTCATATGTCATCTTGTATTTGTCTCTCTTTTTACTCTTTTGGTTATCCTTTCTGCTATTCTTTCTTCTATACTCTCCTCCAAGCCTCTCTCTAATTCTGTAAAGTAAGCTGTTGGGATTTTGACTGTTCTAAGGTTCTAAGGCTTCCTTTAATATTTCCTGCAAAGGTGGATTCTTTTTTGCAAACTCTCTTAGTTTCTGTTTGTGAATATTTTATACTCACCTTCATATTTGAAGGGGTGTTTTGCTGAATAAAGAATTCTCGGCTGGCAGTTTTTCTCTTTCAGTTTCCTAATTGTATCATACCACTGTCTTCTCGCCTCCACAGTTTCTGAAGAAAAATCTGCACTAAGTCTTACTGGATATCCCTTGTATGTGATCATTTGCTTCTCTCTTGCTGCTCTGAGAATTTACTCTTTATCTTTGATATTTGACATTCTGAGTAGTATGTGTCTTGGCGTAGGTCTATTTGGATTTATTCTCATTGGGGTACGGTGTGCTTCTTGGACATGTAAGTTCATTTCTTTCGTTAAGAGTTGGGAAATTTTCAGCCATTATTTCCTCAAATACTCTTTCTGCCCCTTTACTCTTCTCTTCCCCTTCTGGAACTCCCATGACACATGTTGCATTTTGTGTTGTTATTCAACTCTCTGAACCCCTGCTCAATTTTTTCCATTCTTTTCTCTCTTCAATTTTAGCTGCTCTGTATCTGGTATCACTTATTCTTTCTTCTATCATTTCGAGTCTGCTGCTGTATGCCTCAAATGTTTTTTTGTTTGTTTGTTTGTTTGTTTTGTTTTGTTTTTTTTAAGATTTTTTATTTATTTATTCATTTATCCCCCCCTTGCTGCTTGTGCTCGCTGGGTCAGCTAACCACGTTGTGCGGGCAGGCTTGCCTTCACCAGGAGGCCCCGGGAACCGAACCCGGGGCCTCCCATATGGTAAACGGGAGCCCTACTGATTGAGCCACAGCCGCTTCCCTCAAATGTGTTTTTGACCTCACCTATTGTGTCTTTCATTCCCATGAGCTTTGTTACTTTTATTTCCAGGATTTCAAATTCTTCTTTGCGTTTGGTCAATGTCTTCTTGATGTCATTTATCTCTATAACTATATTTTTTTTCATCTCATTAATTTGAATTTGGAAATTTGTGCTCATCTCACTGAATAGTTCTCTCAAATTCTGCATCTCTTCTGGGACTTTGATGTATTCCTTTTCTTGGGCCATGTCTTCTATTTTCTTATTATGGCTCGTAATTTTTTGCTTGTGTTTAGGAATCTGGTTAGGATGTGGTTTATTCAGATGCTAAATCTCTTTCTCTTTTATAGGGATTTAGTGGCAGGAGGCTGCGAGTTACCACAGCTCTTTGCTTTTTGGCTCGACCTGGGTTGTTAGGATTGTCCTGCTGGCTGCTCAAAACTGGGCACTGGACCCAGTAATTTGTTGTACAGTCACTTCATAGGGCGGGCAAGGAGACTATAGAGGCCAGGAAAAGCCTCTCCTACTTATTTTTAATTTTCTTATGTACACTTCCTTGGTCTGCCAGGAGATGGCGCTCTTTGGAAGCTCTCAATTCAATACCTGGTCAGAGCATATTTGTTGTGACACAGGCCAGGTTAATGTGACAGAGCTTCCTGTCTGGGGGCTAAGAGCCTTGTAATTCAAACTTTCTGAGACAGTTCTCCAGACTTCTCTCAGCACCCCCCTTTTCCCAGCTAGGAAATATTTCCACTCCCTTCTGAATCCTCAACAATCAGTCCCTGTTAGTAGAGGAGGAGGTTGGGAGGTTTGTGTATCTTTAGCCCCTTGCAGACTCCAAGGCAAACAATGGCGCAGCCCCACCCGGCCTGGAAGGGCTCTCGGGACAGGGCAGACCAAACCTGGGAGTCCAAAGCAGGGTCAGCCCCAGGCTCTCTCTCCCCTCTCCCGTAGTGTCCTCAACAATTAGTCCAGGCTAGAAGAGAGAGAGGCTGCGAGGGTCGAGGGTCGGATTTCTCCAGTCCTTTCTAGGCTCCCAGGGCAAACCGCCTGCGGGTCAGAACCTGAGTCAGCCTAAGGCTGTGTCCCTCTCTCTCCCCTTTCCGGGAGTGGCAGATCCCTGCAGCCCCCTTTGTCTGTGGTCACAGGCCCAGAGGCCCGAGAGTTCTGAAGAGTGTGGGGGAGGGTGCCGGCAGCAGCAGAAGCTGCTACTTCACACTCACGGTTCTGTCGTCGCGATTTCCCTCTTCTGTCCCTCTCTCCTCTGGGTGGTGTGCAGCCTTCACCTGGTGACCTAAACCCTAGAAGATCTTTTTCGGGGCTGTTTCAGCCTGTCCTCTAGCTATTTTTCTGGAGAAGAGATTCCCGTGTCTTACTAGTCCGCCATCTTCCCGGAAGTCTCAGGTTGCCTTTTAAAGTGATATTTTCCTATTCCTAAAATACATCCTTTAGAAATTCTTGTAATAAAAAATCTGAAGATGGTTAACTATTTATTGAGAAATAGATTTATTCTCCCCTATTTCTTGAGATTTGGTGGGGTGGGGGTAGTGAGGGGCTCTGTATATAATTTTAAGCTGCCAGTTATTTTCTCTTAGCACTCTGACGATTTTCCTCTAAAACTGCTAACTCTCATGTCTTTGGTGTCATCAAATTTCACTACAACTTTTCTAGGAATGCATTTCTTTTTATTTATCCTACTTAGTATACATTGTGCTTTATTTGTGGATTCAGGGCTTTGATCAGTTTGGAGAAATTCTCAGACCTTATTTTTCAGACACCCTCCTCCTCCGTTCCTTCTCTTCCCTTTCTCTAGGGTTCCACTTAAATGTACATTGTGCCTTCTCAGTCTGTCCTCCATCTCTCTTACCTCTTACATACATTCTTTTTTTTTATTTTTATTTTTTTTAAAGATTTTATTTATTTATTCATTTATCCCCCCCTTGCTGCTTGTGCTCGCTGGGTCAGCTAACCACGCTGTGCGGACGGGCTTGCCTTCACCAGGAGGCCCCGGGAACCGAACCCGGGACCTCCCATATGGTAAACGGGAGCCCTACTGATTACATAGGGAAGCGGCTGTGGCTCAAACGTTTTTAACAGCTAAATCACTTAATATACTGATTATTTTTTTCTTTCCTGAAAAACTTTGTCTTTGGAATCGATAGTCTTAATTTTTAATGTTCTTATCACTAATTTTTACCCCAACACTCCCTAGTTGTGAAAACATCCCTCTCAACTATGTCCAAACTCAACAGCGTCTCTGTCAATTTCATCTTTTGAGGAAGTCTTCACCGAGCTCACCGACTTGCCCCGTCAGGTCTGACTGAGCACTGTACTGGCTGCACAGCTTTTCATCTAGGATGGCCCTTCACAGTCAGCCGAGGAGGACTCTATTTGCATCTCTCCCGACTATCTGCTCACATCGTAGGGTTTGGAATCTTTATGAGTGTAGGTGGGAGTTGTTGACTTCACACTGTAGGATGAGATCCTGGGACATTTCCTTGGAGAATCCCTGATGTCAGTTCCTTATATTCTCCAGCGGCTTTCTGGCTCCTGCATTGTGGAAGCCAGTGGGGGAAGGCTGAGTGTATGCAAACTTGTTTTCCTTCCATCCACTCACTCATTTATTCCTTTGTCTGTCCATCCGTTCATCCAGACACTTGACAGCTCCCTAAGTACCTTCTCTGTGCACAAGTCCGGTGCTGAGTAGTTGGGATACAGAGGAATCAGATTTGTCCCCTGTCCTTGGAGAAGTCAGTCAATGAGGGGGAGACAGAAACGAAAACACACCTCTCCTTGCCTGTGGATTCTCTGTTCTGACTGGACAGATATGGTTCCCAAATCTACACTTCCAGTTCTAGAGCCATAGCCAGCTGCCTCCTGGACCCCTCCACCTATATATGCCAAAGGCCCCTCAAACTCTTCAAGTACCCAAGCTGAATCAAATATCTTCCTTCCTTGATGCAACTTGCCCTTCTCTTGAATACCTTGTGTTATGTCCAATTTGACCAACACAGCCCTCTGATTTTCCTTCACACAAAATGCTTGAATGCCCTTCCTGCTCCGACACTGTCTGGGGCTCCCCTTCACCCAGAGGTTGTGGTCTGATTCAGTGACTCCTCCAGCTCCCCTAGGAAACGTTCTCTGACAGCCCTTCACACTGACTCTAATTGCGACTGTGCAAGGCCCCCTCTCTACCGGTAACCTCTAATGACTTCCTGAAGGCAAGTCCCCCCACCACATCAGGCTGTGAGATTCCTGAGAGCAGGGGCCTGTGTCCCCTTCCTCTTGTGTCCTCACAGGGTACCTGATCCCAGCTCTGGGCACATGCAGAAAGGCAGTGTCACTTGTTGTTTGGTGGGCTGGTTATGGGAGTAGGCAGATCATGTGACCTCAAAGCCTGCTAATTACAAAGGAAATAGGCACCAGTGAAAGCAATGTGTTCTAGAAGTGTCCAAATTGCAGAGGCTTCTGTTGCCCCAATCCAAACCCCTCCTGTGGGGTAGCCTTTTGGCAGACATGCTCTGAACCCCTTGTGACACCTCCTTTCTCAGCCAGTTGATTGGAGCTGCCAATCGTGTTCGAGGCAGCTGAAAGTGAAAGAAATCAACCCCGTGGGAATGTTGAGGATGAATTGAGCCTACCAGACAAACCTTCTCAGGAATTTGAATTGGGAAGTTTGGAACATTGGAGCAAGTCACGAGGTTACCATGTTGATATGGAGTGAGGTTCTAAAGGAAGTTCATGGGTAGTGGAGAGGCAGGGACCTGGGGCAGCGCCCAGAGGGAAGCTCTTTTCTGCCCAGGCCCCTTGAGCCCTGGTGGGGTGGGCTGTGCAGCCGAGGTACTCCTCGATGACCCCCTGTATCTAGTGAATCCCTGAACACTCCCCAGAGTCATTTTGTATTTTGCTACCAAAAGAACTTGACAACACAGACACTGTAGTCACACTTGAGGAAACTCTTCTTCACTGAAGACTCAAACCCTTCAACTGGGACAGCTGCCCGACTTGGTAATGGAAAAACCCTGTGACCACTCAGGCCTTGAACCTTCCAGAGACCGGCTCTTAGGTGCTGGACTTTAGGCAAGCCCCAAATAAGGGATCCTGGTCTTAACAAGATAAGCATCCATCAGATCCTGCTGCCTAGGGGACAGGGACAATGTGGGACACTGCACCCTTAGGAGCGCCAAAGCTGCATCGGAACCCCAACCTTCCCAGGCTGAAACACCCTTTTCTGCAGTCTACTTTCCACTGTGCCGGCCAAACGACACTCCTCCACCCCTTCTCCTGGGTCCCCACAGCAGCTTGTCCTCATTGGCAGGAGGGAGGTGCAAAATCACCCCTTTCTTGTGGTTCATAGGCTACAGTCCAGGCGCCTCCGTTTACTGACAAGGCCCTGTCGCTTTCTCCAGCCTCACCCCCACTGTCCTGTCTGCTGCAATCAAGTACAGGGACTACCTTCAATGAGCTCCTCTTTCTAGAATGTGCTTTCCCACTTCTTCCTCCTGGGCAAATTCCTGTGTATCCTCTGACAACCAGTTCAAGCGCTGTCTCTTCCGTGTTGCTATCTCCTTCCTCCTGTAAAGTTCCACGCAACTGGCCCAGTGTCTGCCCTGGCCTGGGAGCTCTTAGGGTGCGGACAAGGCCAGAGGCACACCTGGCTGGCCAGGACCCAGTGCCGAGCAGGTGCTCCAGGACCTACCTGATGGGGCAGTGTGTGGTGCTGCCTCAGACCCTGTCACTCTTTCGGCACTCTGGCTAGATGGTCCCCTCAGATGGCGCCAGTCCCCTGCCAGCTACTGCTCCAGCAGTCCTCCTTCCCTTGTCTGCCCATCCTGACAATCAGGAAGTTCTTTATTTCCACCTCAGTCCTTCCTGAGGTGCGGGGCCTGAAGCCAGCACAGGGACAAACTGCTCGTGTGGGCAGCCGTGGAGTCCAGCCTCCGTGTGGCTGAGCTTGCTGTGGGGCCGAGGGCCATTCCTGCCCCTTCTCGGGTTAGTTCCTCACTCGCCAAGTGCACGCGTAAACCCAGGCCCTGTGGGCAGTTAGGAGCACTGCCCAAGCCACACTTCCATCGTAGCTTGTTATGCTGTTCCTGATGCTTGGATACCCTGCTCCTCTAGCCTAGCCAGGTCACCTTCCTGGGAGGCCTGCTCGGCTAGACACAGGCTGAATCCTCCTTCCCGTGGTTTTAGTCTCCAGCACCAGGCTCACGACTACCCCTCTGGGGTAGCAGGAGCTTCCCTGCTAGCACTATCTGTTGTGCAGGTCTTGCTGGCCAAGGCCTTGGCAAGCTAGGGAAAGGCTAGGCCAAGTGCAGGGTGCTACAGGCAGCTGCTTTGGGAGCTCAAGGACGGCCATGGCCAGCTCGTGGCCACTGACCTGGCTTGGTGTGGACGACCCCAGAGGGGCCTCAGGGGTTACCACCATAGGCCCTGCTCCAAACAACGGCAGGCCTCAGCACATGCCCTTTCCTGACAGCTCTTCATAATTGCCCCAGCTGGGTACTACTCCCACTGACCAGAGCATTAGGCTTCGGTCAGGATTTTCAGTGCTCCCCATGTGGACAATTTCCGTGGGCCCAACAGGGTTATTATCCCTAGTACATAGCTTCCCCAAGTCCTACAGGGAGGCCCTGTTCGAAGCCAGGTCTTATTCCAAAGCCTTATTAACAAAGGCTCAGTGAGTGAGATCCCTGGCTCTGTCTCTCAGTCAGTGATGGATGTCCGGTTAAGTCGTTTGCCAGCACCACTTCATTTATGGAATCTCCCCTGAGTCAAGGTCTACACCAAGTTTTGGGGTGAGAGGAGGTTGTGACTATAGCACTTTAGGAAAAAGAGCACACAGCACGTATTAGTTAGGAAGAGCAGAGAGAAGTGCAGTGTTGTTCCTCAGACTGCAAATGCTTTGGAGCTTTGAATGATCAACAGGCCAAATTTTGAAGAACCACAAAAATGACAGGGTCAGGATGTAGAAGGCAGGTGAAAAGCTTCAGGGCTTTTTCTCTTGCCTCCCTCACCCCCCAAAGCATTAAATGACCAGCAAGAACTGTCAGAAACATCTAGGGATTCCTGAACTAAAGATTATCAGAAAGATGACAGATGAACAGACGATCAACAGGTGGAAATTATGAAAAGGAACCAAACAGAACACAAGACCACAGTTAACAGAAGGTAAAAATTCCCTGGGGGATTTCAGGAAGCAGATTGGAGGTGGCAGAAAAAAAAAATCAGTGAATCTAAGTGAAATCAGTCTGAGGAGAAAGAATGCAAAGTGAAGACTCTGAGGAATCTGTGAACACCAGCAAGCTGAAAAATCTCCAAATTTAAAGATATTAATATACATTCCAAGATGCTTTGTAAACTCCAAACCAGATAAACCCAAATAAACCCCCACCATGCCACATTGTAATCAGACTGACAAATGCCAAAGGTAGAGGCTTCTGAGAGGCTCAAAAGCAACACATCACACAAGGGAGCCTCAGTAAGATTTCTCATTACAAACCATCAAAGCAAGATGGCAGGGGATGACATTTAAAGTGCCTAAGACAAAAAATTGCCAGCCAAGCATTCTATACCCAGCAAAACCATCTTTCAAAAACGAGGGCAGGATTCACATTCTCAGATAAACAAAAGTGGAGGGACTTTTCACCCCTATGAGAAATGCTTAAAGGGAGTTCTGGAGGGTGGGCAATAAAATTGAAATCAATAAAGAAATAAAGATCCTTGACAAAGATGACAAGGATAAAAGTAACAATACTATTGTATTTTTAGGTTGTTATTCTGGTTTTTACTTCCTACAGGATGTAAGAAGCAAATGCACAAAATCAAATTATAAACCAATGGTTTTGGACTGAATGTATAAAAACATGTAATTTGTGACAAGAACTATGCAAAGATGGGGGAGAACATATAGGAATATATTGTGCATCAAAATTACAATATATTGAAATTAAGTTGGTATAAAATGTTGATTGTTACAGATTTAGGAGATTATTTTCCAGCCCTATGGTGATTTTAATATAAGACCATCAGAAAATGCATAATACAGGTTACCAGGATGGAGGGTAGAGGCAATGGCAAGTTAAAGCAGCCACATAGCATTTGGGGTGAACAGAAAGTTCTAGTAATGCCGAGTACACAGCATTGTGAATGTGGTCAATCCCACTGCAATACCAAGCTCAGGAAGGGTTGGGATGGGAACGCCTGTCACACTTCCACAACAGAGAGGAACCAGAATAGTTAAATACAATACATGATATTGGTAGGGCTTTAACAACAGAGAAAACCCAAAAGAACATTACTGGAACACAAGAATGTAGGCTTTACATCAAAGTTAAATTTCAGCTTGGTAACTGTACTTAGGGTGGTTAAATGAAGGTGAATATCTTTGTTCTTAGGAAAAGTATATGATAGTAATATATATTCAAGAGTATAACCTCTTCTTAAATGTTCAGAAAATATATTTATGGCAAAGATGGCAGAGTTGTAATATAATGCCATTAGAAAAATATTTTACTGCTTTGCAGTGTTAGGGAAATTTAAAATACCTTGAGGGAAACGGATGTGGCTCAAGAAGTTCGGCGTCCCTCTACCATATGGAGAGACCGGGGTTCGATCCCCGGGACCTCCCGGTTAAAAAAAAAAAAAAAAACAAAAAACCTTGATTATAGGTTTGGTTATTTTGTCAGAAGTAAGTTCTAAATAGAAGCCAGCAAATCCTTTCTGTTCTTTTTTTCCTTCCGGTTTAAATGCATCTATTGCAGCAATGTAGAACAGAAGCAAAGTGGTTGGGGCTTCAGAGTCAGTCTAGTTAACGAGCAACCTTGGGAAAGTTGTACCCACCATCACATTGATTACTGAGGGCTGAATAGATATAAAATGTTGAAGGCTCTTATTTCCATCAGCAGGCTTAATTTTAAACCACCAACCTAAGTCTGCTCTATTGGGAGGCCCATTTTTCATTTCTAAATTATATCCAGGTAAAAAGCTTTGGTGTCAGGGTCCTGCCTTCTAAATAAAAGCCCCTCAACCCTTTCAACTATCATAGCATGTTGATAAACTTAGGGGCTCTAGCCATCCCAAACTCTACTCAACTGCTCAATCTCCCAAATTGGAAGTTCTGGATTACAGAGAAAACACCCCTTGCCTTTCTCTTAAGCTTTAGGATCCAAACTAGAACTGTAGCCAACTTCAGAATGAACTTATTTAGAAAGCTCCTTTCTCGATTTCCTCTTAGCTAGGAAACATATACCAATCTACAATTACATAGATATTCTCCACTTGCAGCCTGGATTTCTGAGTGATCAGCTATCATGATTTCAAATTATATCTGTTTATGTAAATATTATCAGTCTGTAGTCAATGCTGAGTTATAGAACAAGGGTATAAGATCACCAAACTCAAGGAAAGCCAATAAGTGACCCAGTGACATAAGCAAAATGGTCTTTGGGTAGAACACAAGGAAACATCCAACACAGACAAGCAGCTACAAAACAGGGCAGATTTCAATCCTTCCATCTTATAGATTTAAAACTTTAAATTTAAAATTTTAATATCAAAGCAGACACAAAATATAATTTTAACAATGTTTTAATCAAGTAACATAGTCGGTTGAGAAACAGGATATTTTTAAGAAGGTTGACTAGAGCAAAGTGAAGGATTACTCTATTAGGATATCCTCTGTGAATAAAATTCAGGTTGTATCGATTTTAATTTCACTGGAAGTTTGGCACCAGACCGAATGAACACTGTTCAAAGCCATTATTTTTTTCTTTAGTGTTTAGAAGCCCTGAACACTTTTTTCCTTCAGACTAAAAGAAAAGCTCTGTAACAGAACCTCATCAGCTTGACCCTGGGTACTTTGCATGCAGTTTGGTTTAGGCTACCAATATCTCCTTATATAATTTCAGTTAATGCAAGTAACCTGGTATTGCCAAGAATTTGAAACCTAGGTGAGAAATGAATTTGCGAAAACTTATCTTTGGTGTGACAATGCACATTCCCTCCAGGGTTCAGCCCTTACTCTAGTCTCACCAGATTCTCAAAAGGCAGCTGAAGACCAATTCTTAATTCTCCATTAAGATTGCTAGGTTTCAATTCCTTAAAACATCAAACTAACAAGTTTTATTCTATCAAATGTTTGTATAATTTCAATGTGAAAAATGTTTACATACATTTGGTTAAGGTCTCATTAAAAATCTGTGAGATGGGTCACAAAGGATTGAGAGTCAAGAGAGGTGAGTGATAGAAACCAGTGCTCCAGACAACAAAATGAGCTCTACGGATTCTTGATTCCCACAATGCACTTTTTATGGAAAGGGACAAATGCACTAAAGTTTTTACCTTGAAAAAGATGATTACTAAGATATAGTCAGAACCCATATTAAGTGAGTTTAGTTAACTGGGGCAAGGAATTCACAAGGAAGTTATCAACTTGTCCAAATCAAAAGCCCTGGATGGGCAGGGTCAGGCCCTGGTCAACTGCACCCAGTGACCATCATCACAGATTTCTTGGGCATCTGGCTATATTCAATGTGAAGTAAAAAATATCCCAAGTCTTACACCAAAATACAGGCTGACTTAGAAGTACGTTTTTAGTTTTTGTTTTAAATAAGACATTTCAAAATAAAATAAAAAAAAAACCAAGTTTGAGACATATTAACACTTATTTTGGCAAGATAGCAACCAAAATCTAAAAAGCACAAATTGTTATGTCCAAATGTAAAAGGCATTAAAGAACCATAATATCAAGAAGAAAAAGGAAAAAAAAAAAAAACTGAACAAAAGATGCAGTATGTCTAAACATCTTCAAATTATAATCTGAATCATGAAGGTAAAAACTGAAAAATTATACTCAGTTTTTGCTAGGGATTAAGTGCACCTTTTCCTGCTTCCCCCAAACAAAATCACAGAGCTTGCTATGTAATCATAAACCCAAATTTGAGTTTTCTCTCAGTACAAAGCTACAGCTACATACACATAAAATGCTTATTTGTTAATGTAATAACTTCCCTGGCTCTTCCAATGTGCAATGCACATGACTTCCAAGATTACAATTTGGGGCAAGTGTACACCAACTGAATATCAAAACAAAACAAAAAACATTCAAGTTTCAAAACCTGCTCTTAAAATTATTATAATAGGACACTCAGGTCATTTTTACTTCTCAATTAAGATAAAGATGTTGCACTTCCATTTGATTATCAGTCCATCCTGGCATGGTTAGAATGTACATTACCTTATGCCAATATAAGGGATTAGAGCAAACTTAAAAACAAACTACGTATTTGAATGGCTGAATAAGGTAATTACAAATAAGTTTAGGTCTATATTCTGCTGGAGACCATCTTGCAGTCTCAGTCAGCATCTAACAGTATCATTACCTAATAGGCTCCAAGAATCCTATCAGGTTAAACGATTGTGCAACAGATTAAAAAGGAGCCAATTATTTCAGCCTTAAGTCATTCAGAGCCAAAAATCTGAAGAATGACCAAAACAAATCTTTATTTTTTATAACTGTATAAATGTGATCCATGTGTCCACCACTAGTTTTTCAAAAAGAAACATGCCATGAATAAGCAAACTACATTTGCCCACTGATGTGTATGGACTCCCTAGATGTCTCATTGGGCTTAATTACAGACCACTCACAGTAAAACATTTTTAGTATAAAGTGTAGTATGATGTCAAGCCATTTTAGCTTTTGCACATACATGTTGCACTTCCGGCTGATAATGCAGAAAATTTGAAGTATTACACTGTTAAGCTAGGTTGCATCCATCACTTTAAATGGCATCAATATCAATGTCATCATCCTTGTTGTCCGACTTCACAGTTTCAACTTTAGGTACACTGGCAGTCTTCGAATACACCACCTAACAAAATACAATTTTTACTGATTGTAGACCTTTATCCCAAAGAAGTCTGCTTATGAAATAATAATATATATACATCAAATCGTCTGGAAGAAGAAATATTGCCCAGCTGCAGCAATCATCCCTAATGGAGTTTTTGAAATACTGTTTAATAAAAAAGAAACTTTTATTAGTTTCTGTATCTTGTTAATTTCACAGGCAATTAATACCCTAATACTCGACCTGCATTAATTAAATCCTACTTTGAGAATTCTGACTCTAGTATTTTTTTTTTTAATTGTCATGTGTGGGGATAGAATAGTACTCCTAGCGTCCTTTCTAGTAACAATAATTTATAAACTATTGAGAGCCTGTATGTACTGCACCTAAAGTATACATTTGTAATTACCAAAACTTGCCATTTTGTATTACAGCCCACATACTTTTTAGTTTTCAGGACACCCACTGCACTCTCCCCAGCATTTACCTCAATGTTCTCATCTTCATCTTCCTCTTCACCTCCAGAAGATTCCTCCTCTGCTTCCTTCAACCATTTTATAAATGGTTCTGCTTTGACACGAATCTCTTTGGCAAGTTCCTTTGAGACATACTTCTTAGAGGCCTAAAAATGTTCAGTACAATTTTCTTAGTTTGAGGAATTTGCAGAACACTTTACTTTAGATTATTTATATACTCCATCGCACTGAGTCCACTTACAGGACTGGGTCACATTCTAATCTAGACTCAACAGGAAACACTGTTCTGCAAACATATTAATCTAAGCAGTTTCTTTTGTTGTGTCTATAAAGCTGACATGGTGGAAATCATTCACAAGTTATACCAGTCAAAGCACAGGAACTGCACAGTAATGTAGAGAATAGGAATTAGATGTGAGGAACTATTCCTCATCCTTTAATAAAGAACCCTATCAGCTCTTGGTTAGAACTGAAGAGCCCATTTACCTATTCCTCACCTTTTCTGACCAGCTGATGATGACCTCTTCTTCCAAAAGGTCTGCGTCATACATCTCCTTCAAGATGTGTGGAATCTTGGAGATGAGCTGAGCTTGATGCATGGCTACCACACACTCCAAACCATGAAGAAGGTACCGCTGAGCCTTTTTGTTGTTATGACAAAACTGCAAATAGATATCTTGGCATTAACAAGCTTTTCCTAGATGTTTACGCTGACAACTCCAGAATCAAAGTATATGCATCTATTTAAGATTGTTCCTTAAGGCCTGTATCAGCAGTTACAAGAAGTCAAATGCATAAAGATCTTCTATCACTTTTTAAAGGTCTACAGACAGCATTTTTCAGATTCTCACATGCGCTAGACTAAAATAAAAAGTAAAACAATTATCTCCATTTTCAAGACGTATGAGATAATGAGCAAGACATTAGAGCCCAAAGTCACAAAACTCTAATCTCATTTGTAAATCTAAAGTAATTTGCTTACTCGCAAGAAATGGCGCCTGTATTTCTTAATTTGCTCCCTAATCTTCTCATTGAAAAGAACTTCAGTCAAAACAAGAGGACCCATGGCTTTTACATCCAGTCTTTCTGCTTCAGCAACAATTTCTTTGTCAGAAGAGTCAATAATACCCTCTTCTTTCTTTTTCTGCAAATAAAAGGAAACAATTCTGTGAAATGGAGACACTTTGCTAGGTCTGGAGTCCCTGCTCTCAGAGAGACTCCATGTTCTCATAAATTTTTTTCCCCTAATTTATGACAGTTCTAGAATTTCTAAATTATACACACAATTACCAAACACAGTACCTGGCTCAAAAAATGTTTCTTGAATGATTGAACAGAAAAAAGTTACTTATCAGTAACCAAGTTAAAAATAACAAAAACCCAAAGATAGACCAAGAAAATGTACAACTGGTAAATGTTTTTACCTTAACAAAATCAAACAGGATGTTGACCCGTTCTTCAACAGTCCTTTCCAAATCATCGCTAAGTGTCAAAACTTTTGCATGGTCACTGATTTCATCCATTCTGCGCCTCTGAGCTTCCTCAGTTGTATCTTCACCCCAATCATCATCTTCCTCCTCTTCCTATTTACAAAAACAAAAATAGTTAAGACTCATACCTTAACATGATTAAATGTTTAAGATTGTACATATATAGTAACCAAAATTAAAAAAAATCTCTGAACAATACTACACAAACAGGGAACACAAAGTAAAACTATGGACTTTAACATTAAAACAAATGTTCCACATCCATGCAAGGTGTTGGTGACCAGGTGGTGTATGGGAATCGTGTATTTTATGTATGACTGCTCAGTAAACCCACAACTTGTCTAGTAAAAAAAAATTAAATAGGGGTCGGAGGTGGCTCAACTGGTTGGGCGTCCGTCTCCCATATGGAGGGACCCGGGTTCGATCCCCGGGACTTCCCAGTAAAAAAACAAACAAACAAACAAAAAAAAAAATAATAAATTGGGTTCACCTTAATTCATGCAACCAACACACCTGGAAGCCAAATACGGTGTTTAATATTACACTCAAGGTTAGTTTCATCGTTTCTGCCCATCTCAACCAAATGTTGTTAACATTTTAAACAATTTCAGAGGACTCACCACAGCATGTGGAGGAGGACTGATTTCATTTGGTGGTGGTGGTGGTGGTGTCTCACTGCTGGATACGGAGCCATTTTCCTTGTCTTTGCCCTTCCTATTTTTCTTCTCCTTTTCTTTCTTTCCTGTACCACTGTCACTATTCTCTACAGAAAAATAAAAGTTTAATGCCACACCTTACATTCTCATTGTTCACAAAGCATATCCTATCTATATTCCCCCTTCCCTACTTTAAGAATCCAAATAAATGCTGTAAATCCCCTTTCCTTCAGAAAACCTTAAAATTCTACGGGGCTTCATAGATCAAATACATCCACCATATTTTGCTGGTAAGAAACGCAAGCATTGCCCATTCTTTCTATTATGTAATCAACTAGATATTTCTAATATGCCACTGCTGGGCAAAGTTAGAAAAAAGTGGTGATGCTTCAAAGAGCACGCAGTAAGGGCTGGCCCTTTTGTCTCTCCCCTCCATCCCTGCCCTCATGAACTTTAAACAAGCCAAATCTCAAATAGGCTTTAGCCAACAAATTTAAGTCTGTTTAAGTCTATATAACGGCTTGTCTCATGGAAAAGAGAAGACCGGAATAGGTTAGACTTTCTTGCTATAGCAAGCGGAAATTGTGCCAGATGGTTTCGATCACCTGCCACAGAGTGTTGCTTGCAATGCCTAAGTTTAATGAGCTAAACCCTCTGTATACACAACAGTTTTCTACAATTCAGAGGTACAACCTTTCTTTGCTGGGATCCCATCTTTTATCTATTTTACAATACCTTATTTAACCCATTCTAAAATAATTCGTCTTAAAAACAATACTTAAATGAACAGTTAGACTTGGAAACAAGAATTAGAAATTCCCTATATTCTGGCTTTGAAGCAACAAAGAAACTTCCATTTGGTTTCCACCAATTAGTTTGTATCTTAGTTCATCATTAAAACTTACCAGGTGGATTTTTGAGAATGAATGTGCAGAGTTTATGATGTGTGTCAAGCATGCCTCGATAGCCACAGGCTTTACAAGAATTACCTATTGTTTGCTTCTTTGGGTTGACATGCTGCCAAAAAAAAGGAAAAACACGAATGTCATCCATAATATGAAGTTTCTACTTTGAGGAGCAAAGCATGACTCTCTAACCCTCAAGAAATATCTTAAGCAAAACTTATTTTCATGAAGTGATTAAAAAAGAAAAACCCAATATGAAAATATTGCGAATATTTGAGGTTTTGTGCTTTATTTCTAATTAAGACTGCTCTACCATCTCAAGAAAATGATTTTTGGAGCTGTCACACGGCTGATGGTAAAAACAACATAGAAGGCTTAAAAAAATAATAAAAATAAAAAAAATTTGACCAAAAAACTCTCACACACTCACCAGATCTGTTTCAGGATTCTCACACTCAGGACAGAGAACAAATTTTTTAATGAATCCATCCAACATGTCTTGCAGCTTATTCGCCTCATGAGATCCATTGACAATGTAACGGTCATTCTTAACATCAAACTGGGTCTGTGCTCCCAGCTCACAACCAAAATATTTGGTGGGATCTATTGGGGGGGGGGGGCGAAAAAAAAAAAAAAAAAGCTTTGCTTCATTGAAGTTAACCAAATTAAGCTTTAGCTATCCACCCACATTTACCCAAGTACCAAGTCTTTAAGTTATTAGATAAAAAAAAAAATGTGCTGCCAGGGTAGGTTTGCATGCTAATGGAAACCAACAAATGGACTAGTCTTGGAAGGGTTTCACTTAACCCTTAACCTAGTGAACACACATTTTAGGCAAAATTTGCACAATAAAGACCATTAAGACTACAATTAATAACATGCCTTTTGAGACTTCTCTAAAACGCACTACTTACACGTTGGAGGCCGATTAAGTGCCTTTGCAACGTCAACCATGTTGACTATAACTGTCTTGATTCCATTTCCTTTGCCCTCAACCTAAAGAAAATAAGAGTGTTAATTGCGCACTGTCTAACCCGTGAGACAATATTTTAAAAATGTAAGCGGGCCCAAGAATTACCTTGGCAATCAGACGGGGCATCTTGTAGCGATAGAACTGGTCTGACACGCTGCGGTTGACGTTGACAGACATTTTGGCTTATTAGTGGCTTTATCAATAAGATGAAGAGATCTTTGATTGCAACTTTTTGGTATCTTCTGTCTGGAGAAGAAGGGATGACATAAACGACTGCAAGAGTTCTCGGTCTCTGACATGAAAAAATTTTCGCCACTGAGGCTGTAAGCGTCTTGCTTGTATGCTATGTTTCCCCAATACAGGTACCAATGGCTGCGCAACAGCTCTGAAAAAGAAGAAAACACACACAAAAAAAGTTTAGTCATGATTCCTACATGGAAAACACCCCCCTTTGCACCATGGTTACTTTTGTATAATCCTAAGTCAAAAGCATCTTGTGTGCAAAAAGAGCCACTATTCTCATACAAAAGCATACCTACAGGAGCATAAAAAGCTTCCATTTTGATTAAAAAGTGACTCTGGTAAGAAAATGTCTGATTAAACCATCACCACCACCACCAAAATGCTTTGTTTCAGCTGCTGTGTTCTTCTATCAGAACTTAACCAGCGCGTGAAGATTTCCTTCTGTCGAGTGACTATTTTAACAACTTCCGGAAAAAAAAAAAAAAAAAGCAGCCCTTTCCTTCCCCAAACCAAGCCTGTGTGAACCGGGAAATGACAGAACTGCTCGTGACGAGCAGTCAGGACGTCCCTTCGGTAACAGGCGCTTACTTCACAGAACCACTTCTCAACATAACCCCCGTCTCTGCTCGGAGGCGGCATCACATGCGTGCGAAGGAATGCCCAGAGCCCGCCTCGCTCGAGCCTCCCTTCTGCTTCATCCTGGGCGCGAGTTCTACGTAAACACGGGCCACCTTCGCTCTGGTCCCCAAGGCTACCACAATGCCAAAGTGCTGTCCTAGGCCGACCCGGGGAGCCGCCAGCGAGCCGTCGCCAAATTCTTCTCCCGCTCCTCGTGGCGGTCTCGAGCGGAGAGGCGCGCGCCTCCCTCCCGCGCCGGCCCCGCCATGTGCGCCGCCCTCTGCGGCACCCGGGCGCGGGGAGGCAGCGGACGCCACCGGGCCGGGGCGCCGGGGCCGGGGCCCGTCCCCACCCCCGGCGGCGATGACTCACAAATGCAGCGATTAAGCTCTGAGTCACGCTCGCGGCGGCGGCGGGCATGCGCGGCGCGCGCCCCCGCGGGGTGGGGGCGGGCGGGGGCGGGAGCGCGGGAGCGCGGGAGGGCAGAGGACGCGAGCGGGAGCCGCCGCCGCCGCCGCCGCCCGAAACTGCGCCACACGCCGGGCCCGGGTCACGCGGCGGCCGCCGCCATCTTGTGCGGCCGCCATCTCCCCGCCGCCGGCCCCGCGACTCACCGTTTTCGTCAAATAAAGACATAAACCCAACGCTGCTCGCCCGGGACTGGGATGAAGTGAGGCGCGTTATCAACCCGAGTCCGAGGAGGCGGCGGAGGAGCAGGCAGAGGCGCAGCGGAGCAGCGGCCGGGCCAGGTGCCGCCGCCGAGCAGCGGGGAGGGGCTGTCCCAGCGACGTCCGCGGTCCACACCCGTCAGCGCCCGGAGCCGGCGACCTGGACGCGGGAGACACGGCGCCGTGAGCTCTCGGGGCCGCTTCCCCGCCAGCCAGCGGCCCGCGGGGTCGGGGGGCGGGGGGGGCGGGGGGCGCGGGGCCGCCGCCCCTCCACCGGACTCACCTCTGGAATGTTCTCGCTCTGTCTGAACAACGCCGCCGCCGCGCTCAAGCTACCCTCGGCCCCAGCGCCCGCCCCCCGCGCCAGGCTGCGCAGCCCATTGGCGGAGGCCCGCCCGAGCTCGCCCGTCATTGGCCCTTGCGCCACATCAATCGCGCCTGGCCCCGCCTCCTCGGCTTCCTGAGGCTCCACTCCCGGCCTCAGCCCGCCTCCAGCCCCGGGTCCCGGCTTCCTTCCCTTACCCGACCCCTACCTCTCCCAGAAGGCTTCGCGGCCGGGGTCTCGCGAGAGCAGCCGAGGCGGGGCACGGGGCCGCGCTTTGTCGGTTTGGGCGGCCCGGGGACAAGATGGCGGTTGGCCGCCCTCATCCGCCATCCCGGCCGCGGGGGGCACTCGGGGTCTGCAGAGCCTCTCCCGAGGCCCGGGAAGAGGAGGGCGCCCGGGTCCTCCCCGCGAGCTCTAGTTTGGGGGAGCTTGCTTTTGCCCTTTCCTTCCCTCGTGGGCACCCGCCGTCAGGCGTTGTTTTTCCTCCGACTTCCCCTTGGGAGTGGAACCTAGGCCTGGGCAGTGGCGGCGGGGCTGTGAATTTAACTCCGGCTGCTCAGAGGTGCTTCAGCCTCTTCTACCAGGGCCCTCTGCCGTCCCTTCCCCGCCTTCCCTCTCACACTGGCCTTAAGGTTCGGGCCCTAGGCGCTCTCATGCCTCCCGCAAACACGTCTTGGAGCGGGGGTGGCACTTCTGGCGAAACCCCCTTTCCGCTCTTCTAGGCTGAAAAGCACCCCCCTCTTAATGCTCCACTGTCACCTTGCTCATAGTAAGAATCGCATGGGGTTCCTTTCTTTGGAGCCACTTCTCCGGTTATAAATTATAAATTCCTTCCAGGGCAAAGCCGAGCACAAAGCAGGTGTTCCTAAGAGGTTCTAGTGTATTCCTGTGAAAATGAAGACTATTTAGAAGGACCTTTTCACATTTTACTTCTCTTAGAGGTTATTGTAGAAGTTCTCCCATTCTTAGAGAAACAGATTTTGCATAAAAGTTTCGATTGAGATTTTGTTATGTAAAAACAGGGTCAGAGTCCTACCCTGAAATGCGAAGACCTACTTGGCTGCCATAGAGCAAGTTGGTTTTGATCTGCTATCTTGTGGTCTCTAAAGGACACTAACAAAGGCCCTTGGGGGGCCGTAGTGAGTTTTATTCCTGGTCTGGACAAACAAGGTGATGAGGGCAGGATGAAGTGGGTAAGAGGCTTCACTTTGTGTTAGGCCAGTTAAATTTGCATAAAGGTTAGAAGAAATTGAAAGGTTTGTTGGTTTTTATCGAAGTTCAAGATTACTCTTCCATGACTTAAAAGCTCTTCAACCATTTAAAGGTTGACAGCTTCAATGAGGAGAATGAATCAAAGGGATGATCCAGAATTGAGAAAACCGATTGTGTCCTTCACCACGGGGGCTTTTGTTATGGATCGGTATACAATTAGTTAAACCCATTGCAGCCGAGCTTTCGAGCTTTCTGGCTACCAGGCTTTCCATCGGTTGGCCTCACTAGAAATGTGGGTCTCAGACATGCTGTTCCTGTTTCACCGTGGAGCATGACTTAGCAGTATAGAAACAGATTTGGGTTTTTGCTTGGCTGCACACAAATGGCATTATTTTAGAAACTGAGAGGCCTGCCTCCTCAGAAAAGGTTTTTAGTGACAAAATATAGAGCAATTAATTTTTTTAGATGTCCGATGACCTCATTTTTTTTTTTTATTAGAGAAGTTTGTACTAATTTTAACTTGAAATTTTGACATTGGTACCACTTATTTGTATATAATCTTGGAAATTACTCTAAGGCCATTTCAAGTGCTTATTCTCTCCTAGGAATTTGCTGAGTCCTTTGCTTTGAATCCATTATCTTATTTACTTCTTAGACTCTATGAAGAATTGTTATTCTCATTTTACAAAGGAGCAAACTGAGGCTTGGTGGGAAAAATGAAGCAACTTGTCCAAGATCCTAGGTATACCTAGGAAGTGGCTGAGCTAGGATTTCAACCCAGAGCTGCCTGATCCCAAAGCCTGTTCACTTAAACTATTTTGGGCACAACCTTTACAAATAAATGGAAGAAAAGAAAACTAGGCACTTTGCTTTGCAATGCCATTTAACTGTCTAGCAGTCATGTGATGGGCTGTTACTATCCCATTTACAGGTGAGGAAAGAGACTCAGGAAGGGTGAGTAATTTACCCCAAGGCACCTGTGTGGTGACTGGTGGAGCAGTGTTTGAACTCCAGCTTGTTTGACGCCAAGCTTGTTGCATAATCTCTAATCTCGCCTCCCATGCTGGATCTCTGCCTCGCTTGACTGCGTTTACTCCCTCAGCCAGGTGCTCATGGTCTGCTAAAGGACTCCTGGTGCTTAGGAAATCCTTGTTGAATGAGCGCGGGAATGAGGCTTTTCAGCGCATGCCCTGGGTGGCAGTTGTGACTAACTGCTGGAGAGGTGAATTCATAAATTGACCTTCTGGTGTTTGAGCTGCCAGCATTCTTGGGAGTTTCTTTCACACGAACCAGCCCCATTGAGCAAGGTAAATGCTGTGTCCGTGGAGAAGCTTGTGTTTCTGCGCCTCCCGGGCTGAAGACAATGGTGGGCTCTCGGGGTGGGTGCTGCCCACTGAGAAGGGCTGTCTGGCCTGCCAGCTGGCCTCCTCCTGTGACATCCCTGTCCGCCAGCTCTAAGCTCAAGGGCGCTCTCTAAGCCACATGCTGGCAGTTAGGGTTCCGACTCCCCTCCTGGCAGATGAGCTAAGGGGCCAATGGCTTGCTCCTCTTCTCGCACTCACGTGTCCCAGTGGTCTGTGTAGGGCAGCTCTTCAGAGCTTCTGGAAAGGACCTGCAGCTTATCTGGTGAGTCCAAGGCGGTCAAGGGCGCGGCTGACTTTAGGGCTCTTGGCCTCAGCCCTGGTAATCAGGTGCCAGGCAGTGAGGATACAGGCCTGGAGCCGGCATGTGTAAATAAGCCCTGCAGCACCCAGCCAGGCTTGGGAAATCTCTGACCCTCGGGGCAGGATACCTCCCGCACCCCACACCTATGCCCCACCTCCAGGGGTAATTTCACTTTATTGTACTTATCAGTCGGCCTTATTAAAGTGAAGCAGTTTGACGTAGGGGACTTCTCCCGGAGAAGAACAAAAGAACCCAAGCTCGCCCGAGGGCCCTCAGTTCGGAAGGAGACAGAGGCAGGAAGCAGAGATGACACTGAGGAGAAGGCGAGGTGTCCAGGTGAGGTCTGGCAAAAGACAGGTGCACTGCCTTCCTCCACCTGGGCCAGAATCCACCTTGTGCGCTTTCCTGGAAGGTGAAAAAACAGTGCAAAATGGTGTCCCCTTTCTCCTGCACAGAGTCATGGTTTTCCCTGGACACACCGGAGCCATCTGGGACAGGGCAGTTCCCACTCGGCTGGTCTCGCTCTCCTCAAGGAGGCGCGTGCTGGAGCCCCTGGGCGGAATTCTCCCCTGCATGAGTCCAGGGCCATGGGAAGGCATTTGCTCTTGCCCAGCGCCTTGCTGTGGGAAGACATTGTGTCATAGAAGGTGTTGGAGGCGGGCGAGGTGTGGCACGTTCCTGGCCCCCATTTGCAGACCTCTGCCATCCGTGAGCCTCTGGTTGTGAAGCCACCCAGTTAGGCTGATCAGCGGGGCGGGGTGGGGGGGGACCCATGCCTTCGGTTCTCAGTGCCAAATTGCCTGCCACTGCGGGCAGTGTTGTCATCTAGGTCTGGTTTTCAAGTTCAGGTGTCTGTGGCTACATTCTGGGCTTGGGGGAAGCCTATCCCGCTCGTCTGGACAGGCCTGATTTCCCTAAGGCAGTGGTTTAATATTTAGATTCCCAGGTACGGCAGGTGCTGCAGGTCCCGGGACCTCACTTTGCCTTAAAGCCGAGGCTGGCACAACTTGGGACTCCAGGTGCCCTTCCCCCTGCAACATGGTCTCAGTTGCTTTCTTTCTTTCTTTTTTTTTTTTTTAACAGTAAATTATGTTTTTTTTTAAAACAATTTATTGAAGTATATCATTCATACACGAACATACATAAACTATAATCGTTCAATAAACATCGTGAACTTACAAAACAAACATGCATAACATCATACAGGGCTCCCACACATACCGCCCCCCCCAAACACCGTGCATTGTTGTGAAACATCTGTTAACAAATCATGAAGGAGCACCGTCAAAGTATTACTAACTATAATAGCTTTCTTTAGAGCTGTTCCAGGTGCCCCGACCCAGGCAGGCTGTCTGTACGTGGAAACGCGACCAAAGCACATAATGACTGTTGCAGAGGTGGCAGCAGGTCTAATGCTTACGCCACAGGACTGGCTGTCGGAAGAGTTCGCTTTACCCTGGTCGCGCTCAGGTAGGGTTATGGCGATGGCACAGGGGACGTTCTGCCGCCTGCGTTCTCCCAGGGGCATCCTCACTCCTCGGGCAGGTGGCACGGGTGGATGTCATGCCGCTTGTTTTCATGGATGAGGAAACAGTCTCGGGGACGGTTTTTCTCCACTTTGGGGAGTCGGGCATCCTGACTCCCAGTTTTAGGGCTCTTCCTCTTGTGGAGGGACTAGTTGCCCTGCTTGGCACATCCAGGTTCTAGAAGTGTGCTTCTCTTCCTTAGGTTGGATTTTGATTGTGTTATGCTGGTTTTTAGTTCCATGGGGGCGGGGGAAGGGTCCAAGGGCTCACCCTGGCATCCAAGCACCCTGAAAGCCAAGTCGCATGTGCTGTCCCAGCCCCTCCGAGGACACGTTTTCCTTGATGCTCTGATTTCGTGAATCAGCCGCTATGCATCGTGCCCAGGGCTGGGCTGGACCCTGGCGGTGCACATGGGCGGCTGGAGGTGCCTATCTGGCTTGTATGCTTTTGTTTGTGAGCCAACATTTAAAAACTTGGAGATCTCACCCAAGAATTCCCATTTCCCGGTTCCTGGAACATGGGGACGTGTGCCCCTGAGCCGAGTCTCAGCTGTTGAGAGCCTGGAGGGGCGTGAGCGTGCACGGATAGTGCTTCTGTGTCCCCCCCACCGCTATTCAGCCGATAATTATCAGAAATTGAAGACACTGAAAAATACTCCAAACAAACCAAAACTTAAAATTTAAAAACACGGCCCTTGCTCACTATCTGCGCGACAGCAGCCCTGCGAGGTCAGTGCCGTCATTGCTCCGCTTTACAGGTGGGGAAACTGAGGCACGGCGCGGCTGCTTCGCTTGGCCAAGGTCTCAGGCGAGCGAGTGGCGGAGCTGGAGTCTGAGCGCCGGCCGCATTCCCCTTCTCCTCAGGTGCGGAGAGAAACGAGCCCTGCCTTGGCCGCCCTCGCGAAACCAAGTGAAACCAAGTGCTGGTTCGTTTACAGTCCGTCTGGGAGCAGGCCGCTGGCCGTGCTCTGGCGCCGTCGCAGGGCTTACTGCAGGGGCTCAGCTAGACGTATAAAAGGTCTGATTATTTCCTGACCCCAAAACTTCCATCTAGATGAGATTAAGTCCATGTTTAGGGCCAATTTCCTGCATCTCTGTGGTGTGTGTCTACAGGAGATGAAAGAGCCAGACGGAAACCAAACCATAACGCTGTGCTCTAAAGAGCCTTCATTTGGTGGCACTGTCCTGTCTAAAGCAGCTAGGAACCAGATGGGACTGCTGCAATGTAGACCTCTTACCTAAAGGAGAATGGGTTCGTTCTGAGTTTTCTGAAGTCAGGTGTGAGCTATTTTAGTGTTCCTGGCATGACGTTTTGTGCTGTTAGACTTGGGAAATAAAGCTCAGCTGTTCTGTGTCAGGCACCCGGTTCCCAGAGCTCTTTTTTTTTAGGTTAGCTCAGAAAGGCTGCTTGTGTGTTTGGGTGTTTCATGCGGAAGTCATCTCTCAGGCCAGGACACTCTCGTTCCATACTCTCTTGCTAGATATGTACAAAGTTCACGGCTATTTTCAACATACACCTTTGCCACCAAGACATCCCAGTCAGAATTTAAGCCATGAAATAAGCCCAGCGACACAAGTAGAAACCAATGTAAGTTGAGCTCACCTTTCAGGGGGATTTCAGTGGATTGAATGGTACCAAGTCTGGAGGTGGAAATCCATGGGCCCCGGAGAGCGAGAGTTGTAGGCCAGGTCCTTCAGGAGCCAGGCAGATGACAGCAGCGAGTGAAGAAACGGCAGACTGTGGCAAACTGGAGTGCCCCAACTCAAAGGTGTTCGCATTCAGTTAAGCAGAGCAAAACGCTGTGCAGGCCAAGCAAAACATTCAGGGGTTTTGTCTGGCTTGTGCGCTGCCGGCTTGCAATTTGTGCTTTAGAGTGAGGGACTCTTAGGACGGGAAGGCCTTTTGGTCCCAAGCCCTAATTTCCAGAAGAGGAAACCGTGACCCAACACACAGACTCTGGGCCCAGCTGACCTGGAATTGGGAGCTCTGGCACCATCGAGGCTCTCGTCCCTCTACTGCACTGTTGGCAGAAACGTTTTCCCCCCAGATGTAATTGTGAGCGTGTGTGATTACATAACACAAAGTTACCCACTTTAATAATTTTTAAGTGTACAATTAAGTGAATTACATTCACAATGTTGTGCTGCCATTACCACCATCCATTACCAAAACATTTCCATCTCCCCAAACAGAAACACTGTACCCACTAGGCAATAACTCCCCATTCTCCATGCCCACCCACAGCCCTGGTAACCTCAAATCTATTTTCTGCTTATGAATTTGCTTACTCTAGATGTTTCATACCAGAGCAATATAATATTTGTCTCTGTATCTGGCTTATTTCACTCAACGATGATTTCAGATTCCATCCATGTCGTAGCATGAATCAGAGTTTGATTTCTTTTTATTACTTGGTAATATTCCATTATATGGACCACATTTTTTGTTTCATTTTGTTTATAGCAGCTTCATTCATAACCACCAAAAACAGGAAGTAACCAAGATGTCCCTCAGCAGGTGAGTGGACTCCCAAGCTGTGGTTCATGTACACAATGGAACATTATCCAATGATTAAAAAACAAAACAAAACTATAAAGCCATGAAAAGGAGACTTAAATGCCGATTTCTATGTGGAAGAAGCCAGTCTGAAAAGTCTACATAGTGTATGGTTCCAACTATATGACCTTCTGGAAAACATAAAACCATGAAGACAGTAAAAAGATCAGTAGTTGCCAGGCACTGGGGAGAGGGGGAGGGTGGAAGAGGTGGAGCAGTGTAGGCTGACCCTGCAGGCTGTAGTCTGCCCACCCTGATTATAGTTATTTGGTAAAATAACCTTACAAACTAATGAGTCATTACTCTCAAAGTTAGTAAATCTGCCTCACATTTATCGAAGCCAAGGCCTGTATCTTTAAGACTGTAAGCAAAATAAAACAAATGTATGAAGTAAAACATGAAAATTCTTCCCTTGCCATCAATCCCACCCTCTAGTGGACAGACCGCATTTTGTTTACCAATTCACGTGTCCATGGCCACTCGGGCCGTTTCTGCCTTTTGGCGATTGTGAGTGATGCTGCTGAGAACGTGGGTGTACGGGTGGGTGTCTGTTGGGGTCCCTGTTTGCAGGTCCGTGGGGTATGTACCTAGAAGTGGGATTGCTGGGCCATGCAGTCACGTGCTTAACTTTTTGAGGAACCGCCAGACTTTTCCACAGCGTCTGTGTGCAAGGTTCTGATTTCTCTGCATCCTTACCAACACTTTACATATATTTTAAAATAATCGCCCTCCCAGTGGGTGTGAAATGGTATCTCATTGTGGTTTTGATTTGCATTTCCCTAATGGCTGATGACATTGAACGCCTTTGCATGTGCTTATTGGCCATACATCATAACGCCTGTAATTCTTCTTTCTCCCGAGTTTGAATTGGAAACTTTTATTTAAACATACTTAAGTTTTTTCAGTTTCCTCTTACTGCCCAGATCAAATCAGCCCTAGTACTTTTCCATTTTAATAATAGCTGCCAGTTTCTAACAAAATCCAACACTCAAAAGTTTGGCAGAAGTTTTGATATAACTACTATAAGCATACTAGTCTTTTAAAATTACATTTTCTTTCTTTTTTTTTTTTATTTGGATTAAAATGCCAGCAGAATTTATTTGTGAACACTATCGTATCTCTGATTCTGCTCGCCTTCTATGAGATTTAACTTGTTTTGAGAAAGAGAGATTTTTCTTTGGCTCTCATATTCTTACCATCTGCTGTGTGAATTTAGATTATTTTAGTACAACTCCCACCTGGGGGCTAGCATGCGCCAACCTGCAATGGAAATGGCCTCTTCAGGTATGTTGTGTCTGGTTCAAATGCATTGTTGTTGTTGGAAGGTAAGGCTGCAGGGCCCCTCACGCCCTGCCTGCTGTCCTGCCCCCCCCATAGGTGACACCTTCCTCTCTTGTACACGCTCAGCCGCTCCCAGCCACCCAAGGCCTTTGAGGCAGAGCTCCTTTATCCGGTACGCTGCCACCAAGTGAGGCCCTCAAAGGCACGTGTATAGAGGTCGAGGGTGAGCACTGGAAACTTCTGTGTGAACTGACACTGCTGTTCCCGCCAGGTGGGCGATGGGCGGACTCGGCTCACCCAGCAGGGCCCAGACCTGCTTGGCTGCACACCGCCTATGGGGCACGTGCAGGACCTCCTTCAGGAGTGGGGTCAGGGAGCCCCTACACCTTTAGGTCAGCACAGCCCAGTACTGTAGTGTTTATGGAGAACATTGCCTCAGCCAAGGCCCGGGGTGGGCGGTGGGCAACGTGACTGATGCTAACAACAGTAGCCTGCATGTGCTCGGCCCCTACCAGGTAGCAGGTTCTGAGCGAAGCTCTCTTCACGTGTCAGAGGTTAGAATCATGCCGCTAACAGTTTTCACTCTGGGTGAGTGGGGGTGACCAACTTGGCCCAGTATGCCCAGGACGTTCCCAGCTTTAGCACTGTGTCCTGGGATGCCCCTCAGTCCCAGGCAAACTGGGACCTCGGACACACTGGGGAGGGGGGCACAGGTTTTACCCAAATAACTTGGAAAGAACGATAAAGATCAAGTTCTCCAGGACACGTTTTCCACCCTGCAGTTAAGTGGCCAAGGGGTAAAGTGGGTTCAGTGGAGCCAGATGAGCATGTTAAAAAGGAGCTGAAGTAGACTAGCCTGTGCTAGAGTGATTTGCATGTGGTAGCAGTGAGCACTGCTCTGGGAAACACCTGTTTGAGGGATGTGTACTGTGTGCTGGCTTGTCACGTCAGCTCCTCCTAACTGGGTTGTGGT
Organism: Tolypeutes matacus; assembly: GCA_026826555.1. NCBI lineage: Eukaryota > Metazoa > Chordata > Mammalia > Cingulata > Chlamyphoridae > Tolypeutes > Tolypeutes matacus. Next base: position 9,333,038 of record JAKSZT010054523.1, on the reverse strand, counting down.
GAGGGAGAATCTGGGAGGGCTTCCTGGAGTAGGCCTGGGAGGAGGGAGGGGTCTGAGAGAGACCCAAGAATTGGGGGGTGGGATTGATGAGACATCTAGGAATATGGGGGGCAAACTCAGGAGGGAGGAGGAGGGAGGCAGGGACAGGTTCTGTGAACCTGCTGACACCTGGGGTTTAGTCTGTGGGCAGTGTGGAGCCATGGAAGGCTGTGAGGATGGATTTGGGGTCGGGATCCTGCCCCACCACTTAGTACATGTGTAATCGCAACCTGTTTCCTGACCCCTCTGTGCCTCAGTTTCCCAGCAGTGAAACGGGGACAGTCGGCCCTTGCCTGGGCAGGTTGGTTAGAGTGTCAGGTGAGTGAACCCATGGAAAGCCGCCGGCACCATGTGTGGGGCGGCGCCGGAGCCTGTGATCCCGCCGTCCCCCTGGGCAGGCTTCTCTGAGGAAGGCAGAGCTGCCCTGGGAGCCGGGAGCCCAGCTGGGTGATGGTGTGGGGGGTGCAGAGGGCGCGGCCACCGAGCCACATGGGGGTCCCCTTGCTGGAAGGTGGCTCTCTAATGCGCTGTTTCAGGGGAGAGCACCACAGTATCATGGTTTTGTGGTGGCTTGGCTTATAGGGTGGCAGTTACAGTGGCGCCACAGGGACTTGGGGACTGGGAAGTCCGTGGCTCCCGGGAGACTCCTGCGCTAACCCCACACCTGGCCGCAGGTGTCCGTTTGCCCACCCAGGAGCCAAGGTTGCGGCTCACGCCCAGCTGGGAGACCCGGGGGTGGAGCCAGCACCTGCGGGGCTGCGCTCAGGAGAGGGGCGCCCCCACCCCAGTCCACACCCAGGGACAGCCCTGATAAACCCGGGGAGGGCCTCGCCATCGCTGGGCATTTCTCTGACGCCCTGGACTTGGGACCCTGGTGCCCCCCGCCCAAACCCCGGCCGGGCCGCGGGTTCTTCCCACTGCCCCGCCTGCCGCCCCTCCCCAGCGCCCCTCCCTGCCGCAGCCGAGCCCTGCCCTGGGGTAGGGAGCCCCACACCGCGGGGCGGCTCTGCGGCTTTTGGACCCCAAGACGCCCGTTTGTCGCGCGCCGTCCTCAGGGCGAGCGCGGGACTCTGCGCCTTTCCTCCCCCTAAAGGAAGCAAGCGCAGCCCCGGGGCAGCCTCCTGCCCTGGTTAGCGCAGGGGCGCGGGAGCCTGGAGAACGACCCAGCGCAGAGCTCCGCCTCGCCGGGAGGCCGCCTCGGGCAGGGGCCTGGCGGGCGTCGCCGGTGCGGAGCTGAGGGCAGGGCTCCTGGCACACCGCGTCGGCGCTGCCCCTCCGGTGGGCAGGTCAACAGCTGAGCACCCCCACGGCCCTCTGCCCCCGCAGCCCAGGGCACCAAAGGCCTCGCAATGCGGGAAGTACGTGCCCAAAGCGAGCGCCTAGGGCGCAGCGGGCCGGCAGTGCGGGAGGGGAGCCCCGGCGTGTGCTTCGGGCGCGGTGGGTGGCGTGAGTCCCGCGGGCAGGTGGGGGTGTGAGGCGAAGGTGCGAGTCACGGCCGGGAGGGGTGGGGCCTCTGGAGAGAGGGCGAGTCCACGCGTATCCTGCCGTGGCTTCGGAGCACGACAGACGTGAAGGAAGAGCGAGGAGCCGGGCAAAGGTCGGCGAAGCCTCTCCGGGGTCGCAGATCAAGATCAGCAGCGGGGGCGCCCAGGTGAGAGAGCGGGGTGGACCCCCGCGCAGAAGGAAAAGCAGGGGCGCCACGGGCCAGGGCCTGGAAGGAGGCCCGGTGGCCGCGCGGGATGTTGGATGACAGCCTGTGCACCGGATGAGGAGCTCGTGAGCCTGTGGTGGCACTGAGTTCTCCAAGACCCGAGGGTGCCCTGGAGCAGTGTCCTGGGAAGGCCACGCCCTCCACACCCCGCCCAGGTCAGGCAGGGGGCAGGGAGCAACTGGGCCGCCATGGGGACGAGGCTCCGGGAAGGAAGGACTGGCCCTGAGCCCAGGCACTGCTCCACTTGCTCATCCAGTGACCAGCCCCTGTCAACCCAGCAGGACTCGGACCTCTCCAAGTACCCCGGGGCTGCCTGGAGCCCCCAGGGGTGGGGTCCGGACGAGCATGGGCTGGCCTAGGCAGGGCCTGCTTCCTGAAGTTCCCCTACGTGGATCTGGGTGACCCAGAAACTCTTCCCAGACCGTGCTCAGCGTATTTCCTGTTCTCCGGAAGCCCAGAGACTCTTCAGGGCACACATGGGAGGAGCTGCTGCCACCCACACAGACAAGGACACGGGCCCAAGGTTTGCGAAGGAAACCGGGACGTGCTCAGGTGTGCAGGGAGCCCTCACGCGGGCAGGGAGGGCCCGGGGGGGATTAGGTCCAAGCAAGAGTGAGGGCAGGAGCCGGCTTCGGTGGTGACCGCCTTCCGTGGCCGGGAACCTCGGGCAGCTTCTGCGAAGCTCTGCGCTGACTCTTACCGCGCGTCGCCAAACGCTGCGCCTAGGACCAGCGTCCTCACGCTCCGTGAGTGGCCTTTCCACGCCCCACGAAGCCCCCCGACAGACCCCACGCTGGGTCAGGACGGAAATGGGCCTCAGTCCCTCAGCCTTGGTGGCAATGTGTGGGGTTTCCCTCTAAGGCCGGGCAATTTTCTGTTTGCACGTGCAAGATAAAAATCTGGCAGCTGCTTCTCATAAGAGCTGTGCTTACATGTGGCGCGCTTTGGGTTACTAGCCGGGGTGCTGGGGGGCATTTAAGTGGCACAGCAGGAGGAGGACCCCCCTTTGAGCTGGGAGTGCCCTGCGCCACTGACACTCTCCAGACAACCGGGAAACGGTGACAGCTGGGGCACAGGCGCCAGAGAGCAGGGCCTGCGGGAGGGTTCGCCCTCCTCTGGCTGCTGGGTCCCCCGCCAGCCCTCTGTCCTCTTACTCTGAGAATGCAGCACGCACTTTGCAGCTTCCATTTCCAGTCCTGTTCACGGGGGAGCGTGGTGGGCCCCTCCGCCCGGAGCCCGTGTCCCACAGTCCCCGGAGGGCTGGGGCCGGACTTGCAGAATCTGCACGTTGGTGTCTTTTCCCAGTTCTGGAAACCTCAAGCTGTGCCACTTCTCTCTTTCTGGAGCGCCCACTAAGATGGAGGTATTTCCATCCCGATTTGCACTTTAACTCATGTGGGGGTTGTTTTGGTTTCCTAGGCTGCTCGAGCAAATACCGTGAAAACAGTGGGAATTTATTTGCTCAGGCTTTGAGGCCGGGAAAAAGTCCAACGTGAGGCATCATCAAGGGGATGCTTTCTTCCCGAGGGCTGCGGCATTCTGGGGCAGGCTGCCGTGGGCCTCGGTCCTCAGCTGGTCACGTGGCGAGGCACATGCTGGCGGCTCCTGGTCTCCCCCTTCTCTTCCGGGTTTCCATGGCTTTCTCTGTCTGAGTTTCATCCTCATATACAGGACTCCACTAATGAGTAGCCTCATCAAAAGGTCCTGCCTAAGTGGATGTGGCTCAAGCGACTGAGCTCCCACCTACCACATGGGAGGTCCTGGCGCCTCCTGGAGAAGATGAGCAAGACAGCAAGCTGGCGCAACAAGGAGACACAAAGAGGAAAGACAGTGAGAGACACAACAAAGCAAGGAATTAAGGTGGCTGAAGCGATTGAGTGCCTCTCTCCCACATGAGAGGTCCCAGGTTCAGATCCCAGGGCCTCCTAAAGAAAAGACGAACACACAGTGAATGGACGGAGAGAGCAAACAGCAAATTCAAACAATAGGGGGTGGGGTGGGGGGTGGAAATAAGTAAAATAAATCTTAAAAAAAAAAAGTTCCCACTTACAATGGGCTCACACTCACAGGGATGGATTAGGTTTAAGAACATGTGTTTCTGGGGTACATTCAGCTTCAAACCACCACGGGGGTTTTTAACTCCCAAACACGTGAAAGCTTTTCCACTTAGCTTTTTGTTAGGAGCCTGTTCCTTTCCTTGCGCTGTGGTCTGAGCCCACGGTCTGGGTGGGGTGTCTGGGCAACCAGCTGAGGCTTTCTCCCTTGCCCCTGAGTAGCTCCTGCTGCTGGATTTCCCTAACCGGCCTTGGCCTTGTTTGCCTTCTTTATTTGTTGCCTGCAGAATTCTCTATGCATATTGCTCATGGGGCTTTCAGAGCTTCTAAATCCATTTTGCTTTTTGTCAGCTTGAAGGATAATATTTGAGGCATGTATTAAATCTCCCACTAAGATGGTGGCTTTATCAATTTCTCTCTCATTCTCTCAACTTTTACTTCTTAGATTTTGAAGCTACTCTCTTAGATGCATACAAGTTTAAAATCACTTTATCTTTTTGGTAATCTTTTACCCTTATTTAGTGACTGTGGCAGTTTGATATAGTTATGAATTCCAAAAATAGATATTGGATTATGCTGTGAACGGTTCTGTTCATCTGGGCGTGATTAAGTTATGATCAGGGCCTTGATTGGGCCACGTCAGGGTGTTGAGCCCCGCCCCTTGGTGGGTGGGGCCTCGAAGATAAAAAAACATGGCAGAGGACAGAGCTGTAGTTTTCAAGTTGGGGTTTTTTGTTTTTTTTTTTAAAGATTTTATTTATTTATTCATTTATCCCCCCCTTGCTGCTTGTGCTCGCTGGGTCAGCTAACCACGCCGTGCGGGCGGGCTTGCCTTCACCAGGAGGCCCCAGGAACCGAACCCGGGGCCTCCCATATGGTAAACGGGAGCCCCACTGATTGAGCCACAGCCGCTTCCCCGAGTTGGGGGTTTTGATGTTGGAGCTCTGATGCTGAGTGTTGATGCTGGAGCCCAGGGGAGCAAACACACAGAGGACCTCGGTCCTGAGGAAGGAGAGAAGGCCCCGGGAAAAGGGACGAGACGTGCGCCTGACAGTTCACAGCTGGCCTTGTGGAGGAAACAGAGGAGCTGAGCCCGGAGAGAAACGCAGCCCCGGGAAGAGAGGAACCCAAGAAGCCTGGACCCTGGCAAACGCCGGCAGCTGTCTTGCTCCAACATGTGGCAACAGACTTTGGTGAAGGATGAAACTTATGCTTTATGGCCTGGTAACTGTAAGCTTCTACCCCAAATAAATACCCTTTATAAAGACCAACAGATTTCTGGTATTTTGCATCTGCACCCCTTTGGCTGACTAATACAGTGACCATCTCTATCCCTAATAAAACTTTCTGTCTTAAAGTCTGTTTCAGTTAATATTAATATCTTCCTTTTAGTTAGCATTCATCTGATATGTTTTTTGCATCTTTCATTTTCAAGCTTTATATGTCCTTAAGCTTTAGGTATATCTTTGACAAACAGCATTTATGTTGATTAAAAGAAAAAAAACAACAAACCAAGGGAGATGTGGCTCAAGCAGTTGAGCGCCTGACTCCCACATGGGAGGTCCCAGGTTCAGTTCCCAGGGCCTCCTAAAGAAAAAAAAAACCAAAACAGACAATGAGCAAAAAAGAAACAATGAGCAAACAGACGAGGGAGCCATCTGGGGGAGGGGCTGGAAATCCAGGGGGGAGGGGCATCCAGTCCATCAGTGTCTGTCTTAATTGGTAGGTTTGAGCCATTTTATTTTATTGTACTTATTGCTATATTTGGATCAGTTTCTACCATTTTAATTTGTTATGTTGGTTTGTCTCACTTTTTCAATTCTTTTTAATTCTCACTTTTTGCTTTTTGCATCAATGTCTGTATCCTTCTCTGAACTGACGAGGACGTTAGCAAGTGTTCACATCCTCGGATTCCCCTGATGCCTCAGCTCCTCTTGTGTAAGTGTTGTCTAGCCTTACACCTCTGCATTGTTGCAGATAGATTTTTCTCCGTTTGGTCTGGCTCTTTTGATTTTTTTTTTCATTTTTGTCTGTGGGTGTGGGGCTTCTCTTTGACACCCTATGAGCCTTTCAATCTCGGGTCTTTTATTGTTTTTTTTTTTAAATCTGGGACATTTATCTCCCTTATTCCTTTAGCTATTTCTCCCTCTCTCCTTTCTGATCTCCATTATCCTAATGTTAGCAGTTCTACATCTACCCCCACCATTTCTCTCAGCACTTCTTTTTTCTCTCTATCCTGCCTTCTTTCCTTCTCAGAAATTTCCTCAATCTGGTCTTCCACTTGCTGATTTGTTCTTCAGCTGTATCTGGTCTCCTTTTTGTACCACGTTCTTATGTTCTCTCAACACATGCTGCTCTGTCAGGGTGGTGAATAAGAGGGGAGGCCAAAGAGCTTGGGGCTCTTTGGCTGAACCTCAGAATGCCCCAACATCAGAAAACCTGGAACTATGCCCTTTGCCCACCCCCCTCCCTGGAGAAGCAGCACCTGGAGCAGTCGTGCCTTAGATGGTGGTTCCCCAGCCCCAGGGGCTTTGCTGGGAACCTCTTGGTCTCTGGCTGTCTTTCTCAGCACCTCCCATCCACTTCTGCCGGGCCCTGATCCAACTCCCAAGGCCCCTGCAGTAGCAGCAGGTGTGGAGGCGGGCAGGCCCTGTTTGCATCGAGGCAGTGGCCGTGCAAAGCAGGAGCACAATTGCCACAGCTCCCTTTCTATATTATTCTCCCACTGCCCTGCTGCTTTCTGCTGGAGGCCAGCCTCCCTCCCCACCACCTGGGTGGCTTTTCCTCCCACGGTGTTCTCCTGTTTCCCGAGGTTTTCACTTGAAAGCTCCTCTGGGGTTGAACTGGGGAGGTGGCCAGCAGCCTCCTCCTGCAGCCTGGCAGGAGCCGAGCAGAGGGATGGGAGCTTCTTGAGCCGCTGTGGCTGACCTCTCCTCTTCTGTTTTCCAGCACATTCTACAGCTCACAGATCCTGCTTCAGCTTCATCTGGTCTGCTGTGCAATACCCCCTGCCCCTTTGGGGCCAGCAGCGTCGACCTCACTTGGGAGTTTTGGGGAATACCACAATTTCAGCCCCACTGAGTCTGCTGTTTGTTTTTTAAACACCTTTATTGAGCTGTTTGAGCTTTCACTATGGATTAGTTTGTAGCTGCTAGCTTTTCTAGATTTTATATAAATCAACCATATAACATATACTGTTTTTTTCTGGCTTCTTTCACTGAGAATATGATGTTATTGCATGTATTGACAGTCCATTGCTTTTTTTAAAAAGCAGTTTTATTGAGAGATATTCACAAACCATACAGTCTATCCAAAGTGTATAATCATTTGGCTTTTAGTATTAGTATAATCACAATGTTGTGCATTCATCACCACAAAAATTTTAGAACAATTTCATTAAAAAACAAAAACTCCACACCCCTTAGCAGTCACCTCTCAATCCCTCTATCATTTTCCAGCCCTCCATAACCACTAGTCTAATTTCATCTTTATAAATTGATTTTTATGTATATTTTATATAAATGGAACCATGCAATATGTAGTACTTTGTGTCTTTTTTCTTAGCTTTTTTTTGGGGGGGGGTGTGTCCGATATTAACATATTTGTTCAGTTTCATAGAAAAAGTCAATATGCATATTACCTATATTCATATTACACATGAGGTTTTACTATGCTATTCAGTCCCACATTACATTTTTTAGCTTTGCATTTGGTAATATACATGACCTTAGACTTTCCCTTTCAACCCCTTTCATGCACACATATTAGCACTGCTAGTTACAAACATTATGATGTGCTTTCACCTGTTCTATTCATTTCCAAAGATTAACACACATCCTTTATACCAATACTAAACAGATTTACCTTCAGCTCTCCATTCTCTAACCTCATTCTATTTTCAGGTGACCTATATTCTAATTATTAACTCTGTGAGTTTACACAGTATATTTAGTTCATAATAGCGCAATTATACTGTTTTTATCTTTTTGTGTCTGGCTCGCTTCACTCAACATAATGTCCTCCAGGCTCATCCATGTTGCCGTATGCTTTACGACTTCATTTCTTCTTACAGCTGCATAACATTCCATCGTGTGAATAGACCACAGTTTGTTTATCCATTCATCTGTTGATGGACACCTGGGTTGTTTCCAACTTTTGGCAATGGTGAATAATGTGGCTATGAACATCAGTGTGCAGATGTCTGTTCATGTCACTGCTCTCAGTTCTTCTGGGTATATACCCAGTAGTGGTATTGCAGGGTCACGTGGCAAGTCTGTATTCAATTTCCTTAGGAACTGCCAAATAGTCCTCCATAGTGGCTGGACCATTTTGCATTCCCACCAACAGTGAAGAAGTGTTCCTATCTCTCCACATCCTCTCCAACACTTGTAGTTCTCTGACTTTTTAATAGTGCCCATTCTAATATGTGTGAAATGATACCTCATTGTAGCTTTGATTTGCATTTCCCTAATTGCTGGTGGTGATGATCATTTTTTCATGTGTTTTTTTCGCCATTTGTATTTCTTCTTTGGACAAATGTCTCTATAAGTCTTTTGCCCAATTTTTAATTGGGTAATTTGTCTTTTTACTGTTGAATTGTAGAATATATATCATGGATATTAAACCCTAATCAGATATTGATTTCCAATTATTTTCTCCCATTGAGTCAGTTGCCTTTTCACCCTTTTGACGAAACCTTTGAGGTACAAAAGTGTTAAATTTTGATGAGGTCCCATTTATTTATTTTTTCTTTTGTTGCTTGTACTTTGGATGTAAGGTCCAAGAAAGCATCACCTACCACAAAATCTTTAAGATGTTTCCCTACATTTTCTTCTAGTAGTTTTATGGTCCTGGCTTTTCTATTTAGGTCTTTGATCCATTTTGAGTTGATTCTTGTATAGGGAGTGAGATAGGGGTCCTCTTTCATTCTGTTGGTTATAGATATCCAGTTCTCCCAGCACCATTTGTTGAAGAGACAGTTTAGTCCCATTAACATGGATTTGGTAGATTTGTCGAAAAACAGTTGGTCATAGAGGTGAGGGTTTGTTTCTGGACCCTTAATTTTATTCTACTGATTGGTGTGTTTATCTTTATGCCAATACCATGCTCTTTTGACCACTGTTTCTTTGTAGTATATTTCAAGGTCAGGCAGCAAAAGTCTTCCCACACCACTTTTCTTTTTTAGAATGCTTTTGGGTCTTTGGGTGCACTTTCCCTTCCAAATAAATTTGGTAATTGCCTTTTCTATTTCTGTAAAGTAGGCTGTTAAAATTTTGATTGGTTATGCATTAATCTATAAATCAGTTTGGGTAGGACTGACATCCTCATGATCTTCCAGTCCATGAAAATGGAATGTCTTTCCATTTGTTTAGGTCTTCTTTGATTTCTTTTAGCATTGTTTTGCAGTTTTCTGAATATAGGTCCTGTACTTCTTTGGTTAAATTGATTCCTAGGCATTTGAGTCTTTTTGTTGCTATTGTAAATGAAAAGTTTCCCCCTAATTTCCTCCTCAGATTGTTCATTACTAGTGTACAGAAACATTACTGATTTTTGCATGTTGATCTTATATCCTGCCATTTATTAGCTCAAGTAGCTTTGTCATAGGCATTTCAGACTTTTCTAAATGTAGTATCATGTCTTCCATGAATAGTGAGAGTTTTACTTCCTCTTTTCCTATTTGGATGACTTTTATTTATTTTTTCTTGTCTAATTGCTCTAGCTAGAACTTCTAGCACCATGTTGAATTACAGTGGTGTCAGTGGGCATCCTTGTCCTATTCCCAATTTTAGAGGGAAAGCTTTCAACCTTTCTCCATTGAGTGCGATGTTGGCTGTGGGATTTTCATATATGCCCTTTATCGTATTGAGGACTTTTCTTCTATTCATATCTTTTGAAGTGTCTTTATCAAAAAAAAAAAAGGATGCTAGATTTTGTTGATGCTAGATTTTGTTGATGCTAGGTTTTCTGCATTGATCAAGATGATCATGTGGTTTTTTTCCTTCAGTTTGCTGATGTGGTACATTATATTGATTGATTTTCTTATGTTGAATCAGCTTTGCATACTAGGGATAAATCCTACTTGGTTGTGATGTATAAGTCTTTTGATATGCTGTTGGATTCCATTTGCAAGTATTTTGTTGAGAATTTTTGCATCTATGTTCATTAGAGAGATTGGTCTGTAATTTTCCTTTCCTGTAGTGTCTTACTCGGTCTTGGGTATTAGGGTGATGTTGGCTTCATAAAATGTGTTGGGTAATTTTCCCTCCTCTTCATTGTTTTGGAAGAGTTTAAACAGGATTGGTGTTAATTCTTCTTGAAGCATTTGGTAGAATTCATTGCTAGGAGATTTTTGATGATGAATTCAATCTCTTTAAATGTGGCTTAAGTTCTTCTATTTCTTGTAGCATCAGTGGTTGTTTTTGCATTTCTAGGAATTTGTCCATTTCATCCAGGTTGTCTAGTTTGTTGGCATATAGTTTCTCATAATATCCTCTTATGATCCTTCTTATTTCTATGGGGTCAGTTGTAACTTCCCTCTTTCATTTCTGATTTTATTTATTTGCATCTTCTCTCTTTTTTTCTTTGTTAATCTAGCTAAGGGTTTGTCAATTTTATTGATCTTCTCAAAGAACCAATTTTTGGCTTTATTGATTTTCTTTGTTGTTTTTAAATGTTCTCAGTTTCATTTATTTCTGCTCTAATCTTTATTATTATTTTTTCTTCTGTTTGCTTTTGGAATGGTTTGCTGCTGTTTTTCTAATTTCTCCAGTTCAGTTAGATCTTTGATTTTAGCTCTTTCTTCTTCTTCCTTTTTTTCAGTAAGGCTAGTAAAAAGAATTTATTTGGGGAAATAACAGAGCTTGCTGAGAAACAGGAGAGGAGGATGGACATACACACCAAGATTTGGTGTGGACTCCTCTAGGCAGAGAGAGCCTCTTCTTTTTCTAATACAGGAGTTTAGGGCTAGAAATTTCCCTCTCAGCACTGCCTTCACTGTATCCCATATGTTTTAAAAAATTGTGTTCTTGTTTTCATTCTCAATATATTTACTAATTTCCTTACAATTTTTTCTTTGACCTACTGATTGTTTAGGAGTGTGTTGTTCTCCACACATTTGCCAATTTTCCCCTTTCCATCTTTTTTTTTTTGGTCATACATCTGCCTTTCTTGAGAGCAGCAGGTGGGACACTTCCAACTAGTAAGAAAGTTAATTGACAAAAGCAGGGAGTCAGTGAAGCCATCCTTGGGAGCTCAGGCATGGATGCCGACCCAGAGCAGCAGGAAGAGGCCTCCGAAGCCCGTGAGGAGCAGGGCCGCCAAGGAGTAGCTGCCCCGCGTGTACCTGGTGGAGGCTGTCTCGTACAGGAAGGAATGGAGAACATGCCGATGGCCGGCAGCACCGCAGCCAGGGGAGGGAAGACGGCCAGGCTCGCGGGGCTGGCGCGCCTGCTCGTGGCCGCGCCATTTCCACCCACACCAGGTAAGCCGCTGCTCCACCACCTGAGAAACACGTCAGCCTCCATCTATGACTGGCTTCTAGTTTCTTCCATTATGATCTGAGAAGGTGCTTTGTGTAATTTCAATCTTTTCCATTTATTGAGAGCTGAATTGGGACGTAACGTGGTCTATCCTGGAGAAAGATCCATGGGCACTTGAGAAGAAGGTGTAACCCACTGATTTGGGATGCAACATTCTGTATACCTCTGTTAGGTCTAACTCGTTTATATATTGTTCAAGTTCTCTGTTTCTTTGTTGATCTTCTGTCTAGTTCTATTTAATGATGTGAGTGGGGTGTTGAAGTCCCCATTTATTGTACAGATGTCTATTTCTTAAGTTTTGCCAGAATTTGCCTCATGTATTTTGGGGCACCCTGGTTAGGTGTATAGAGACTTATTTTTTTCCTGGTGGATTGTCCTTTTTATTAATATATAATGGCCATCTGTATCTCTTAAAACTTTTTTGCATTTAAACTCTGTTTTGTATATTAGTATAGCTATCTTACTCTTCTTTGGTTACTATTTGTGTGGAGTATCTTTTTCCAACCTTTCACTTTCAGTTAGTTTGTATCCCTTGGTCCAAAGTGAGTCTCTTGTAGGCAGCACATGGATGGCTCATGATTTTTTAAATCCATTTTGTCAGCCTATATTTTTAATTGGGAAGTTTAAGCCTTTCACATTCAATGATATTACTGTAAGTGCTTTGTTTATTTCTACCATTTTATTCTTTGATTATCATATGTCATATCTTATTTTCACCTGTCTTTTTCCTCTTTTGGCTATCCTTTCTGCTATTCTTGCCTTCTACACTCTCCTCTCTGTCCTGTCTTTTTCCTTCCAGCTGTAAGTCTTCCTTTACCATTTTGTGTAAAGGTGGATTCTTTTTTATGAACTCTCTTAGTTTCTGTTTATTTGTGAACATTTTAAACTCACCTTCATATCTGAATGACAGTTTTGCTGGATAAAGATTCTTGGCTGGTAATATTTCTCTTTCAGTGTTCTAATTGTATACCACTGTCTTCTCGCCTCCATGGGCTCTGATGAGAAATCCGCACTAAGTCTTACTCGGCATCCTTTGTATGTAATGATTTGCTTCTCCCTTGCTGCTCTCAGAATTTTCTCTTTATCTTTGACATTTGATGTTCTCAGTAGTATGTGTCTTGGAGTAGGTCTATTTGCATTTATTCTGATTGAGGTACACTGTGCTTCTTGGACATGTAAGTTCATTTCTTTCATGAGAGTTGGGAAATTTTTAGCCAATATTTCCTCAAACACTCTTTCCCTTTTCCCTTCTCTTCTTCTTCTGGAACTCCCATGACATGTATATTGTTGCATTTCATGTTATCATTCAACTCCCTGAGCACCTGCGCAATTTTTTCCCATTCTTTTCTCTCTTCAATTTCAGCTGGTCTGTGTTCTGTATCACTTATTCTTTCTTCTATCATTTCTACTCTGCTGTTGTATGCCTCTAATGTGTTTTTGATCTTGCCTATCATGCCTTTCATTGCCATGAACTCTATTACTTTTCTATCCAGGTTTTCAAATTCTTCTTTGTCCTTGCTCAGTGTCATTTTTTTCGCCTCCTGAAACCAGGGACAGTGTCTCCTTGATGTCCTTCATCTCTTTAGCCATATTATATTTCATTAATATGATTTTGGAGATTTGTATGAATCTCATTGATTAGTTGTCTCAAAGCCTGTGTTTCATCTGGGGCTTTGATATCTTCCTTTGCTTGGACCATTTCTTCCATTTTCTTAGTATGGCTTGTAATTTTTTGCTGATGTCTAGGCATCTGATTAGGATGGTGAGTTTACTCTGATGTTCAATTTCTCTTTTTTAGGGATTTAGTTGTGGGTGGTTGTATGTTAGTGTTGTTCTTTGATTTTTGTTTCAACCTGTTCTGAGTCTTTAGGAATTGTCCCTGTTAATTGCTCAAATCTGATAATTCAAAATTGTCTATAGGGTGGGAGAGGGGTGCCGGCAACTGCAGCTTTAACAATTTTGCTGTCGAGATTCTTTCCTTTGTCCCTCTCACTTCTGGGAGGTTTCTGGCCTTCCCCTGGTGCCCTAAACCTTAGAACATTATTTTTCCAGGCCATTTCTGCCTGTCCTCTAGCTATTTTTCTGGCAGAGGCAAGAGTCCCATGTCTTTCTAGTCTGCCATCTTCCTTTCCCTTACTTTTTACTGCTGGATGGGCTTCCATTTTGGGGATAGATCACATATTTACCCATTCACTTGCTGATGGACATTTGGGTTGTTTCCAGATTTGGGCATTACAAATAAAGCTGCTATGAATATTTGGGTACAAATCTTTGTACCAATTTGTACCCAAATATTCTTCCTTTTCTCGTGAGAGTGGAATAGGTGGCTCGTATGGTTGTGTACATTTAAAATTTTAAACTGTCAAACCCTTTTCCAAAGTGATTGTACCATTTTATACTCCCAGCAGCAATGTATGAGTGGTACAATTACTCTATGTGTTCGCCAGTACTTGTGCCATGGTCTTATTTTTTTAATTATCTAATTTTATCTTTTATCCACGGTCTTTTTAATTTTGGCCACCCTAACAGGTGTGCAGTGGTGTACATTGTGGCTTTAATTTGCATTTCCTTGATGACAAATGACGCTCAACATCTCCTTATGTGCTTGGTTGCGATCGTCACATTGTTTTTGGTGACGTGCCTGTTCAAATCTTTTGCCCATTAAAAAATTGTGGTGTTTGTTTTCTTATTGAATTTTTAGAGTTCTCTATATATTCTGTGTAAAATTTTGCTTTGCTTTGTTTTGTTTTGTTTTATCCCTCTCAGGGTTTGGTGTACTCTTTCTGGGTGAGGACTTAAGCCTGTCTTTGGTTCTGGAAAATCTATTTTTCTTATTTCTCTCCCCTCCACCGCCCACCTCCATTTTCTCCATCTGAAATCCCTAGGAGACGCAGCTTGAGTGTCGCAGCTTTTCTTTCACATGCGCCATCTCTTCGTCCCTTGGTGGACCCAGCTCCTGAATGTAGCATCTTCAGGTGCTCAGGGCTCAGCATATGTTAGATGGCAATAACTGCTATGGGGGGAAAAGGAACAGGGCAAGGGGGAGGGGAGCCGAGGTTGGGGAGTCAGGTGGTCAGGGTGGACCCCCAGCCGGGGAGGTGAAGGCCTGAAGGAGGAGGAGGCCTTCCCGTCCTGCATGGCCTGAGGGCAGGCAGGGCCTTTCCAGGGCCGGGAGCAGCCTGGCCGAGGGCATGAGTGATGGGACAAGGAGGAAACTGGATCAGGGAGGGCCAGGGCCCAGGCAGGTGAGGCCTAGAGGGCCAGTGTGAAGATTTTGGGAGCCCCTGGGGAGTTTTGAGCCGAGTTGCATTTCAAAGGACTTGTGTGTTTGCTGTGTGGAGAAGGGGGGAAGTTGGGGTCCTGTGCAGTAATTAGGTGACGGGCCGTGGCTGTTGGGGTCAGGGAGGTGGCAGGTGGTTTTGGGGCTGCTCTCTCTCTCCATCTGGATCTCCTGGTCAACATGTCACTGGGGAGATGCCTGTGGGGGAGAAAATGGGGCAGAGGCCACAGGAGGCTGGAAGAGCTGCTGGACTGCAATGCATGTCTGACCCCGTGGGAGGAAGGGTGGAGGGGAGGTGGGCAGAAGCGTCCTCGGGCCCTGCAGCCTCGGGAAGCGCCGGCCTCACGCCCAAATCAGAGGGGCTCCGGCCTCCTGGATGCCAGCCTTAGTGTCCTGGGCTGGCTCGGTGGCTGTGAGCAGCCTCTGGGAAGCACTCACCTGGTGCAAAGGCAGGGGCGGGATTTCAGAGCTGGCGGCTGGGACCCTGGGACTATGAGGCCATTGGAGGTGGCAGTCTGGGTGGCACCTCCTCATGGCTGCCCGTGTCCCCTGACCCCCACGATTACAGTGGAAAGGTCAAGGGTGACTGGGACCCAACCAGAGTGTCTGCACTAGTTCGTACCTTGCCCCCAGGCTTAGGTTTTTTGCTTTGAGGGTCAAGCCCCTGTTTTGTGGTGATTGGGGTTAAGAGTGGAAGGATATTGTGAGGATGGAAACCAGGTCGCCTGCTCTAGGAAAGAACGTAAGTTGACAAGTTTAAAGCTCAGTGCCTTCCGTAGAGGATGGTAGAGGATCGGGGACTCTGCCGCGAGCTGCAGTAGGAGCCGAGCTGGGAGTTCTCAGGGCACTGCCCCAGCGCTTGGCCCTGTCGTCCCCGCTGGAGGAGGGGGCCCGGCTTGGCCTCCCAGCTTTTCTGCTTTTCAGCAGCGGTTGCGTTCTCCCCTGAGCAGCCTCAGCTGCCTAGGAGACATCCTACTTCCAGCCGAGAACTGGGTCAGCTGTTTATAAGAATAGTATTTGCTGAATGAAGACACGCCAGGAGTTCTTGGGGAGGGGGCGAGAGGGGCAGAGAGAGGAAGAGATTTTGCCGAGAGCTCACGCTTTGCACTCCTGCTTTGTGCTGTGCCGTTATTTTTATCCCCAGAGCTGTGTTGATCCACACATCTTGTCTTCCACATGTCACCCAGTAAAAAGTCCGCACAGCGTGGGCTCGTGGAAAGGCCTCCCCTGCGTACCAGGTGGCACAGGTGACTTAGCTGCCAGCCGCTCCACGTGGGCCACCCCCTACGCTCCGTCCCCTAGGCCCAGACGTGGACACCCATACACAGGCTTCGGGTCTCTCTGGGGCACCCCTGGAGCCCATAGCCAGGGCTATGGGTGGGCTGTTCTCACCTCTGCTGGGTCCTGAGACCCCTGGGCCCAGGGACCGTATCTCTGTCTTTTTAAGCTCCAGCGCCTGCCTCGGCATCTGTCGTACTTAAGTCACTTAATAAATATTTGTGGAATAAACGAATGAGGGATCAATTTTTCCTAGAATCACCAAATCCTGAACCAGCTGGGGGTCACAGACCTGTGAAGGTATCGTGTGCGCCCAGCAGGTGAGGCCCCAGGAAGACAAGCCCCTCCCCAGGGCTAACGTGGTGTCGCCCAGTGCTGTCATGGGATCCCGCATCCCCCGGTCCCAGGGAGAAGCTTCTCTCTTCCCAGAGCTGCTTTCTTCCCTGCCAGGAAGAGGCCCGCCCCTCGAGCCTTGCTCCCTGCGTTTCTCCTTGAGCGGAGAGGAGTCTGCTCTGCTGGGCTGGGCCCCTTTTGTCTTGGTAATCCGCACGTCTTCCTCCCAGAGGAGCGCCCCCACTCCCCAAACCCCCCAGAACATTGGGGGCCGTGGGCCAGGGGCAGCCAGGAGAGGGGCGGGCTAGCTGAGCTCAAACCCCACCCTACTGTCCTCACCCGTAAATACTCAGTATTTTTATATGAGTGTGTGTGTGTGTGTGTGAGCGTGTGCACGTGGGTGAGTGTGTGCATGAGTTCAAGTGTGCTTTGGCGCATGTGCATGCGTGCACATGACTGCAGGCATGCGTGGGTGAGTGCACACGTGTGAGCGTGTGGGTGTGTGCACATGTGTATGCACCAGTGCATGTGTGCTTTGGCGCGTGTGCATGCATGCATGTGACTGCAGGCATGCGTGGGTGAGTGCACACGTGTGAGCATGCATGTGTGAATGTGGGCATGAGTGTGCATGTATGTGCACTGGGCAATCGTGTAAAGTGTATTTCTTACTGAGGGTCACGTTCACAGGTTAGAGGGTCTCTCAGAGGGCCTCTGCCTTCTGTTTGTGTGTGTGGCTCTCTCCCACCCCCCTTCAAGTAGAGAACTTTCTAGCAGCTTCATGGTCAAGGAAAGCTGACCTTTCAGGCTTGGGCAGAAGCACCGGAATCCGTCTCCCCTGGTTGTTTAAGTGAAGGCTGAGTCAGCCCAGGCCGGCCCAGGCCTGAGGGAGTCCTTGGGACGCAGGACTTTGCTCCAGCCAGCACCGTCCCAGGCGAGCCACGTAGGCCCTGTCGTTTGGGAGCCCTCTTGGCTTGGAAAGCTGCCTGGCGGCTTGGGGAGAACCTGACCCATGAAGGAGACTGGTCCCCACTCAGCTGCTGGGTCCCCAGCCCCCTGGCCAGAGCTGGGTTTGGGAGCTTAAGGGCTGATGGCTGGGGTCTGCCAGCCTGGGGGTTAGGTCCTGCCATTGGGCCTGACCTGGCCTGGCAGCCACAGCTGAGGACCCGGAGCTGCCCCGACCCCTCGGTCCAGGACCCAGCCTTCAGGGATGGCCTTTTGTCGTCCAGGCCTTCCCCGTGGCAGTCCAGCTGCCTTCCAAGCGGTTCTTGGTCTTCCCCCAGCCTTGGGCCTGCACCTCTGCCTGGGCAGGGGAGGTGCCCTGCAGATGGGGCTGAGCGGTGCAGCTGGCAAAGCTTTAACTCCAAGGGCCCTGGGAGCCCCACCACTGACTGCAACCCTGGGCAGCAGCCCCTCTCGAGGGCCAGCCCCTCACGGTGCCCGCGCCTGGGCCAACGGCAGGGCTCAGATTCCATCTGCTCTGGCCAGGCCCACCTTGCCAAGGCGGGTTTGCTGAGCAGAATCTATACCTCCCTTGTCTGGGCCCCCTTTCCCTCTGAAACACACCCTGGGTAAGGCTGGGCCACCTGGGTCAGACCCACTCCCCACCATTGTCCGTGGGGAGGGGAAAGCCCTGGGGTTCAGTGGGCCTGAGGGGCCTTGTCTAACATGTGACACCCCAGTTACTGAAGTACTTTCTTTTTCTAAAACAAAATAGGAAATATGACTAAAGAGATAAAGGATATTAAGAAGACACTGTGTGAGCATAAAGAACAATTTGAAGGCCTGCAAAGAAAAGTAACAGCTTTTGAGAATGAAAGACACAGTGGATGAGATTAAAAATACATTAGAGGCACATAACAGCAGATTTGAATTGGTTGCAGACAGAGTAAGTGAATTGGAAGACAGAGCATCTGAACTTAAAAATACAGAAGAACAGAAAGAGAAAAGAATGGAAAAAATTGAACAGGGTCTCAGGGAATTGAATGATAGTGCAAAACACACAAACATACACATTATAGAGAACAGAAAAAAGGCAGAGAGAATATTTGAGGAAATAATAACCAAAGATTTTCCAATCATGATGAAACACATGATGTGTCAGCTGATATTATTTATGAATTCCAAAAAGAGATATAGATCATGTTTGTAAACTGGTCTGTTCCTTTGGGCCTGATAACCTTTTTATTGTGTCAGATTCAGCTGAGATGCCTTTGATTAAATTATGTTAAGGTGAGGGCTTTGGTTCAACCCGTCATTGGGGCGACTCAGTTTGAGACCCCACCCCCTTGACGGGCTATGTAAACAGATGCTCCATCAAGAACACAGAAGTAGACACCAGAGGAAAGGAGAGACCTCCGTAGACATGGAAGAGGAGAGAACTTGATGCTGGGGCCCTGGAGAGAGAGCAGCCGAGCCCTCTGCCAGCCTACAGCTGAGATAGGAAGAAGCTGGGCCCACGGAGCCTTAACAGGAAAGGGGAAGGCTGAATCCACGCAGATGTCACCAGCCGTGCTGCTTCTACACATGGCAGCTGACTCTGGGTGAGGAAGTAACCTTGAGTTGGACTCTTTAGGGCCTTGTGACTGTAAGCTTTACCCCCAATAAATACCCTTTGTAAAAGCCAGCAGAGTTCTGGTACTTTGCATCAGCACCCCTTCTAGCTGACTACTACACATGAATATCAATATTCAAGAAGGACAATGTACCCAAAGCAGAATGAATCCAAATAAACCTATGCTGAGATACCTACTATTCAGCATGTCAAATGCCAGAGAAAGAGGATACCGAGAGCTGCTAGAGAAAAGCATGCATCACATACAGGGTGCCTCAATAAGACTAAGTGCCAATCTCTTATCAGAAACCATGGAGGTGAGAAGGCAGTGGTATGATATATTTAAGGTATTGAAAAAAGATTCCAGCCAAAAAGTCCTTATGTGGCAAAGCTGTCCTTCAGAAATGAGGGTGAGTGCAAAGTCTTCAGAGACAAAAATTGAATTTATCACCAAGAGACCAGATTGACAAATAATACTAAAGGGGGTGCTATAGCTTGAAAGGAAAAAACAAGGGCGAGAAGCTTGGAGAAGAGTGTAGAAATGAAGATTTTACTAAGGGTAACTAAAAGGGGAAAAAACAAACCATGGTAAGATATGACAATGGAAAGCCAAGGGACAGACGTCTGCACACTGATTTCATAGCAGCATTATTCACATGTGCCAAAAGCTGGAAACAACCCAGGTGTCCATCAACAGACGAATGGATAAACAAATTGTTGTGTATACACACGATGGAATATTATGCAGCTATAAGAAGAAATGAAGTTGTGAAGCATATGGCAACATGGATGAACCTGGAGGACATTATGCTGAGTGAAGCAAGCCAGACACAGAAGGACAAATACTGTCTGGTTGTGCTTTTATGCACTAAATATGTTGTGTAAACTCATGGAGTTAAAAACTAGACTATAGGTCACCAGGAAATAGAACAAGGTTAGAGAATGGAAAGCTGAGGTTTAATCTATGCAGTACTGCTAAAAAGTTGTTTGTAAATCTTTGGAAATGCATAGAAATGGTAAAAGCACATCAGAGTATTTGTAGCTAGCAGTGCTAATATATGGGTTTGGTAGTGGTTGAAAGGAAAAGTCTAAGGTCATGTATATTAGTAGAAGAAAAACTAAAAAAAAGTAACACGGGACTGTATAGCAGAGTGAAACCTCATGTGAAATATGAGTACAGGTAATATTGCATATATAAGACTGTTTTTCTTTGAAACAACAAATGTACATTAATGATACAAGATGTTAATATCAGGCAAAAACATAACCAAAGCAAACTATGGACAGCAGTGTATAGTAATATATGAACAATCTTCTATTAAGGGCTAAAAATAAGAAATATACTAAGTAAAAGAAACTAGACAAAAGGTACTACTTATGATTTGACTCGATCTATACAAAATACAAACACAAAATGATTAGGTGGAAACAAGAATAACAGCTATGTACAGCAGGAGAAGGATAGACTGAGAGGTGATTATTAAGGGGTAAAAGTCTTTGTTTGCTTTTGTTATCATTGGAGTAATGAAAGCACTGTAATATTGACTGAGGTGATGAATGCACAACTCTGCGTTTATACCAAATACCACTGATTGTACACTTTGAATGGATTCTATGCTTTATGAATATGGATCAATAAAGTTGATTAAAGGGAAGCGGCTGTGGCTCAATCAGTGGGGCTCCCGTTTACCATGTGGGAGGCCCCGGGTTCGGTTCCCGGGGCCTCCTGGTGAAGGCAGGCCCGCCCGCACGGCGTGGTTAGCTGACCCGGCGAGCACAAGCAGCAAGGGGGGGAGAAATGAATAAATAAATAAAATCTTAAAAAAAAATAAAAATAAAAAAAAAATAAAGTTGATTAAAAGAAAGACAGAGTGACAGAATGGATGAAAAAATGAGCCATCTCTATGCTGTCTACAAGAGATTTGCCTTAAATGCAAGGACACAATCAGGCTGAAAGTGAAAGTTTGGAAAAAGAAATTCCACTCAAATAGTCAACAAAAAAGAGCTGGAGTAGCGATAGTAATATTGGACAAAATAGACTTTAAATGCAAAACTGTTATAAGAGAGGTAGATTATATTAATAAAAGGGCAATTCACCAAGAAGAAATAACTATACTAAATATTTAACACACCTAACCTAGGTGCCCCAAAATACATGAGGCCCACACTGGCAAAACTGAAGGGACAAATACATGCCTCTACAGTAATAGTCGGCGACTTCAACACACTGCTCTTCTCATTGGCTAGAACATCTGGACAGAGGATAAATAAGGAAACTGAGAGCTTGAAGAATACGGTGAAGGAACTAGTGTTACTGTAAGCACGGTTATCTCCAATAGGAGGGCCCCAAAGGAGAAACACATCTCTCAGTGAGGAGGTGATTTGTTGCAAGGGCACAAGCACGCAACGGGGGAAATCTCCCCAAAACCAGTTCAATGGGGGAATAGGAGCTAGGGATTTTATAGGCAAAGGAGAGCGATAGGGGTTGAGGAGGGTACATGCAATTTCCCAGTCCTGCTTTGTCTCAAGCACGCCAGACTTGTCGTTGATTTCAGCGGATAATTAACCTCAGTTTAGGTCGCTGTTGCACAGGTGCCCACGAGCAAGGCCTTCCTGGCTCCTTTCTCAGCTCAAGCACATCCAGCTATTTTGTCTCTGAGGAAAGTTACAGATTTACAGTGTTCTGTCTGGTTTTGCTTTGAGACATCATCTCACTCCTGCGAGCAGAGCTGAGAAGGTGTAGTTAATATCTTAAAGTGAAGAACTTTTTAATAAGCCCATCTTCCAGCTATCAAATCCCCCTTATGTTTAGACTTTCCTTAAGAAGATGTTTCATAAGCATTCCTCATTCAGGCCAAAGGGGCGACGGTCTCATCTTCGGGAGTTACTTCCTGCTGATCACGGGCAAAGAAAACTTTCATATCATTTTGGGGGATGCCCGAGACATAAGCTCACAGACGATGTAGACAAAAACAAGACAAGCAAATGGCAAGCAAAATAAAGGCAGAGCTTAGGAGAGCCATTCTTTTATCTCATAGGCAAGTCCACTAACTACTTAGAAAATGAGTTGTCTATTAAGATCTTCAACATGCTTAATATCACTTGCAATGCTAATATTCTCGCTGACTTGATTTTGTGATAATCAGGGTAGGCTAAACATTCGCTATATTAGAAACCATGCCTGTGTCCCCAGACCTAGTTTTTCTCCCTAGGTCTGGTTTTTGGAATGCTGGTGATAAACTAAGCCTGATTTATTATATGACCATCCTGTGTGGGGAAAGACTATAACTCTAGCTATCTTTGGTTAACCTTAAGAGATATAACAGGGGGACGGATGTGGCTCAAATGGTTGGGCATCCGTCTCCCAAATGGAGGGACCTGGGTTCGATCCCCGCGACCTCCCGGTAAAAAGAAAAAAATATATAGAAGGCATGTGGGCCACCAGGCCCCATGTGCAGGTGAGCAGCCAGGCCCCACGAGCAACGCAACAAGATGATGATGTAACGAGAGTGACACAAGGGAGAGTCAAGACAAAATGCACCAAAAAACCAGGAACTAAGGTGGCACAGGCGGTAGGACGCCTCTCTCTGACATTGGAGGTTCTGAGGATTGAATCCCAGTGAAGACAGGAGGAGAAGGATGAGAAGAGAGGAAACGGACACAGAGTCGCCCAGCGGATGGACACAGAAACAGCAAAAATGGGGGTGGGGGGTAAAAATGGATAAAAGTAAATAAATACTTAAAAAAATATCGCTTGCATATGATCCAGTAAAGACAATATATTATCATATTCATCAGGTACAATACTTAATTCTAATCAATGCACAAGTTCCTCTTTGAGCTGCAATTAACTGATCTAAACCCCGGGTTTGCTGTACCATACATGTCGTCCTTGTACGGGAGCAGGCCGCAATGCCAACTGTGTCTGTTTAGGTTCTCCTCGCACTGCTCTGGTGACTTTCTCCACTGGGTGTGTCTTTCACACAGCCAGCATGCTGCAGCACCGTCGGTCCTTGAGAGAACAGGAAGGTCAGCTCCAGGGTTCCACAAGCTTGGTGCATAGCACCCTCCGGCACTATGAAACAGAGCTAGTCTGGAGGCAGTGTCCATCCATCCCCTGCTGGCAGGGCTGCAGGAGTCGGAAGCAGCAAAGTATTTCCATCTACTTCAGGAGCACGAACAGGAGATGTGGCAGATACTTTTATTGTTTTAGGGGCCATAGTGCCCGATCTAGCCAATAACTCAAATGGAGAGACACCATGCATGGCACTGGGGGGGTCTGGTTTAAATGCACAAGAGTCTGACAACACTGAAGTCCACCTCTCTTAATTTTTATACACTTTCTAAAAACTTTTCATTCAACTTATATCAAATGAACTTAGATATTTTTAGTAGTTCACTTTTTAAAAGGTGAAAGAACAAATCTTTCGCAATAGTTTAAGATAAAAAGATACTTTAAGAAAGCAAAATGTTAAAAGTTGTTAGGTTTGTTAAAGTACAAGAAGCTATTTTGATAAAACAGACTTTCTGCTTTATATACTAATTATTCAGGAGAAAACTTATGACCTTCTACTAAAACAGACTAATGATTTCAGAAATGTCACTTTAACAGAGAGAGAATCAAATTTTAGTTTTGCATCAATATACTATTTGATACTAAGGCTTTTTAAAACTTTATAGATAGACCCATCAAATCTTACCTAACTTTGACCACAAAAATTCCTTTCCCATGAACTTTCTGCACTTTCTGTATTCATTCATGTTTTGTCCCACATTTTCCTCTTTCTTAATAACCAATCATTTTATCTCAGGAAATAGTTACTTTCTTTTTTCTTAATAAAAAAAACGCACTATGTATCTTACATACTTAAGCTATCAAAATGATTTTAGAAACGGTCTCCAAGCAAACCTCTTTCAATATAGAATTATCATCAAAATTAAGCAAACTTGTCAGAATAATGATTCAATTTGGTTATATGCAAACATTACTTTTCTTCATTTAATACAACATTGATAGCTCAAAGGGATCTTTAGTTTACTATTTTATCAGTTTTTAGAGAGGTATGAAACATTTACAAGGACACATTTCTGAAACAGTTTTCTGGAGGCAAGTTGGCAGAATAGGCTGGTTGCTATCAGGGCTAAGCCAAGATTTAACTGCAGGCTTGCAAAAGCAGCTAGCATTTCCCTTTTTTCTCTTTTTCTTTTATAGAGTTGTAGAGGGAGAGAATGTTGGGTATATGGGAATCATCTATATTCTGTATGTGACTTTTCTGTAACCTAAAGCTTCTTTGAAGACAAAATGAAAAAAATAAGACATTGGGCAAATAAACGGAAGCAAATGTCACTGTACATACAAGACAACAGATCTTACAGTGATGAAAAACATGTTAAATTTTAAAAATATTTTTGTACTATTTCGAACTTTCAGAAAACATTTTGTATTTTATTCATTATTTAAAAAACCATCATTATTATATCATTTTCCTATTAATTGTATTCAGCTATTTTGTTGGCTTCAATTTTGAAGAAGTTTTGGAGCACAGATGGGTTACAACTGTGGCAGGGGAGGATCACTGGTGTGGGGTGTCAGAGATGGGGGATGCATGGGAGGAAGTTCACCTGGGGCATTCCTATCAGGTATATGAATGTGTTCAAGTGTTTATGGGGCATTTTCACAGTGGGTGGAGATCCACACAATAAACAAAGATATATTGAATTCCCATCCTGGAGCGCTCTGCCACATTCCCTAATGGGACAGCAAGAATCCCCTGAGTACAGGAGCAGTGACTACTGAAGAAGGATGGACCATTGGTGGGCCCTTGATTGTGATGACTGTACTTATGAACCTTTACTTTTGAAATTGAAACTTAGCCTAGCATTATAGGGTGCCTAAGTGTTAACTCCTGAGAGCTTCTTTGTTGCTCAAATGTGGCCTCTCTCTAAGCCAAAACTCAGCATATAATGCTGCATGGGACATGACTCCTGGGGATGAGCCCCCCTGGCACCAAGGGATTACTACCAAGAACCAACTATCAATGCAACTTGAAAAAGACCTTGACCAAAAGGGTGAAAGGGTAAAGACAAATCAGTTTGTATGGCTAAGAGACTCCAAAGTGAGTCGGGAGGTCATTTCAGAGGTTATGCTTATGCACGTCTCAAGAAGAACTCATTGATTGCCAAAGTAAATATTACCTCAAATAGCAGGGCTCCTGAGGGCTCTGGAGACATCCAGACACTATAGGCAGAGCAGACAGCTCAAAAGTAACTAAACTTTAACAGCACAAATTTTATTAATATGGCTATCCAGATCTCATCAGAATTAACATGGAAACAGAAAAGAGAACATTAATGTTGCTAAGTTTTTCCATTTTTTCAGCACTTAAATTAATTCCATTTGTGATTTCTTAAAAAAAAACAAAACAAAACACTTATCACCCCCCCACACCATTGTTTGTGCTCACTCTCTGCTTGTCTTTTTTTTTTTTCCCCCTCAGGATGCACCAGGAACCAAACCTGGGACTTCCCATGTGGGAGGGAGGCACCCAATCACATCCGCTCCCTGCTTATTGTGTCTCTCATTGTGTCTCTCATTGTGTCTCCTTGTTGCATCATCTCTTTGCGTCAGCTCACCGCACCAACCTGTCACATCAGCTCACTGTCTTGCTCGTTTTCTTTAGGAGGCACCAGGAACTGAACCTGGGACTTCCCAAATGGGAGGCAGGCGCCCAAATGCTTAAGCCACATCTGCTCCCAAGGTTACTTTTTTTTTGAAGATTTTATTTATTTATTTATTTATCCCCCCTTGCTGCTTGTGCTCTCTGTGTTCATTTGCTGTGCGTTTTTCTGTGTCTGCTTGTCTTCCTTTGTTGGGCCATCCTGCTGCATCAGCTCACCGTGCCATGCAGGCTGGCTTGCCTTCACCAGGAGGCCCTGGGAATCGAACCCGGGGCCTCCCATATGGTAAATGGGAGCCCCATCAATTGAGCCACATCCGCTTCCCTCAAGGTTACTTTTCACCATCATCCAATTTATACTCTGGCCAGGCAACGTTGCAATAGAAAATAGTTTTCTTAAGGTGGTCCCCTCCAAATTTAGACCAATTTTCCAATACACAACCCAAAAGAGACATAGCCAGTACATTCTGAGAGTTTCCCATGGCTAGGCAACACCAATAGAAGCCACAAAGACAGAATGTCAAGAACAGAAGTTCTTCAAAATGAACAGGTTCCCCAATTTCAAAGCAAAAATGCAATTACAAAATCAACAAGTGAGCCCCAAATCTAGAGATCATGGATAATGGGACTCAAACCAGTCTGTATTTATGAGCTCCTAGGCATGAGCAGACTGACAAAATAAACACAGATCAGAACAAAAGAGAGAATTTCACACACTTATCTAGCACAGGGAGAGTTTCAACTTCAGAATCACCTTCACACAAAGTGTGCAGTTTCTGCCCATAGCAGAAACCTCACCCGAAACCGTCACCCTTGTTCCTCCAAGGTAATCCCTGGGCAACTGCTAGGCATGGAACAGAGGGATCCGGGGAAGCCTGCAGTTGACAAGGCATGGATCAGGGCTGCTCTGGGAATGGATCCGAGAGCAGCATGGCTCCTGGCTGGCTCACCAAATTTGTTACCTTAAGCAAGGCTATTTCCAATAAAAGGACCTGCGTGATCTGGTGCCACAAAGGAGAAACACATCGCTCAGTGAGAAAGTGATTTATTGTGAGGGCACAAGAAAGGAACTGGGGAAATCTTCCCCAAACCACTACAAAGTGAGAGTGGGAGCTAGGATTTTTATAGGTAAAAGGGAGGGACAGGGGTTGAGGAAGGTACATGCAATTTCTCAGTCCTGCTTTTTCTTTTTCTTAAGCACATCAAATTCGGTCTTGGTTTCAGTGGCTAATTAACCTCCGTTTAGATATTGTTGTGCAGGTGCCCACGTACAAGGTCTTCATGAGCCTTTCTCAGTTGACCACTCAAGGATATCAAGATATTTTGTTTCTGAAGAAAGTTACAGATTTACAGCATTCTGTCTGGTTTTGCTTTGAGACATTACCTTACTCCTATAAGCAGAACTGAGAAGGTCTAATTACTGTCTTAAGTGAAGACATTTTTAGTAAGCCCATTTTCCAGCTATCACTAGACCTAATGGACATTCATAGAACATTACACACCCAAACAGCAGGATATACATTCAGTAAATCAGTAAATACCTCAAGACAAATCGTTATTGCTTGTGCTTTTGGTGTCACTAAGAAACCATTGCCAAATCCAAGGTAGCAAAGATTTACTCCTATGTTTTTTCTAAGAGTGTTTATAGTTTTAGCTCTTAAATTTATAACTTTGATCCATTTTGAGTTAACTTTGCATATTTTGTGAGTTAGGGGCCCAACTTCATTTAAAAAATTTTAATTTTAATTTTTAAAGAAGTTTTTTTTTTTTTTTTTTAAAGATTTATTTATTTACTTTATCCATTTTAAACCCCCCCTTTCCCCATTTGCTGTTTTGTGTCCATTTGCTGGGCAATTCTCCGTGTC
This sequence comes from Tolypeutes matacus, assembly GCA_026826555.1. Taxonomy (NCBI): domain Eukaryota; kingdom Metazoa; phylum Chordata; class Mammalia; order Cingulata; family Chlamyphoridae; genus Tolypeutes; species Tolypeutes matacus. The sequence goes on along the minus strand of JAKSZT010054523.1, from coordinate 9,305,712 downwards.
TGTTTCCTGCCATCTCTTCTCATCCTCCTCCTCCAGTCTTCACCAGGATTCGATCCTGGAGACCTACGATGTAGGAGAGAGGTGTTCTGCCACCTGTGCCACCTCTGCTTCCTGGCTTCTGGAGCTTTCGGAGCATCTCGTCTTGTCTCTCCCCTGTTACATCATCATCCTGCTGCATGGCTCCCGGGGCCCGACGGCTCAGCGGCACACAGAGCCGCCCATGCGCCTTCTATATATATATTTTTTATTTTACCGGGAGGTCCCGGGTATCGAACCCAGGTCCCTCCATACGGCAGACGGATGCCCAACCATTTGAGCCACATCCGCCCCCAAAGAAGTTTTAGATTACATAAATGTTACATCAAAAATATAGGGGAGGACCCTCCTACAAAGGCGTGTCTGTGGTTTGCTGTCCTTGGATATGTAAGAATTGGAGGCAAAGAGATGTGGAATTGGAGAAGTCTGGAGCCAGCTTGCTCCCTGAAGGCTCAAGATCACCTTTTCCCACACAGAAAGAAAAAAAATATATAGGGGAGGGACAACCAGCAAGATGGCGGCAGAGTAAGGCGCTCCTAGAATCAGCTCCTGCTATGGGGCAGTGAGTAATTGCCCAGCACTATCTACAGCACTTGTTTGGGGGCTCCAGGAGACCAGAAGTGTATCCTGGAACATCCTTGAAAGAATGGAAGGAACAGACTGCCCATCTGCAGAGAAGATTCGGAAGTAGAGCCCTCCACGCCCTGAAGATTGGTGCCCATCCTCCACTGGTGACAAGCTGCTTTGGGAGCTGTTCCAAGGCTGGAATTGGAAGCTCCACTTTCCAAAAATGGGGGAGGAAGAGACCTTGGGAACCAACTTCAGCTACGGATTAGTAAATTTGGCAGGCTAAAGTATAATCCTAAGAACAGTTAAAGTTTGAACTTGTCCAAGTCAGAAAGAGGCCAGTGGCCACCATCTTAAACTCCACACCTGACATGAGGGGAAGCGGGGCTGACTGAAAATCACAGTGCTGGCAGGGACCGGCTTCTTTCCATCTAGATCAGATTGCAGATCTAGCCTAAGCCCCAGACCCACCTCGGGCAGGGAGGAAGCTGGGGGGAGCTGTGCCAGTCTCTCCGGGAAACTACAGGCCACGCCACGGAGGCCAGTGATCATCCTACTTTGGCAGCGCAAGCCACCCCAGGAGCTATTCTGTGGCTGTAATTGGAAGCTCCGTTTCCCAAAAACAGGGGAGGAAGAAACGGTTGGTCACTGATTTCAGCTACTGATTAGTAAATTTGGCTGGCTAAAGTATAACCCTAAGAGCAGCTAAAGTTTGAACCTGTCCAAGTCAAACAGAGGCCGGTAGCTGCATTTTGACCCGCCCCCAGCATGAGGGGAAGCTGGGCTGGCTGAAAATCACAGCGATGGTAGAGACCTATACTTTCACCTAGACTGGCCTGCAGCCCTGGCCTAGGCTTCAGCCCCCCTTCTAGCAGGGAGGAAGCTGGCGGACCCTGCACCAGCCTCTCCAGGTAACTGCAGGTACATTCGGCTGGCACAGACTGAGTAGTCAGAAGTCTACCGGGGCAACTGAGGTCATCTTGGACCCGCACAACATAGACTGCTGCCCACACCTGCAGCTCCAGCCCTGCCCCAGGAAAGGGAGGAAGGGACATGAAGCTTCCTCAGTCTCTCTGGGCAACTATAGTCTAGGTCTGCACAACTTCGATTATTCCACACGGCTGTGGCTCTGTCTCCAATGGGAGAAGCTTCCTTGGTCCCTGGGGAAATGAGGGCAGCTTGAGTCTCCACAGCTTACAGCACCAACTACATGCTTAGCTCCCACTACACAACCAGCAAGGGAGAAAGGGCAGGAAGCCCTAAACTAAAGAGAGAAACTGCACCCAGAATAAATACTCTAGTAAGCCAGATGCCAAGACACCATCAAAAAATTACAATACACACCAAGAAACAGGAAGATATGGCCTAGTTAAAGGAAAAAGATAAACCTCCAGATGACAAAAGGAGTTGAGACAACTAATCATAGATGTTCAAACAAATCTCCTTAATAAATTCAATGAGATGGCTAAAGAGATTAAGGATATTAAGAAGTCATTGGATGAGCACAAAGAAGATTTTGAAAGTATACACAGAAAAATAGCAGATCTTATGGGAATAAGAGGTGCAATAAATGAAATTAAAAATACACTGGAATCATATAATAGATTTGAAGAGGCAGAAGAAAGGATTGGTGACCTTGAAGAAATGGCCTCTGAAAGTGAACATAAAAAAGAACAGATGAAGAAAAGATTGGAAAAACTTGAACAAGTTCTCAGGGCACTAAATGACAGCAAGAGATATGCAAACATACGTGTCATGGGTGTCCCCGAAGGAGAAGAGAAGGGAAAAGGGGGAGAAGGAATATTGAAGAAATAATGGTAGAAAATTTCCCAACCCTATTGAACGACACAGATATCCATGTCCAAGAAGCATGAAGTACTCCCATCTGAAAAAATCTGAATAGACCAATTCCAAGGCATATACTAATGAGAATGTCAAATGCCAAAGACAAAGAGAGAATTCTGAGAGCAGCAAGAGAAAAGCAGTGCATAACATATAAGAGATACCCCATAAGATTAAGTGCTGATTTCTCACCAGAAACCATGGAGGCAAGAAGGCAGTAGCATGATGTATTTAAGATACTGCAAGAGAAAAACTTCCAGCCAAGAATCTTATATCTGGCAAGATTGTCTTTCAAAAATGAGGGTGAGTTTAGAATATTCACAGAAAAACAGAAACTGAGAGAATTTGTAACCAACAGACCTGCTTTGCAGGAAATACTAAATGGTGTTTTACAGCCTGAAAAGAAAAGATAGGAGAGAGGGGCCTGGAAGAGAGTCTAGAAATGAAGATTATATCAATAAAAGTAAAAGTGTCAAAGGAGTGGTGAAAATAAAATATTACAGATAAAACCCAAATATTCAGGAATAAACTTAACCAATGATGTAAAGCACTTGTAGTCAGGAAACTACAACTCATTGTTAAAAGAAATTAAAAAAAAAAAAAAAAAAGACCTAAATAATTGAAAGAACATTCCATGCTCACAGATTGGAAGACTAAATATCATTAGGATGTCAATTCTACTCAAATTGGTATATAGATTCAATGCAATCCCAATAAAAATTCCACCAGCATTTTAAAAATAAATGGAAAACATGATTATCAAATTTATTTGGAAGGGTAAGGGGTCGTGAATAGCCAGAAACATCTTAAAAGCAAAAATGGAGGACTCTCATTTCTGGACTTTAAGTCGTATTACCTAGCTACAGTGATATAAACAGCATGGTCCTGGCATAAAGACAGACACAGAGACCTAAGGAACCCAATTGATGGTTCAGAAACAGACCCTCACTCTATGGTCAAGTGATTTTTGACCAGCCTGTCAAACCCACCCAGCTCGGGCAGAACAGACCATTCAACAAATGGTGCTGAGAGAACTGGATATCCATGGCCAAAGAAGGGAAGCAGACCCCAGCTCACACTTTATACAAAAATTAACTCAAAATGAATAAAAAATCTAAATACAAAAGCAAAAACCATAAAGCTTCTAGAAGAAACCGTAGGAAAATATCTTCAAGATATTTTGTGGTAGGTGGTGGATTCTTAAAGGAAATAAGCGGAGGACTGAGATGGACTACTGATATTTAATGTATGTAGAAGTTTTAATTAGCTTTACTGTAAAAGTGGGGAAGTGAACAGAGTTGATGGTAACACATTATAGTGAGTAACAGCTGGTTTATAAATGGGGATGTGGCTGGAAAGGGTAGTCTAGGGATGTAAATGCCAATTGACAGAGAGCTAGAGAATAATCTAGGGACCAAATAGCACAGTAAACCCAGAGGTGGATGAGAATAGTGGTTGATGGTACAGATGCAAGAGTGTCCTCTGTGAGCTAGAGCAGATGTTCATCAGTATTGCAGGGTGGTGGGAATGTGGAAAAGCTTAGGGAAAATACAACCGGAGTGACCCATGGACTGTGTTTAGCAGTAATAATGTAATTCTTGCATCTATGCCAAAGATGTACAGTGTTGATAATGGGGGAGTGTGGAAAATGTGTGAGAGGGGTGTTTGGGAATTCTGCACATGTTCATGATTGTTTTGTTAAGTTTACAACTGCTATCATAAAAATATATTTTAAAAAAATATTAGGTTGGGGGGTGGAATACACCAAATGTAAGATAAGACTATAACTAGTAGTAAGATTTTGACAATATTCTTTCATAATTTGTAACACATGTCTCATGACAATGCAAGCTGTTGGTGGAGGGTTGATGTATGGGACCCTGTGTGATGTTATGAATGTTTGTTTTTTAAGTTTACTTTTACTATACACTTATTGTTTAGGTATGTTCACGTATAAATGATACAAAAATAATAAAGGGTGGGTTGGGGGAAAATACTTTGGTTAGTAGTAATATTTTGAGGATGCTCTTTAATCATTAAAAATGTTTAACAACAATGCTAGGTATTGGTGGTAGGGTGAGGTATGAGAACCCTGTATGATGTATAGTTTTTAATAATAAAACTATTGCTATACACTTATTGTTTATGTATGTTCATGTATGAGTGATATACTTCAATAAATTAAAAAAAAAAATATATATATATATATATAGGGGAGGGAAGTGGATGTGGCTCAAGCGATTGGGCTCCCGTCTACCATATGGGAGGCCCATGGTTCCATTCCTGGGGTCTCCTGGTGAAGGCAAGCTTGCCCATGCCATGCACCGCAAGATGACGCAACAAAGGGAGATGCAGAGGAGAGACAATGAAGACGAGAAGACAAGCAGACACAGAGAATAAAATAAATCTTTAAAAAATATATAGGGGATTCCCATATACCCCCTCCCCCTCCCGCCCTTTCCCACATTAACAATATCTTTCATTAGTGTGGTACACTTGTTACAATTGATGGACACATGTTGAAGCATCGCTACCAAAACCATGGACTGTAGTTTACATTATAGTTTACACTTTGCCCCTCACAATTTTATTTTGACAAAATGTATAATGGCCTGTATCTGTCATTGCAATGTCATGCAGGACAATTCCAATATCCCAAAAAATGCCACTGTTACACCTATTCTTCCCTCTCCTTCCCCTCAGATCCTCCGGTGGTCACTGCCTTTATATCAATGATAGAAATTCTTGCATTGCTAGAATCATAATGAATCTATTAAATAATAATAAGTCTACTTTAGTCCATTGTTCATTCCCCAGTCTTGAGGATTTGGGGATGGTGATGCCCACTCTGTTTCTGATTGAGAGGGGTCTGTCTTGCTTGCAGTATGGATACTCTCTTTTTTAGGATGGGCATTGTCCATCACCATCCTTTTGTTACCAACTTCATTCTTTTGCATGTGGCCGTCCAATTGTCTGCACCAGTTGCTGGAGAGACTATTTCCCCATTGAATTGTCTTGCCACCCTTGTTGAAATCAGTTGTCCATAAATGTCAGGGTTTATTTCTAGACTCTTCAGTCTATTTCATTGAGCTTTGTGTCTAAGCTCATGCAGGTACCACATTTTCTTGATTATCGTTGCCTTGTAGTTAAGTTTTGAAATTGGGAACTGTGAGCCTACTTTTCCAAGTTTATTTGGGCTGTTCTGGGTTGCTTGAGTTTCCATATGATTTCTAGGATCGGCCTGTCTATTTCTACCAAGCAACCAGCTGGCATTCTGATTGGGATTGTGTTGAATCCATATTCTTTCTGCTGCAAGTTACATTGTAAATGAAACAGTCGAAGGAACGTCCCTGCAAGCTGCAGCCCAAGCGTGGATCTAGGAAAGAGCCTTGGCTTGCTTTGGAATAGAAAGTTCTGGCCCAGCTGACCCTGGACAGGCCATGGCGGGAGGGCAGCGATGGCCCTTGGCTGCTGGCCCTTTCCTGCCGGCTCTGCGTGTCCCCGGGGCACCTGCAGCAGCGGTTCTCCTGGGCCAGCCTCCCAGGTCAGCAGCCTCAGGCTCCAGGGGGAGCACACTGCCCCCGGAAGCAGGAATACTCTGGGGAGCTGAAGGGCTGTCAAGCACCCCCAGGCTCCCTCTGACCTGCGGAAGTGCTGCCTCAGTTGGACAACGAGTTCAACACCACATACTGTTTTCCAAAAATTTCCAGGCTTCTCCTGGGCCCTGGGAAAACCAAGATCTAGGGGGCCCCCAGTGCCATGGGGGGACGGAGGTATAGGGAGCAAACACACGTAAATGCAGTTAGAAGGAAGGAGAGGGATTTGTGGGAGAACAGGGAGGGCCTTCCAGGCAGGGGGTCAGCTGGTGCCCCGCAGGGCCGTCCGGGTGGGAGCAGGAGGGGTCAAGGCTGCGAGAGAGGGGCTCTTCCCCCGGGGTTGAGGGCGGGGGTTGCAGGACAGCCCCTGTGTCTCGCTCTGTGTCCGGGAATCAGAAGAGGGAATTGCCATGACTGTCCACACCCCTGAAACCCAGGGCCACAGAGCGCTTCAGCGTAGCTGGGGGGCCCGCCCACGACGCCCGCACTAGCCCCGTGTTTGCTCCGCGTTGGTCTGAGGTTTGTAGCTGGTACTTTGAGAATTGCCTGTAGGGTGCATCAGTGCCAACCGCAGGGTGCCAAAGTCCAGACTTTGCGGAGCAGGACCCCCTTGATGAGCTCCCCAAACACAGCCCCTCCCCTGTCGATGAGCTCTCCAGAGGCAGCCCCTCCCCCATCCAGGAGCTCCCCAGGTG